>JAJOZX010000450.1:0-490000 GCA_023014485.1 Bathynomus jamesi
CAACTTTACACAACTTCACAGACATAGATATATAATACACAAAGAGTAAAAACATAAAGAAAGCATAATCATTATTGATAATAGCGTCCACTAACTTTTAAACGAACAATCCATAGTCCTACATAGACGGATATACATTTGCAGAAAGGAAAACATTTTTACAACGGCAAATTGATTGATTTATTTTGAATGCAACATTTTTATCTTCAGTGAGAAGCGTGTGCTTGTATCTCTCTCACAAGTTTGTCGACGCGAGGCTCTGTTTTTGTCAATGCAAGGTACGGGTTGTCACACGCATAAAGCCAGTTTTGTTGCTTCGTCTAATACTCGGCATAACAATCGGTCTCGTAGCTTTCCTTCCGGGGACCGGCTGTTTGGAAAACCTGCTTTAGAGGGAATATCACGCAATGATGATGACGCGCTGTTATGCATAATGGAAAATTTTGGTAGGGTTGTAATTTTATTTTGGGGGAAACTTCAGGCCATCACAACAAAACTCACTCTCGTTGCTCTCAAACACGGTCGACAAAACCATCTCGGAATCAGGCAGCGTAATTACTAGTGATGTACCGATTCCAAAATTTAGCCAATGTCGATGCTGATTCTTTGCCAATGTTTAAAAAAAATCAATTCTCTTCATAAATTTTACTAATCTAACGTGAAATCTTTCAATTTTCATATTTTTACATTTCAAATTTGTTTAAATGCTTTTCCTAGCTCATCCCACAATATACAGCACCATAATCCATAGCTAAAATGATGTGGAGGAGTTTTATTACTCAGTAAAATTATAAAATAATTTTTAGTTTCATTAACTGAATACCAGTATTTAAAGTAATTGTTTTTCCTTATGTTCAACGTATTTTCATTTTTCAACAATGTCAACCACAACAAAATTTTTCATTAAAATTCGAGGCCCTGGGGACCAATGTGAATAAAAAAAAATGTATATATAATTTGGGTTTATAAAATTATTAAATACTTAAAATGAAGTAAACATAATAAGATGGTTTAACATATAAATTATAAAGTACAACTTAATATAGAATTATTAGTAATATATAGTAGGAGATTACAATAGTTTATAATACTTAGAGATTAGTTAGTTAGTTAGAGAAAATGTAAATTTATAGGCAACTTAACTTATTCAGCTTTCCCTTTTTCGTGAATGTAAAGTATTTTTATATAATTACACTTTCAAATGAGTATAAATTATCTTAGTGCTTTTTGTCTGTTCAGTTTTTTATAAACATAGATTTTGTTTTGTAATGTAAATTTTTAAATTTCAAAGAATCGGTGAGAAAATCGGCTAGATTTGGCCGATGTCCAAAAAATGGCCGATTCTGGCGGTGCCGATGCTGATCAATCGGTACACCACTAGTAATTACCTTTCGGCGAACCTTTCAGAATTGTGACAATTCAAATCAAAAAATTTTACTCATTTTTCCTCATCAGTACATTTACTATAGGGTGGCCACAAAGTCCCTTTGCATGAAAAACAAGGGCAATATACAGTTATGCTGGAATTTCACTGCAAAGGAACTTTGTGGCCACACTGTACTTTGAAACGATTAATACAAATATTTCACTGTAATTTCAATATTTGTAACTAACATTCAACTGTAAATCTCAAACTATAACTATGGTGCAGTAATGCCTAGTTAAGAATATTAATTTTTGTTTAATTAAGATTATAATGTTTAATATAAATTGTTTACTAATAATTGTGAAATTACAGTACGATAAAGTATGTTTGTTAGATTGTAATTGTTTAAAATTGGAAGAGTTGGCAATCCTGAACAGAGACCCAGAGAGGGACTACCCCCAAAAAGAGGAGTCAGTCAGGCAGGGCCGTAAGCGTAAGGCGTGACCATGTAACCTAAAATTAAATCGATTGTTTTGTGCCCCTCTCCGACGTAAAATTATTAGAAATGAATCTCCCACTCGCGTCCCCCGTTTAACTAAACCATTTTCGGAATTAAATAAAGTGTTAACAAGCGTTAAAAAGAGTGTTAATGAACCCCCTTCCCCCTTTGTGTTGTAACGGCTTTCTGGTCGGCCACGTCTACCATATTTACCACGCATTTATAACGTATTTATACAGTATAGCGGAAATCGAGTGTAACGAGTGTTCAGAAAATGATTAATGATAGAGTAAAAATTGGAATAAAAAGTAGAAAGTAAAGTAAATAAGAAATTAAAAGAATGGTTAAAAGCGTATTCACGACATTTTGGTGGCAGCGGTGGGGTAAATATGGTGGACGTGGCCGACCAGAAAGCCGTTACAACACAAAGGGGGAAGGGGGTTCATTAACTCTTTTTAACGCTTGTTAACACTTTATTTAAATCCGAAAATGGTTTAGTTAAACGGGGGATGCGAGTGGGAGATTCAATTCTAATAATTTTACGTCGGAGAGGGACACAAAACAATCAATTTAATTTTAGGTTACATGGTCACGCCTTACGCTTACGGCCCTGCCTGACTGACTCCTCTTTTTGGGGGTAGTCCGCTTTCTGGGTCTCTGTTCAGGATTGCCAACTCTAACAATTTTAAACAATTACAATCTAACAAACATACTTTATCGTACTGTAATTTCACAATTATTAGTAAACAATTTATATTAAACATTATAATCTTAATTAAACAAAAATTAACATTCTTAACTAGGCATTACTACACTGGCCATATAACTAAATAAATGAATGAATATAAATTTTTCAGCCATTTAATCATATACTAAATTCCAATAAGAAAACTTAAGCCATTTACACTGGCAAAATATGATAAAATGAACCAAAACAACACTGAATACAAGACAATGAATCTACCCAGTCATAGTAACCGAAACTATAATTTTTAGACATCATTGTTCAAATTATTCGGACCTCACCCCCTACCCACGAAAGAAGTTTAATTTACATGAGGCAGCCAAATAATCAACTCGCTCCTACACCAATTAAAGCAAACACACTTTGTACTGAAAGAGTGAAAACAAAAGCTCTAAAAGTCGTAAACACTATATATATATATATATATATATAATAATATATAATATAATATATATATATAATATATATAATATAATATATAATATAATATATATATATATATATATATATATATATATATATATATATAATATATATATATATATATTATATAATATATATATATATATATAATATATATATATATATAATATATATATATATATATATGCAAAGGGTCCAACCGCCTGACATTAAACTTGGAGGTTAGCAAATCTTAATACTAAAAATGCGTTTCTGGGCCTACCACAAGCTACAATCCAGTAATGAGACAGCGTTTTACACATTGGACACGCGCTTAGTCCAACGGTAAATGTTAACTTACCAAATGTTACAGACTCAAAATAATCTCGTAAGACGCTTACAGTTAAAATACAGAATTAATAGGTGACTGTATATATATATATATATATATATATATATATATATATAATGTGTGTGTGTGTGGTGTGTGGCAGGTGGCAGCAACGGATTTCTCACTGAGTAGCTTGGTGTACCGTGTAGGGACTTGGGATAGTTCTTTGAGACTGCACTCCGATTTGTTCTTGTAACGGATCGGAGGATTCTGTGAATACTTACGAGGTGATTGATGATTCCCCGATTCTTCTTATAGCGTATCGGAAAAATTTATTTTATTTTGAAACTAAGTTCTCTGGAGAAGACAGGGCACAAAGGAGAAGACGAAGATATCCTCTTACTGTATTTTACTGCTAAAATATTACAGGTAATGCTTCAGCCTCTAGATTAGATCAGACAGAATAATAATTTGAGATTACAATGGTTTATATATGATTTAATTTGGTGACGTCATTATTATTTAATGTTAACTTGTTTTTTTGTTTTTTTTCAATTCCTAATAGGTTGAATTATTTTGCTAACTTAATCCATATTATGTGGATCTTACAGAAACTGATAAAGCAAAATATTTGAAGATGAAGGCAAATTCCGCTGTAACAGCACATTAAAAAATCTGATGTTATGATGATTTGGGATGGCAACTAAAAATGGAATTTAAAATGTGCATCTTAAAATTAAATGTTTAAAATTTAAAATTAAATGCTGATTCAGGATGACTTCATCCATTATGATTTAAGAGAGAATACATAAAGAAATGAACATCGCAGAATTTAACACGATTACATGATCAAGTTTAATCTAAAAAATTATTAGTAATTTAAAAAAGAAATAATTCATGAATTACTTAGCAAAAATAAAATAGAAAGACGAAAATTAAAATTTTAATTATTTTTCCGAACTTGCATTTTATATACAGTTAGAGCGTCACGCGAGTTTGGACTTTATATGCAAAAATTAATCTTAGAATTATCATAATTACATATGTATATTACGAGTATAACAATATTATAGACGCACTTGAAAGCAATGATAACTACAATGTAATATACACGGATTTTGCTAAAACATTTGATAAGTGTGATCATGATATAATAACATAAAGTGAAACACATGGGAATAACAGGCAAAGTGGGCAAATTGATCTACAACTTCCTCAGGGAACGGCAGCAAGCCGTAAAAATTCAAGGTATATCGTTATCAGAATCAGAAGTACACAGCTCAGTTCCACAAAGAACAGTATTAGCTCCACTCCTATTCATTGTCATGCTGACAGACATAAACAATGAAGTGGATGACAACAGTATAGTAATATATTTTGTTGACTATACAAAAATCAGCAGAAAATTCGGCGATGCAGAAGTGGTGGAAGCCCTACAGAGGGACAAAAGCAGAATATACAAATGGTCAGAAGCCAATAACATGAATTTTAACACCCGAGGAAATTCCAGCTCTTGAAATATGGAAGAAATGAAGAATGTAGACAGCATACTATGTCCCAGATAGACAGGAAATTCAGAGAAGCACGAAAACAAAAGAGTTAGGGGTAATAATGACTGATGATACAAAATTTGCTAAACGGAATCAGATAGCGATACACAAAGCAAAAGGAATCACAGAACAGCAACTGTGACCCTTCAAAAGAAGGGACGAGAAGGTAATGATTCCCCTGCTGAAAACACTGATCGTACCAAAACTTGAATACATCTCAGTCTCTACATCCTCATACAAAAAAGAAGAAACTAATAAACTAGAAGAAGTTCAAAGGAATTTCACAGCCTTGATAGAAAGATGGCAAGATGGCTGCAAAGAACTCAACTGCTGGGAAAGACTTCGTAAATTAAATCTGTATTCGCTGGAAACAAAGAGAGAGAGAGAGAGAGAGAGAGAGAGAGAGATACAAGAAAAAGAAGTACCCCAAAAGGCCTTGCTGCCCATACCGAGGAGATACCAAGGAAAATTTTCTACACACTCAAATAGTGTGCAAGATTTGGTCTAACCTTTTCTTGAAGTGATCCACAGAGGAACTATTCACACCTTCTGAAGGTAACCTGTTCCACGTATCACAGATCTTATACGTAAAGTAATTCCCACACACATTAGTCCTAAACCGTTTCAAATCCAACTTCCAACCATTGTTGCGAGTTGGGTTATCATTTAAACTAAACATGCTTCTAAAATCGACATCGTTGAACCCGCGTAAGAGCTTGAAAACCTCGATGAGTTGACCGCGCAGCCTCCGAGTTTCCAGCGAAAACAAGTTCAGGGTGCGTAACCGTCGATTGTAGCCCATATGCCTAACGGAAGGGATTAACTTTGTGGCCCTCGCCTGCACTCGCTCCAGCCTCTCAATATCTTTCCTGAGGGTGGGCGACCAGAACTGCACTGCATACTCCAGGTGCGGCCGAACCAGGGAATTGTACCGAGAGAGCACAATCTCCTTGTTCCGAAACTGAAATTGCCTCCTGATATAACCCAACAGCTTCTGGGCTTTCTTTTCCACCTCTACGCACTGTTTCGTAAACTTAAGGTCGCTGCTAATTAGCACATCCAAGTCCTTTTCCAAATCAGTCGCCTCGATATTACTCCCCAACATAGAGTAGTCCGACTTGGGATTGGCGTAGCCAATGTGCATCACCTTGCATTTACCAAAGTTAAACGGCATTTGCCATTTTTCGGACCACTCTCCTATCCTACCTAAGTCCGCACGCAGTTGCTCGATCGCTTCGGGCGTCCCAACATTGGCCTCAAGCTTCGTGTCATCAGCGAATTTGGCGATCCGACTGACGATGCCACCGTCGATATCATTTATGTAAATGATAAACAAAAGTGGCCCCCAAAACAGAACCCTGAGGAACCCCACTAGTGACCGAGGCCCATCTCGAACTAACCCCTTTAATTACAACCCTCTGCCGCCTATTCTTCAACCAGTTTTCAATCCACCTTCCTACTTCCCCACCGATACCCAGTGCGCGGACTTTCGCCATTAGCCGGCGGTGAGGTACCTCATCAAAGGCTTTCTGAAAGTCGAGATAAAGTATACGAATCGCCCTACTCTTATCATGCTCACCCAACATGACGTGGAAAAACTCGAACAAGTTGGTGAGACACGACCTATGCCGTCTAAACTCATGTTGGGAGTCCCCAAGCAGCTTGTAGGAATCCAAATGGTCAACGATCCTATCCGCTATTATCCCCTCTAATAATTTACTACAACTGAAGTGAGACCTAATGGGACGATAGTTCCCTGGACTTTCGTGATCCCCTTTCTTAAAGATAGGGGTCACGTTGGCTTCCCTCCAGTCACCAGGCACCTGGCCCGTCTCCAAGGATTTGTTGAAGACTGTAGCCAGGTGGGGAGCCACCTGGTCGCGTACCTCCCGCAACAATCTGGGGAGAAACTGGTCTGGCCCAGGAGCCTTAAACGCGCTCAGTTTGTCTATTCTATCGGCAACGACTGTCGCGGTACATCGAACACTATCCAGGCCAACACCTTCGTGCCTGACGCCTGGGTCGGGGATAATGCGGGTGTCCTCCCTGGAGAGAGAGAGAGAGAGAGAGAGAGAGAGAGAGAGAGAGAGAGGGGCCACGCGAGTGTATGAAATGAGAACCAGTTTTGTGAGAACTTAGCTTTGTAGAAGGGCATACTCGAGATCGAGAAGGATATTAATAAAAACTGGATATTATCACATTAATCTTAAAAAAAACATAAGCCTGTATGCGGATTTTTCTAAATTATCCTGAATTTGAATACAGATTACACTTCATAATAATCTTCTATACTATAAAGGGGGAGCCCTGTCTGTTTGTCAGTCTGTCTCAGAAATAATGCGTTTTGCTTTGTTTCAACTTTTTACTCTAGCGCGTTAAGATTTTCATTGCTTGATACAATGGGTTCGGATGTGAAGCTTAAAATTTTCAATGCTGCATCCTTTTCTCTATTTTTATTGACCGAATAATTGACCCCCGAATTACTGAGGGTTCAACTATTCGGTCAATAAAACTATAGAAAAGAACGCAGCAATGAAAATCTTCACCCATTAACTGCGCGAGCGCCCAGTTACGAGTCGAGCCAAAAACACGGCTTCGCGAAGAGATATCTCAGTTCAAAGTTTAAACCCGTGTGTAGACGGGGCTGCGCCGAAATGATCAGAAGCGAGAGCCCGTGATATTACAGGTTGCGCAGCAAACGGGTTGAGCTTCCTATCCAAACCCATTGTGTCAAGATTTCTGAAGATTAAGATTTTCATGGTTGCGTTCTTTTCTGTAGTTTTATTAATCTAATAATTGACTCCCCAGTAGGGGCCGACGGATAATATTCCCAAAGTATCGGTACCGATACCGATAGTTAGAGCAAAATATCGGCCGATACCGATATCTGTCCAAAATATCAAAATAGGATTCAAAGAATGTAATTCGACACATGTACTGTAATTCAAAACATATATTTGAAGAAATGGAATTCACAAAATAAAAGTCATGTTGTAGTGATTCCCCTTCCTTCATATATAATTCTTTATTTACTTTACTTTCTATTCAATTTCTCTTTATCCTTCATTCTGTTTACACTCGCATCGCCGTACTTTATAAATACGGGAAGACGTGGCCGTGGGCGCCATTATAATTTGAACCAGGCGAGGAAGTCGGGGGATTAATTATACACTTAATTTACACTTTACTGACTTTTATTTATTCCGAAACACTTTTAGATAAACGGGGTAATGCGAGGGGGGAATTAACGTTAGCATTTTAGTCGGAGAGAGAGACAAAAGAATATTCTAAATTTACAAAAACATCGTAATACACAAAAACACCTTATTTGGCTAAGAGCCGTTCGATCACTGGAGCTCTTGGGCATCTCTCTCAGCCTCTAGCTTGGCCGGCTTTTTAGTGTTGCCAACTAGTATTTTATAAACAAACCATTATTTAACGTAATTACATTTCTTATTAAATATTATTATCATCTTTATTAAACAACCATTATTAATTTCTTATAACCAAAACATTTTAATTCTTAGTTAGACATTACTACAATGTAATGGAAACAATATGTAATTAAAAAATTGTAATTCAAAAAGTGTAACTCAATATACTGTAACAGTTCACTCAATCAAAATTGAGGCACATCAGATTTTTGGAGAGGATGATTTGTTTCTCAGCGTTGATTGGGGTGATATTGGTTCGTTTCGTATTGATAACATCTCCAGCCGTTGAGAAAAGCCGTTCAGAGTCAACTGATCCAGAGGGGCAGCTCATGCACTTCTCAGCAACTTTGGCAATCTCCGGGAAATCAGCAGAATGTTCTCGCCAGAAAATGAATGGATCCCTATCCCCAGCGATCCGAGGTTGCGACCAATAGGCGTCCAGGGTTGCTTCCACTCGTGCGTCTGGGACAGTGAACCTCGTGTCCGTGTCCCTCGTTTGGGGTTCTTCAACTAGAATAAGACTAACGTGATCGTCAAGATCGAACCTTCTGAATCGGAAAGGTTTTCCCAAAGAGCAATTTTCTTGGACGGAAAATATATAAAATAACCTCTTGCAACATTCCCCCTTGTTGCATAACTTCTTGCAACATTCCCCCTCCCTTGTTGCATAACCTTTTGCAACATTTTCTGCTCCCCTTGTTGCATATCCTCTTTCGACGTTCCCTTTGCAACATTGATCAACATTTGCAATTGCATTGCACTCTACTTTTGCGGTCATACTACTAACCTAGCATACTGGCATACTGTTTGATTAATTATCTGACGATTTTATGTATATTGTTATTACATGTGACATCTTACAACACTTGTAACACTTATTCTAACATAGCCACTTATTATAACACAACTTAATATGCATATATAATCTTTGCTACATTACAAAAATAAGGTATTGTAAACCAGCAGTTGTCTGAATCAAGACTGCCATATAGGTGAGAGGTACATAGTATCTGAAGACAGGACATTGTACAATAACACATTAGAGCTGTTTTGAACCCTATTAATGAAATTATATATATTCTTCCGGATTAACATTTGGCTGGTAGGAAGGTTACGCGTAGTAAACATAAAACTGGCACTGCACCATTTTATTTCCCTACATAGCATACGAAAAATATTATTATAAGCAACAGAGTTTATTCATAGCAGTTTTTGTATAGTTCCACCACAGATGGGATGTATACAATTCAGTACAATGAGTTCTAAAAAGATAAGTTTTAACTGATTCTGAACATACCAAATTTCCTTACTAGCATATTACCCTCTACGTACATACAGCTTTTTACGTTGCCTCTCAATATCGAGTTCATCTCGCAGCTCGTGAGTAATTACATGACCTATGTATTTACGTGTGTCTTTGATAGTTATTAGAAACAGTGATTTATGTTTGGAAACGCTAACACAGTGCTTTAATAAAATATTATCTTCTGGAGATGCACCGAAGCAATGGAAACGCTCAAACACTAAATTAATAAAGAAAAAGAACAAACCAACCCCTTAGGTCTTAGGATCTCAGGCCCATAGTATTAACGAATACTGCCTCTAAACAATTAATGTCAATTATCAAAAACAAAATAGGGACCCATTTACATGATAATGGACAACACCTGGGTACTCAAGCAGGTTTTACAGAGGGTAGGAGGATAGAAGGCAATCTCTTCATCCTGCAATACTGTATAGGACAAAGCTATAAAGAAACGAAACCCATGGTGTTGACTGCAATAGATTTTCATAAAGCTTATGACTCAATTAAACGGAAGAAGATGATTGAAGCACTAAAAAGCTACAGAGTACATCCAAGAATTACTGATCTTATTACCAAGATCTACACAAAGGTCTCAACTGACCTTATTATAGATGGAAAGGTACAGTGCAATATAGAGATTACAGGGGGAATCAGGCAGGGATATATAGCTTCAACGACTCTGTTCAAGATATTGACATATACAATAATAATAAGGTAAATAAAGATAAATAAAGAAAAGAATGCGGTAATGATTTTTAACAGTGAAGAAAAACTAAATATCTTAGGGGAAATAAAGGTAGTAGATGAAATAAAATATTTAGGCATTAGGATCAATAATAAAAGAAGCTGTTTCAGAGAACATAAAAGTAGCATGTTGCAAAAAAGTATGCAAACTTTATATCCTACCTCAGCCTCAGGAGCTGGGCACTTCCGCAAACACTTCCGCAAACCGCAAATTCCGCAATTGCGGAAGTATGTTTTTCGTTTGCGGGTTTGCGTTTGCGGCAAAGTCATCGCAAATTAGTGAATTTGCGTTTGCGGATTTGCGTTTGCGGAAGTGATTTTGAGTTTGCGGATTTGCGATTGCAAATCCGCAAACTCAAAATCACTTACGCAAATCCGCAAACGCAAATTCACTAATTTGCGATGACTTTGCCGCAAACGCAAATCCGCAAACGAAAAACATCTTCCGCAATTGCGGAATTTGCGGTTTGCGGAAGTGTTTGCGGAAGTGCCCAGCTCTGCCGGGTGACCTGTAATATCAAAGAGCTGTAATAAATTATTAATAGGAAAAATATTCTGGAAAAACTTAGCATTGCTCTCAATTCTGCATGGATCAAGTGTAATAAACTTTACAAAGACTGATATTATAAACCTTCAAAGAGTAGAAAATGGGGTGTATAGAATATATATCTCTCTTGGGTACCCCAAAGTATGCTCCTAGCTGCACGCTGAGGGGTGAGGTTGGAGCCTCCTCTCTGCTTGCAAAGATAATGAGCGGCTGACTAAACTTTGTGAAACATGCCATGAAAGAAGAAGGAAATAAACTTATAAAAGATACTATGGACAAGAAGAGAAATGATAATGATGTGTGGATGCAAACAACTAGAGAATACCTAAGCAAAGTAGAATTAACAGTAACAGAATTGCTAAAAACCAGTAATGATAAGCTGAAGGAAGGAGTCAGAGATTGGAACAATAGGGAATGGAAATCAGATTTGTAAGAAAAAACTTCTCTGCAGTTATATAAGCACTGTAAATTAGAAATAAAAAGTGAGGAAGATCTGTACGATAATACTCCGGCTTCAGTTATCCTGTATACTGTAGATGCAGAACAAATACCTTACCTTTAAATTGGAGAAAGACATCTCAAAGTGAGAATGTTGGCTGCATACTGTGTAAGGAGGAAGTGGAGGATTTAGATCACTTCATTCTGTACTGTTCACTGTATACAAGTGAAAGAATAAAAATTATAGAACTACAACAACCATATAGGGGAAGCAAGCAAGAAACCTTAAAAGAAGTTCTATTTAATATAAATGGTGAGCGAGCTGAAATTATGAAAATATTCTTATGGAGGTGCTGGCAGATGAGGAAAAAATTCAAGGAAAAAACATCATAGTAACACAGAGTGCCGTTGAAAAGGCAATAGTCTGCCCCATTATCGCATCGTATCACCAACCAATTAATTAATCAAGCTCTTTTTAGAGACCCAAAAGTAGCGTTATGCCCAGCACTTGCTTGGGGTAGGCTGATTGTATTAAATTTTAATTATTCAAATCTTTTCTTATTTTTCGTCGTATCCCCCAGTAATTCGGGGACTTTCGGTCCCCCAATTACTGGGGGTTAAATTATTTGGTCAATAAAATTGTAGGAAAGAACGCAGCCATGAAAATCTTAAGCTTCACGAATCTTGACACAATGTGAAGCTCAAGATTTTCATGGCTGCGTTCTTTTCTATAGTTTTATTGACCTAATAATTGAACCCCCAGTAATTGGGGGGGGGGCCTGCGGTCCCCCACTTACTGGGGGTTTAATTAACCAACCACCAACCAACCAACTCCTGGCTCTTACTCAGCTTATATTTCTGCCCGGAATCGTGCAAAATCTATTCTTCGACTCGCCAAAAATTCCTTCATCCGACAAAAATGTGAAAATCTATCCAATTCTAATTCTTCTCGCTCTTTCTGGCATCTAGCTAAGACCCTCTTTAACAACTTTACTTCCTCTTCTTTCCCTCCTCTTTTCCCTTCCGATGGCACAGTTGCCGTCTCTTCTCCTGACAAAGCTGAACTCTTCGCTCAAACTTTCGCCTACAGTTCAACCCTGGACGATTCCGGTGCTGTTCCTCCATCTCCTCCCCCCCCCTCTGACTTTATTATGTCAGAAATTAGAATCTCTTCTAAAGATGTTTTTTCTGCCCTATCTGGGCTGAACTCTAGTAAAGCGTACGGTCCTGATGGTGTTCCTCCTGTTCTTCTTAAGAACTGTGCTTCTGTGCTGACACCCTGCCTAGGCAAACTCTTACGTCTTTGTCTTTCATCTGGTACGTTTCCTTTCTGCTGGAAGTTCTTTCATTCAGCTTGTCCCAAAGAAGGGTGACCCCTCTCACCCCTCCAACTATCGTCCAATTGCTTTGATTTCTTGCCTTTCCAAAGTTTTTGAATCTATCCTTAATAAGAAGATTCTTAAACACCTTTCTTCTCACAATCTTCTTTCAGATCGTCAGTATGGATCTGCAAGGGACACTCCACTGGCGATCTTCTTGCATATCTCTCTGACTCTTGGTCATTAGGGTGGATTGATTTTACATTTTTTTCGATTTCCATATTCTAATAGAGACAAAAACTTGCGCATGCATGAGAAAATAGCCTCTGCAAAATCTTAGCTTAATAGGTAATCATCTTCTGCCCCCGGCAGAGCGATGAAAATCATATTTTAGTAGTCAAAAACGTATTTTTAAACCCTAGCCTAGAGTCATAAAATTTTGCGTGTGTGTTATTTCATGCCTAAGCAACGATATAAATGCTATGGGAAATATATAAATGCATTATTTAAGACAAAGAGCCGATCTGAAAATATGTATAATATACATATTTTCAGATCGGCTCTTTGTCTTAAATAATGCATTTATATATTTCCCATAGCATTTATATCGTTGCTTAGGCATGAAATAACACACGCAAAATTTTATGACTCTAGGCTGGGGTTTAAAAATACGTTTTTGACTACTAAAATATGATTTTCATCGCTCTGCCGGGGGCAGAAGATGATTACCTATTAAACTAAGATTTTGCAGAGGCTATTTTCTCATGCATGCGCAAGTTTTTTTCTCTATTAGAATAAGGAAATAAAAAAAATGTAAAATCGATCCACCCTATTGGTCATCCTCCTTTTGGGATTTTAGTGAAACTTTTGCTATTGTGCTAGACACATCGAAAGCTTTTGATAGAGTCTGGCACAAATCTTTAATTTCCAAACTGCCCTCCTTCGGTTTCTATCCTTCCATCTGTGCCTTCTTCTCTAATTTCCTTTCTGACTGATCTGATAAATCAGCCAGATTTGCAGTTGTAGATGGCCACTGTTCTTCTCCTAAAGCTATTAACAGTGGTGTTTCTCAGGGTTCTGTCCTGTTACCCACTCTTTTTCCTTTTATTTATTAATGATCTTTTAATTCGCACTTCCTGTCCTATTCACTCCTATGCCAATGATTCCACTCTTCACTTCCCCACCCGCTTCCCAAAGCGTCCCTCACAGCAGTCACTTCATGATTCGCGTAGGACGGCGATGGTACACTTGACCTCTGATCTTTCTCCTATATCTGATTGGGGCAGAGAGAACCTTGTGGCTTTCAATGCCTCAAAAACTTAGTTCCTCCATCTGTCTACTCGTCAAATTCTTCTACACAACTATCCCTTTACCCTTTGCCCTTTACCTTCAACAACTCGATCCTTCTTCTTCTCTTAACATTCTTGGCGTTTCCTTTTCTTGTGATCTTTCCTGGAAAGATCACAGATACTCTTTCTAAAACAGCTTCTAAGAAGTTACGTGTGATGTACCACCTCCGCGGTTTCCTCACCCCTACTCACTTGCTGTCTCTGTACAGGGGTCATGTTTGCAGAGGCGTCATTTAGGGGGTCGTGAGGGGAGGTCGCCCCCCGAAGCTCACCAGGGGGACCTTCAAGGCCCTCCAAATGATAGTTTCTTAAAAAAAAAGGCACCTAATATTTTGTAGATTACCAATATAATGAATATAATATAATGGCCAATATAATGGCCTCTGAAAAAGAAGTGGTCAAAAACCTTAATTTTGATGTTTTGGTTGATGATTTTACAAAAATGAAGTCTAGAAGATATCCTCTACTACAATAGGTGATATAAATTTCATGATTTATTGCTTAACTTAATTTGATAGTTAACTGTAAATAACCGGTCTAGCTGATGCTATTTAATCTTTCTTGTTTATATTAATTTGATTATAAAGTACATTGAGTAGCACTTAATAAATTTTGACATGTGAGGGGCCTCTCTGCCTTCTTCGCCCCCCCCCCTCCAAGCCAATTTGAAATGACGCCCTTGCTTGTTCGCCCCTGTATAGAGTATACTTCTCATGTGTGTAGTGGCTCAACCTACATAGCCGTACTTGACTGGGTGGAATCAAAGGTTTTTCGTCTCATCAATTCCCCGCCTCTTACTCATTGTCTTCAATCTCTCTCTCTCCGCCGCAATGTTGCCTCACTTTCGCTTTACTATCGCTATTATAACGGACATTGCTCTTCTGAACTCTCTAACTGCATGCCTCCTCCTTTAAGGAGAGCACGCAGTACCAGACTTTCTACACTTTCTCATTCCTTTTATGTCCAACTATCTAATGCAAGGGTTAATCCTCAATCCATCTTTCCTCCTGTCTATGACCGCCAGTCTTTCAAACGCAGAGTGTCTAGGCATCTTGAAAACTCCGGACCTTGATTTTGGCTCTCTTCTTCTTCTATGGGAGGGGCGCTTTTTGCTGACACTTACTCTTGGCCCCTCCTTCCTGCATAAAAAAAATCGATTCAACTGTTTTTACAGACCCAAAAGTTCACGGACAGACAACTTGATTTTATAAAGTAGACTAGCTGGGGTGCCCGTTATTTCCCAGAAATTTAAGAAAAAAAACTACCAAGTTAGAATATCACAGATAACTGAATTGAATACTTGGTTAGGTCAACTGTACGCCCTTCACGATTGGTTAAGTCGTGATATTTTCGTTAGTTGACGAGCTGTTATGCCCAGCACTTGCTTGGGGTGGGATGATTGTATTAAATTTGAAGCTTAAGATTTTCATGGTTGCGTTCTTTTCTATAGTTTTATTGACCAAATAATTGAAGCCCCCGTAATTGGGGGACCTGAGGGTCCCCCAATTTCTGGGGATTCAATTATTTGATCAATAAAACTATAGTCATGAAAATCTTAAGCTTCACAAATTTTGACACAATGTGAAGCTCAAGATTTTCGTGGCTGCGTTTTTTTCTATAGTTTTATTGATCAAATAATTGAACCGACAGTAATTGAGGAGAGCCTGCTGTCCTCCAATTACTGCCACCCCCAGATTACTGGCAGCACCGCCCGTAGGGCCCTGTTTAGCTAATTAAGCTCTTTTTAGAGACCCACAAAAGATAACAAACGGACAGAGAGACAAACAGGATCACACCCAACTTGCTTTTATATAGTAGAAAAGAAGATTTTATTGGAATACATAATATATATACGTACACCCAGAAAGAGCGAAAGAAGGAGAAATGTGGAGAGAGAAAGAGAGACTATTTTAGTTATTCATTGAAATTTTTCATTTGAGTTATAAAATGTACATGCACAAAATAATTGTAAGAAATAGCCTACGGTACATGATACACTTTTCTTCATTGCTGTATTCCATCCTTACTGACACTGCGGTGAATGGGGTTAGGGGCCGTTCAAAAATTACGTAATGCTAGTTTTGCTAAAAGTTGACACACCTCCATCCCCTTATAACTTTCCGGAACGCTAGACCAGACACCTCTATTAGGAACCGCCGCCCGGCCCCGGCCCCTCGCCCGCCGGCCTGGGTTCATACCTGGCCTTGCATATTTGTTTTGGAAAGTATCGCGTACACTGCAGTGATATCATTGGAATTTATTTATTAACAAATTATAATTATTTGTATTTATAAAATCCCTAGACTTTTCTCCCACCATGCATATATACAGGGTGGCGCAAAAGTCACACATCATAGGAATTTTCAGTGTTGACTATAATATATTATTTTTATTCTTTTAGGTAGGGGATGGCTGCGAAATTAACAATAAACGAGAGGATGAGGTTGGTTTTAATGTATGGAATACCAGGTACAACAAATCGATGAATCGGTACAGAATTTAAATTCTGTACCTAGTCAGGCCTCATTTAGAATATGCCGTTCAGTTTTGGTGCCCGTATTTGCGTGAGGATATTCATAGGTTGGAAAGGGTTCAGCGACGCGCCACGAAACTAATTCCGTCACTACGCAACAAGTCTTACGAAGAGAAGATTAAAGAGTTAGACTTGCATTCACTTGAGACAGGAGATTAAGGGGGGAGCTTATTGAAGTTTTCAAAATCGTTAATAAAATCGATAACGTAACTTTTGACATTGTTCATTTTCGATAATAGCAATACTCGTAATAACGGATTTAAATTACGTGGCAGACGTTTCATTACTAACATCGCTAAAAACTTTGTTTACATTTAAAGTAATTGATAAATGGAATAATCTTCCCGCGCCCGTCGTGAACTCTACCAGCGTTATGTTTAAAAACCATTTAGATAGGCATTTTAAAAATATTAACGTCGTTTAAAATAATAAAACAATTAGCAACAGGATTCTCTGGGTGATAGTCGGAGTTTGAGTCTGTTGACGATTGATACCAGCTTGTGACATGCCAGCGTGTGATATGCCAGCGTTAAATTTATATTATTAAAAAAAAAAATTAGACTAACACGAACTTAGATGTAGCTTGTAGCGTAAACTAACCCACGTTTTGTCATACTCTTCATATATTTTTTTCCTCTCTTTACTTGCATGTCTGTAGTTTGCATGGTATGACAGTGTTTCTTTGAGTTAAGACTGTGTTTGTATGGTTTGTAAGTGTTCTTATTTTACTTTTTTTCATCTTTCATCCCTTTCCTATTCTCTTCGACTATTTTTCCGACTTGTCGGCAGTGGCCAGCGGATGATGATGGTGAGTCTTTCTCTCTCTTTTTCTGAATGAATGTTAACCCACGAATGATAGGTTTTGCTACTTACTTAACCCCTTATTCTCTTCTTTTAACCCCCTACTCTTTTCTTTCTCTCGGGCTAACCTCAGAGTGGATCTTAGGGTCTTTGTTAGCCTTAGCTTATATATATATATATATATATATATATAACCCCCCCCCCCCACCCCCCACCCCCACCCCGATTTACGCGGTTTCGGATTAACACGTTCCAAAAAATATTCTTTTTTTTTATATAAATAAACGGGACAACGGAGCTAAGGTTAAGAAGCCAGTTCCAAGAGTCCCAAATGGTGAGTGTAATTCTTTTTTTTATTTCTTACATGGTACTTCTAATTTTTACTTGTTTACAGATGAGTTTATTTATTTATTTAATATTTTTTTGGCAGAAAATTATTACTATTATTATTGTATTTAATTTTACTTACTTTTCGGGGTGTCTTGGGGTTGCGGGTGCCCGTACTTAGCACATTGAATTATATGTTATAGTTTCCCAAGTTACGCAGAATTTATTTTACGTGGAAGGTTTCGGAATGCATCTGCCGCGTAAATGGGGGATTACTATATATATATATATATTAACTGCAAACAACACACAGTATAATTAATGTAAAAAACGACGCTTGTGTAGAAGAGCGTCCGCACAAGATGAGGAGAAAGAATGAACAAATGAAAAATGAGGCACCTTCCAGGAATCGAACCCGGGATCATCCAATTGCCGGTCGGACATGCTACCACTACACCAAGGTCCCCAATCAGTTAGAAGTCGTAATTCTCCTACATACGAGCGGAATCGAATGCCCTGAGGGGGGCACCTTCTCATGCCGTACATATATACATTTTAACTGCAAACAACACACAGTATAAGTAATGTAAAGAACGACGCTTGTGTAGAAGAGTGTCCGCACAAGATGAGGAGAAAGAATGAACAAATGAAAAATGAGGCATCTCCCAGGAATCGAACCCTGGATCATCCTCATCTTGTGCGGACGCTCTTCTACACAAGCGTCGTTCTTATATATATATATATATATATATATATTATATATATATACATACATTATAACTGCAAACACGCAGTATAATTAACGTAAAGAACGACGCTTTGTATAGGAGAATTATCCGCGCAAGATGAGAGCGAAAGAACGAAACAAAATGAAAAAATGATGAAATGATAAGGTAACCACCCGGGTGGTTACCTCATTTTTTCATTTTGTTTCGTTCTTTCCCTCTCATCTTGCGCGGATAATTCTCCTATAGAAAGCGTCGTTCTTTACGTTATATATATATATATATATATATATATATATATATATATATGAACAAGATACGAAATTGACGGTATTTCCCATTATTTATCGCGTTATCCTGCCAAATAAATATTGCATACTCGCCACCTAGTGTATGAAATGAGAACCAAAGCTTTGAAAGAACTAAGCTTTGCATAAGGGCATACTCGAGATCGAGAAGGATATTAATAAAAACTGGATGTCATCACATTAATCTTCAAAAAACATAAGCCTGCATGCCGAGTTTTCTAAATTATCCTGAATTTGAGTAGAGATTAAACTTTATAATAATATTAATAATAATAAAAATATAAACAAAGCTTATACATACTGTACGAGCATAACAAGATTCGAAACTAACCCCATTTTCCATTATTTATCGCGTTATCCCGCCGAAAGAACATTTGGTACTCGCCACCTAGCGTATGGGGTGAGAACTGAACTTTGCACTGGTTTTTAATAAAGTTAAGATAATGATGTCTAATAAGAATTAAATGTTTTGTTTATAAGAATTTAATAATGTTTTGCTTAATAAAGAAGAAAATAATGTTTAATAAGAAATTGATAATGTTTTGTTTGAAATTAAAAATATAAAAATACAAATTGGCAACATTCTGAGATGTGCCCAAGCTGGAGGCTGTGTGAAGTGCCCAACCCAGTCTTTGTCCGAATAAGGTGTTTTTCGTATTACGATGTTATTGTAAATTTAAAATTCTCTCTCTCCGCGATTAAATGTTAACGCTAATTCCGCCCTCGCATTACCCTGTTCGCTTAAAGTATTTTGGCATAAATAAAGTCAGTAAATAGTAAATAAAAGTGTGTAATTATTTCCCGGTCTCTTCTTTGTTCGAAAGTTTTATGGCGGCTCACCGGCCATGGCTACCCGTCCGCCCGTGTTTATAAAGCACAGTGAAGCGAGTGTAAAGAGAAGAAAGAGCAATGAGAAGAGAAATTGAATAAAGAAAAGTAAATGATAAATTGTAAATGAGGAAAGAATGGTTTCCATAGGAATCACTACATTTCTGGTGGCAGCTAATCTTATTAAATTGTTATCAATTTAATAATACGAACCCACGCGTACGAACTTATATTTCGGTTAAATTACATTGCTATCCATTTTATAGTATTTATAAAATTAGTAGATATTCTGTTTAGGTAAATTAAATAGTAAAATGCATTGTGTGAGTACCTCAACTGCAAGCAAATTCCGATTCCCATTCCTTAAAAATTCGTTGTATCTATAATTCAAGATGATGCGCGTCATTTCCTAAAATTCTCTTCAGCGCGTCATTTTCAAAATTTTTCCTCATAGCGTCATTTCGAAATTTTTGATGGAGTCAGTCAGTCAGACTGTTTCAACTGTCAGTCATATTTACCAAAAGCACTGGAAAAAACTCCTTTTCAGTGTGCAATTATCCTGATTAAAAGGATTATAGATGTCTGGATAAAAGATTTGGAGGTTTTCTTGTCCAGTGTGAGAGCCAGAGGTATTTGTATCTGGCAACAGTCACCGTTGAACAGTGCATCATCTGTGAGCTGGCCCAGCAGCGTGTAAACAACATTCTGCACAGGAGAGTAGGCTAGAACTAAAATGAGCTTGAAAATATGACAAAAGCAGCTTTTACTTTGAAACTAATACACTTAATGCAGTATAGGAAAGTGTTAAATGTTTGAACTTTAATCCATATATATGTGCGATAATTTCAAGTAAAATACCATACTTTGGGTTGGAAGACAGCACAACCCTTCTTCCGACTTTTTCAGCCTGCACGGGAATCTGAATGAGTCAGCGAGCAGCTGCTGGCCCGTAGTCAGGGACATAGCCAGAAATATCCCAAGGGGGTGGGGCGAACTTGAGCTACGTTCCTCAGGTTCCGTGGTGAATCGGGCGAGCCCATACAGTTAGTGGGTCAGGGGGAGAGCTGGAAGCTCCCCTACCGGTGTCCGGGGGGGGGAGCGAGCCCCGTAAGCCAGCGCACTTTAAGCTTATTTTGTGTAAAGACGGTCTGAAAATGTCAGTGCAACTGCCATTTTCGAACTGCCATCCACATGAAATATGTACCCTTCCCAACAAAAATTTGGATAGGACAGTCACATTGGTGCAATCTAAGCTATATTATGATGTAATTGTATTTTCTGAAATTTGAAATCAGATATTGAACCATTGATCCTATAGTTTTCATATTTAACAAAGAAAGTAACTATTTTATTCACACATTTATTGATTTCATGCATACAATTATTTAGTGTATATTCGTTTAACACTATAACATATCTATAAATAACGAAATCATTAGAAGAGATCCAAATGAAACTCACGTATAAGGCAAGTCAAAAAAAAAAAAATATACACACACACACACACACACACACACACACACCTTCCATTATATATAGATACCAAATTGTTAAATGTTATAGTTTGGCGGTGAACCTTGGTTGTAATTACCGCAGATTTTTTCCTGGACTTTCCAAGGGGTGGGGGGCGACCGCCTCCGTCGCACCCCCCTTGGCTACGTCCCTGCCCGGAGTGACTCTTGATTCTGATTCTTGAAAGCAGTCACTTGTCCCCCATTTTCTTTTTACGTCATTATTTAAATGGAAGTTTCTAGATTACCAGGGGCAGATTTAAGGGGGCAAGGGGGCGATCGCCCTCCAAACCTTAGAGATAAAGAAAGTGAAAGAAAGAAGGAGATCGGAAATATAAAGAAGAAACGTTACAAAATTAGAGTGAAGCATCCTATAAAAATAATCGCTTTTGCAAAAGAGTGCATATCGGGGCACAGTTCGAAAGTGAGCGGTTTAATATAT
Source organism: Bathynomus jamesi (assembly GCA_023014485.1). NCBI lineage: Eukaryota > Metazoa > Arthropoda > Malacostraca > Isopoda > Cirolanidae > Bathynomus > Bathynomus jamesi. The sequence goes on from JAJOZX010000450.1 coordinate 21,506, forward strand.
ATTTTTCTTTAATTGCCCCTAATGATGATGATTAATAAAATAGTAATGTAAATGTTGTTCCGCTAGTTTTATGCTTCACTGGAGCTAACTGTCATTGTGAAAAATGCTCTGTATGAATTGGTCCCCAATTAACCCATCCCTAATATCTCCAGTCTAACTATAGAGTAGATTAAGTCTAGCCTTGTAGGGGTCAGCCTAGAGATTCCGGAAATGGTCCAGAGCGGGCAGAGTAAATTGAGGTCCACAGTAGGATTCCTCACCAAATTAGGTTAGGGTAATTTACCTTCACCTTTGTTAAGCTATGAGTTGATGCTAGGTCTTAGACCACAATGTAGGTCTAATTTGTCTGACCCAGCTTAATTTATGTCCCTTAATTAACTGGGCTAAAGAACACAACTGATCACTCATCGAGTGTTATTAGACAGTCCCTCTTCTCTTTTCTCAATTGTTGAGAGCGTACTTGCTGATGGGGGATCTTTTTCCGTTGTTTAGCCTCTTCCTTCTCTCCGTTCCGTCTTGTTCTCTCGTTGCTTCTTTTTCGTTCTCCTCGTATGTGTATTACCGAGCACGCTCTATCACACAGTATATAAATACTAATGTGGAGAATAACTCTGGTGAACAACCAATTGGTTTCATCCACCCAGTTATTGACATAAAAGGGATTTAATAATTGTTAGATTAACTACCTACCTACTCAGTGGACCATTTTCGTTACCTCCCAACTACCCACACGTATCAATTTTCCATAGTCATCTTAAGGAATTGTGAAAAGTGTTCTGTATGAATTGGTACCCAATTAACCCACCCCTAACATATCCAGTCCAACTGTAGAGTAAGCTAAGCCTAGAGATTCCGGAAGTGGTCCAGAGCGATAGAGTAAATTGAGGTCCACAGTAGGATTCCTAACCAAACTAGGTTAGGGTAATTTACCTAGCCTTTGTTAAACTATGAGTTGATGCTTTGTCTTCGACCATAATGTAGGCCTAATTTAACTGGACCTAGTTTAAACTGTTATCACTAAACTGGGGCTTAGAAATACAACGGTTCACTTACCGAGTGTTATTAGATAAGTCCTGATCTCCTTTGCCAGGCCTGATCCTCTTATTGGACTCTCTTTTACTTGCTTAATTTAGTTGAGCGCACTTAAGCAGGTTCTCCGCTCTTCCGCTTCAAGCCCCTTCGCTCACCATGCCGCTTTTCTTGCATGTGCTTTGTTCAGGCTTCCCCCCCCCCCCCCAGCGCTTTTTGTGTTGGTTGGTTGATTGGTAGTGTCATTGTTTCAATACTACCAAGCACATTCTATCACATAGTCAGTGTTGCCAACTTGGTCTTTTTAAGACCAGATCTAGTTTATTATAGCTTCATTTGGTTTATTTTTTCGATTTTGGTTTATGGTTTTAAAACTTGGTTTTTTGTCTTTCTCAGTTAGTCTTAGTCTAGTCTTTTTCTTCATCCCAGTACTCAATTCATGTTAAACGTTTTTTTTATATTTTTCTATTCAAATTTTGTTAATCATGGGTTGAAACAGACTCTGACGTGTTTGTTTCATCTGCGTACGTAAGTTAGATCGTCATTTTCCTCTGCTGTCGTGTTTTACTCATGTGTCGTGTCGGTAGTCGGTACTCGATCATCTCGATGTGCAGTAATTGTCAGTTGTTGTTTAAGAAGTGTTAGAATACGTACTGTATCTTATATAATGTAAAAATAAGTCCTAATAGTTATCAAAACGTGTTTCTTCGTAAGAATTTGAGGGATATTACAACCCATAAAAAAATTTAACATGCCAAAGCAGACGTATGCTCAGAAATTTAGGAAGGAGTGGCTGAAAGATCCTATGTGTAAAGAATGGATTCGAGAGGAACCGGGAAATTCAACCAAGGCATATTGTAAATATTGCAAAATCTCTTTTCGAGCAAGATATGCAGACATCAAACAACATATTAGCAAAGGTGGGCACCCGGGCCTCAAAAAGGACCGACGGTCCCGGTCCTTGCCTCAAACTGGACCGACGGTCCCGGTCACGGTCCTTTCTGAAGATAGGACCTAGGAACGACTCGGTCCTCGGTCCTTATATATAATATAAGTGAAAAATTTGATTAAAATGAAAAATGAAATTAAAGACGCCGGAAATCTTTAATTTTATTAACGTAAATTATAATTAATACAATACATAAATGATGAAAAAAAGTTATTAAGTTAAATGCTTGAGTTTCCCTTCAAGAAGACTAGCATTTCAAAATGGCTGTCACTGAGCCCTGACCTTTTCGGCTTGAGGACGTCCTTCCCCAAAGAGAAGAGCCTCTCCATGGCGGCACTGGATGGGATAGGCGTGTTAAACTTGATGAACAAGTCCTTCAACGCCGGGCTGGGGAACGAGTCCTTGTTGAAGATGAAGGGTTTCACAAGCCTCTCGCTGAGAAATGTCTCCACCAACTTGGTCCCGGTCTCCTTCGTCTTCTCCCCGCCCTCGTAGAGATCCTCAAAGAAGTCGTCATTGTCCTGGTCATTCTCACCCTCGCTGCTGCTGGTGTCCTTGCCTGAGTCCGCTCTTGCCAGAATCCTCTCCACCATAGACATCATCTGCTTCTTCACCTTGGCCTTGATCTCCTCGACGTCATACATGACGTCGTCCTCCACCAGCCTCACCCATCCCAATTTTAACTTGGGGTGTAGCGCAGCTGCCAGGAGGAAGTCCATATCCTCACAATGGGGACCAAACCGACGTTTGATCCCATCCCTGACAGCTAATACCAGTGGCTGACACATCTTGACATCGCTGCTTTCCATCTGTTCCTTCAACATTTTGAGAGAGATGGCCAGGGTGGGCAGGAGTGCCCCCATGTACGCCTTGTCCTCCCCTTGCAGGATGTCCAAGGCCTTACAGACCGGCTTCATCACCTCAAGATACTCTTTGAAGAAGTTGATATCAGCTGAAAAAATAGTTAATATTTTAGTCCTGTACTTAAACTTTTTATATTGTACTTTTTACTTTTTACTTTTTACCTTTTCAAAAAGAAAAGTAAAAAATCAATGTATATTGCTCACCAGACGAGAACGAAGGCACCCCAAGAATGTTGCACGTCTGGTGTAGTCCATGAAGCTTCTCCCTGTCTCCGAAGATGTCGACCAGGCGGGACACCCCGTCGTAGACGGAGTTCCATCTCGTAACGGTGGGGACAGTCAGCTGCATCCCTATCTCGGCCTTGATGGTGTCTGAGGCTTGTGAACTTCTTGACTGCTTGTTCCACAGCTCCGTAGCTTTACCAAAGGCGGTCCGGTACGCCTTCCTGTAGGATGGTGAGTTCTTCAGGGCCTTGTCAGCGTCGAGGTGGCCACTAGGTTCAGGGTGTGGGCGGCGCACCTTGTGTGCTTCGGCAGGACGTATTCAGGATCCTCCATGGCACCGGCTAAAAAGAAACGTTAAATTTATTCAATAATATATTTGAGTGAAAAGAAAATACCTTACAAGACTTGTAAAAAGTGGCAAAAAATTCAAGAAATACTAAATAATCCATAATTTACCTTCCCAAAGCGATGCCAGATCGTCAACCTGAACGACGTCCTCAACATCGGGCCGCCCCCCACCTTCTTCCTCCTCTTCCTGGACCTCCTCAGGCAGCTCCTCGTCCGTTTTGCCAAAGACACTGCACAATGAAACACAATTATAATATTTTTTAATTTTTTTTATTCAATGTTATAGAAAAAATTAAAAATGTAAAGATTTAAAAGTCAAAAAATTTGAATGAAGAAATTTAAAAAAAAAAATCTGCTTACTTAAATGCCTTGACGAAGTTGCTGCCATTGTCAGTAGTAGTCCTGCAGACCTTGGACTCGATGGCGAAGTCGAAGAGGACCTTGTACATCTCCTTCGCAAGGACCTCGAAGGTGTGTCGTCCGGTGAGTCGTCTGCACGCCAAGACTGCCTTCTGCCTGAGGAGGGTGGCCTGGTCAATCCAGTGTACAGTCATCCCCATGTACGACCTTAAATAAAATGGAATGCTTTGAATTGAAATGTAGTAGTATAATTTATATTTTCACAGCATTGTAATAAATTGATTAAAATAAACTCAGTTTATTAGTTTCTTTTGATTGAAGTAAAAAGTAAATTAATTAAAATTTAAACATACTTGTGGGCACATGTCCAAGCGTCTGCCGTAGTAGAGACCGACTGTACAGAGTTGAGGACGTCCCTCAGGTGCTGCCTCTTCTCGTCAAACCTTAAAAAGTTTATTAAAAACAAAAGTAAAGTAAAAAATTATAATGTCATCGCTCATCACTAAAAGAAAAAGAAAAGAAAATACTGTTATCAAGAATGAATTTAAATAGCCAAACAAAAAATACCTGTCTTCAATACGCCTGGTAAGCGTCCTCCTAGACATGGAATGTTGGCCAGGGACACAGGTGCTAACAAAGTCCTTCCACGAATCGGAGTCGACGACGTCGAGAGGCAACATGTTGCCCACAAATAAGGTGATCAACTAATTAAAAAGAAATAAAAATTTGTTACGTTTCATCATAACTGACTGACATTTGAGTGTAATTTAATGATTATAAATACTTCTAGACAAAGTTGTAAGATTTTTAATTGAATTTACTGACCTTCTCTTCAAAGAGAGCCTTGGTGACTCTGGACGGTCCAGCCATGGCCTCCCGTATAGTCGGCTGAACCATGGTCCTCTGCCTCTTGTCGTCAGGGCCCTCCTGAGGGTCTCCTCGCCGCTTCTTCTTTTTCTGGAGCTCCACCCCGTCCTTGATGCACTGGTCGAACTGGTTCTGGACGTGAGGGTGGCGCCTGGAGACATGTCGCTTGAGGTTGTTTTGGCTCTTGTTGCTTGTCGAGAGGATGTTCTTGTTCGGCAGGCACAGCAAGCACTTGTACTCCAGGTTCTGCTCACCCTTGGGGCCCAGGTATTCAAAGTATTTGTCCAGGTACGGCCAGGGATTGCCGGGTTCAGTTCTTCCGCTAGGAGCTCCAGTTGCTTGACTTGAAGTTGAAGCACTAACATCAGTAGATTCTTCGTCTCCTCCAGGTGTTGAAACAAGTTTCAGTTCAGTCTCAGTCTCTTTCTGAGTCTTCTGGAGAAAACGATCCATCTTCTTTAGAACTTCAAATAATCACTAAACACACTAAAATCACTAAAAAAGACCGTCCGGACCGTCCGGAATTAATTACTTAAAAATGGACCGTCGCTCCTCATTTCGGTCCTCACTGAGAAAAGGACCGACTTTCCCGCGGTCCTTAAAAAGGACCGAGTTCCTGGAGTTCGGTCCTTTTGGAACTCGGTCCTGCCCACCTTTGCATATTAGTACAAAGAAACACTCTGCTTATAGTTCTTCGTTCGCATCAACCAGTCAGAAAAAGTTAGATTTTCCCCAAAATCCGTAAGTAATGAAACTAGCATAGCTGAGGCAAGACAAGCATTATTTATTGCCGAGCATTGCTCTTTGAATGCATGCGATCACTTAACTGATTTGTGCAAGAGGTCATTTTCTGACAGTAATATTGCTCACAAATGAAATTTCACCGAACAAAGTGTAGTGCTCTAATGAAAAATATTTTGTATCCATATTTTTTGAACGAGTTAAAGGATGACATTGGAGATGAAGGGTACAGTATTATTTTAGATGAATCTACAGACATTAGTGTTACTAAGTATTTAGGGGTAACTATAATATATTTTAGCATCTCAAAAAAGAAGATAGTGTCAACTTTTCTTGAGTTAGCCATACTTGAAGAATGCACAGCTGATGCCATGGTTAATGTGCTAAAATCAACTTTGGAGAAGTGCGGCTTGAATTTCAAAAACATTATTGGAATTGGAACTGACAATGCAAGTGTTATGACAGGCGTTAATAACGGATTGTACGTAAAACTGAAAGCAGAATTACCTTCATTAATACTTGTCAGGGGCCTCTGTCATTCCCTACAATTAGCTACCTCTAGTACTGTCAATGAAACACTGCCTCGCAACTTAGAATTCATGGTTAGCGAAACCTATAACTGGTTCAGTAGGTCTCACTCACGTCAACTAGCCTACAAAAGGCTTTACAGTGCTATCAATGAGGAACACTGTCCGCTAAAGATTGTTCAAGCATGTCAAACTAGATAGTTATCAATTGCTTCTGCTGTAACTCGAATCTGTGATCAATGGATTGAATTGAGGTGTCACTTTGAAATTACTCGGAGGGAACAAAAATGCTACACCTCTGAAATGTTGTATAATATGTTCTGTGATGAAAAGAACAGAGCATACTTGCTATTTTTAAAACATGTATTGACTGATGTCAATAGAGTAAATCTAAGTTTTGAATAAAAAAACGTAGATCCTACAAAATTATTGGAAAGTCTAGTTTTTCTCGCAGAAAGCCTTCTGAAACAGATTGTGGTTCCAATGACAAAGTTTGACCCTTTTACCTGTATCATTGAAGAAAACTTAGATCCAAAGCCATATTTCGGCTATGAAGCTGGAAAAAAAGTTTAGAGAACTGAGTCTTAATGATACAGAAGATAACGTTATTAGACGAAGGTGCACAAAATTTGTGGTTCATCTGTTGATGGAACTAAGATAAAGTGTCCCAGAAAATATCCACATCTTAAAGGAGATCTCGCTTTTCTCAGTATCTAATTCACTAAAGGTGTCCAAGGAACGCATAACAGATGTATTCGAAATGCTATGTGTGTCTCCTAATGATATAAGCCAAAGAGATTTTCACTGGAACAACTTAACATTGGTGAAATGGGCCAACATTCTTGATACTCAGCAATTCTGGGCTGAAGTTTCTATGTACCGTGATGCTGCTGGAGATAACCCTTTCAATGAGCTGTCAACTATAGCTAGACATGTTCTATGCATACCACACTCCAATGCGGAAGTAGAACGAATCTTCAGCCAAATGAACATTGTGAAGTCCAAACAACGAAACCGAATGAAGACTGAAATTTTAAATGCAATCCTCAGCATTCGAGCTGGTATAGAGAGAGCCGAAAAAACATGTCATGCATATCAGAAAGTGTTATTAAGAACATTGGAACAAAGCTTGCCTATATACAACAAGAAAAAAACAATGATTCTAATGAAAATGATTCAGCTCTCCCTATTTTGATCATAGGTTAATAAAAAAGGTTGGTTTATTTTCTAGTTCTTTGTGTTGTGAATTTAGTTTATTTTGGTCTTTTTCTGACATCGATCTGGTCTGATTTGGAGATAGGAAAGTGGCAACACCGCACATAGTATATAAATACTAGTGTGAAGATTAACTCTGGTCAGCAACTGATTGGTTTCCTACATCCAGTCATTAACATTAATAATTGTTAGACACCTCCCAACTCCCCCCCACCCCTGCATTCTTTATTGGCAGAACAAGTGTGCGATAACCGTCGGCAAATCTGTCACACCAGTTGCCTGCCAATGTATTATAATCTCACGTTCTGGAAGGTGACTCCCCCCCCCCCCCCAAAATGTGGTCTGGATCCAGGTTTGCCATCTGGTATTATTCATTACCAAATCTGGGCAAATTTGGTATTTTAAAAATTTATTTGGTATTCTGGTAATGAAATGAGCTGAATTTGGTAATATACTGTATATATAAGAATGTGAGAAAAATTGAGTTTCATAAACATTGCATTCCACAATATGTTATGAACATGTTACAACAAATCATTATTAAAAGTTTCGATCAATTTTACTAATTATTCAGTCCTGAGTATTTATACATGCTGATTCAAATTTGCTGAAACGATACTGATGTTTAAAGCAAATTGCAGTTATAAATTTACTGTTTAACTGACTTTGGAGCTTACTCTGAATTGTTATAGAAAATGCGAACAAACATGTTACGAACTTATTGCAGTTTTAAAATTTTATCATGTCGCAGCATTAGTTACGGCCTGCATTGCACATGCATGCAATTCTCGCTTGTTATTGCTCATTGGTGGCGTGTTCTTAGTTGTGTTAATGCGTCAGTCAGTTTATCGAGATTCACAGTTGACTGAAGTGTGTTTTTTCTTAAACTATGTAACTTATTAATTGCAACAATGTCAAAGTGGAAATCGGATTATGAAACTGGCCGATTGTACCATAGTGAATGGGAAAAAGAATATCCATGGGTGAAAAGAGCAATTGGCTCATCTCAACAGGCTTTTTGTATATAATTTGGTAATAAATTGCCTCATTTGGTACTAAATTAAAGGAAATTTGGTATTGGTGCTCCAGTCAGACTTGGCAACCCTGTCTGGATCTACCCCTGATTGTTACAGAGTACCGCGGCACACTTTAAAAGCATTTTGCATTTATTTACAATATACAACTTTAATTAACATTGAATACTTTGAATATGAGACACTATTAAATTTTGCTTACATTTGAACATTACGTCATCAGCCCCCAGCATCTTTGATTGGCTGCAAAAATATCCTCTGCCCGTAGGCATGATGATGATATAGCAATTTTTAAGAATATTAATTAATTAAGAAATTCTAAATTAAATGCTAATTTTGTACGTTGAAATTACTTAATAAAATTTGCCTGATTCACCCTCATTTTAAAAATGTATATACTCTACCTATTTGGCCACTCAGTGGAGATTTGAAGCGCAGATATTTTCACAAGAGTAATACCCAAGGACCTAGACTATATATATCGACTATACCAATACCAACTATACCAATACCAACTATAATCTGCATAGTGCAGACCAAGCAATTGTACGTTACAGCCCAAAGTTTTTGAACAAAAATGAGTATTTATCCAGTCATGTCATCTGTTTTTAAGCTGTACGTATCCGAAAGTCTAGTCTTTCCATAAACTCAATGTTGAAATTGATTTAGGAAAAATGTAGATCCCCTCTTCCATATTTTGGCCTAAGTTCGACTAAAAAAAATGTGCAATTTTTCTAATGCGTCGAGCGAGAATTTTTTTTCCATAAAATTTTCGTCGGGCAAATGTTTCAACAAAGTGAAGTTTTGTCTGCCAGACTGCACATTCTGCACATTTCTCAGGCGCACCTAAAGCAAAAGCAACCCCCTGTGTAATTTCTTTACTTATGGTGATTTTGGTACTTAAGTATTAACCACATATTGATGATTGGTTAGGTTAAGTTGTAATATTTTCGTTAGTTGAAAATTTCTAATACATCGTATTTTTTAAATAGCAATATTTGCAATATTTTTAAAAATATTTTTTTATACAATTTTTGGAAAAAAAAAATTTTTTTTAGGCTTATTCATGATGAAAATTTGGAATCTACCAAATGTGTAACATGTATTAATTATTGTAAGTATTTGAAATGTAAATCATTGTAAATATTTAAAAAAATATTGCTATTTAAAAAATATGATATTAGAAATTTTCAACTAACGAAAATATTACAACTTAACCTAACCAATCATCAATATGTGGTGGCCCCGACTGTTAATACGTAAGTACCAGATTTTTATGAAATTTTCAATATAGAGGTTTTCAAATACCGAGAAATAGGTAAAAATTTGGTAATTATGTATGTCGCAAATGACATGGCCTGAAGTTGAAATCAGAAATACATTTTTCTAGTGTATTTTGGTGTGCTTTGTTCAAATATAACTGTCACTTCTTGTGCAAATGAACAGGGTACTTGGAGGTCACCCCCCCCCCCCCCCCCCCCCCCCTCTACTAATTTTGACAGAATATTTTCGTTAAAACTAACGAAAATATCATGACAACCTAACCAATTATCAAGGGTGTACAGTTGATTTATTATTAATTATAATATTGTTTCTGGAATAGTATTTACTATTTACTAATATATCAACTGTACACCCTTCATAATTGGTTAGGTTAAGGGTATTATTCTACTATTACACCCGTCTAACATCCAGCAATTATTATATGTTCATTAAATAGATTTTTTAATTCTAAGACACTTTCCTTCTATAGCATTTCCGTCGCAAATGCTTCGTTTTCGAGATATAAACATTTTTTTGGTGTGTATCTAGTGTGTGTTCGTACGTTCATTTGTGTGTTCGTACGTTCATTTGTGTGTTTGTACATTCGTTTGTGTGTTCGTACATTCGTTTGTGTGTTCGTACGTTCGTTTGTGTGTTCGTACGTTCGTTTGTGTGTTCGTACGTTCGTTTGTGTGTGTTCGTACGTTCGTTTGTGTGTTCGTACGTTGTTTGTAGTTTGTGCTTGTTTCGTACGTTCGTTTGTGTGTTCGTACGTTCGTGTGTGTTCGTACGTTCGTGTGTTCTTACGTTCGTTTGTGTGTTAGTACGTTCGTTTGTGTGTTCGTACGTTCGTTTGTGGTTCGTTACATGTCTGCCCACAACTAGCTGCTCCATCCATTCGAATTTGAATTACTTTGTACCGAAGGAACACTCATTCAGAAGTACATTAGGCATGGCTCTGTGATTTATAGTGATTCCTGGGCTGCCTACAAGGACTATAAGTGATTTAGGTTAGGTTAGGTTAGGTCAGGCAATTTTGAAGGTGAAATTATATTTTTCCTATGGTTTTTGATGTTTGAAACAAATCTGACCTTCAAAACCGTCGGAAATGACTTTCTCGAAAACGAGTCATTTCCAACGGTTTTGAAGGTCAGATTCGTTCAAAACACATCAAAAACCATAGGAAAAACATAAATTTCACCTCGAAAGGGAGACGGGTGTAATACTGTACATTTACCAGGTTAAGTTGATATTTTTGTTAGTTTTAATGAAAATATTCTGTCAAAATTGATGGAGGGGAGATAACCTACAAGTACCATGAACAGAAATGTATGTTTGGGTCATGCAATGACAACTGTATTTCTGTTCATTTGCACAAGAAATGAAGGTCATATTTGAACAAAGCACACCAAAATATACTTGCAAAATATATTTTTTACTACATTTTATACAAAAAGCATAATTAACATGTTCATGTTACGAGATCTGTAAATGACATTACCACCGGAAATGTGCAAAACACCTCAAAATTAACCAGAAAAGTTGCTCTCGTCATTTTTGTTTAACTAATGAAAATATCATGACTTAACCTAACCAATCATCAAGGGGCATTCAGTTGACCGGTTATATATAGAAAATGGCGCAACCGAAGTATGATGTAAAAAAACATTTTATTCAGGTCAATTTCAATGTGCTGAAGCCAAATCTGTTAACCATTTGGTGTGCAAATTACATTTTTACAGATATAAATAAAATTACAAATTTTGAAGTTCATTCATTTGCCATCCATTTATGTTTGGTTCCAATAATTTTGCTCCGCGAGTCAAAGTAGTTCTAACAGAAGCAATTTTAAACCCTTTTGAAATGCGCCTTTTAATGTTTGTATAGCATGGAGGTGAAGGGTGTTCTGTAGATACATGATGAAGCTATTGTTAAAGTGTTACAAAAATGATGAAGAAGCAATTCTATTTTTCCAAAAACATGGTGTTTTGCTTTCTGAGTTGTCGTGCCCAACGTGTGGTTATTTTACTCTTAGTTAGGTTAGGTTAGTTTTCATGTGCTTGTTAGCCATTTTTAGGCAAATGCTTCAAAATAAGAGAAAATATAAAAACATTTACTCTAATTTGAAGCATTTGCACACCAAATGGTTAATAGATTTGGCTCAGCACATCGAAATTGACCTAATAAAATGTTTGTTACATCATACTTCGGGTTGCGCCATTTTCTATATAATTACCAGTTGACCTACTGGGCATTCAGTTGACCTAACTGGGCATCAGTTGACCTAACTGGGCATTCAGTGACCTAAACTGGGCATTCAGTTGACCTAACTGGGCATTCAGTTGACCTAACTGGGCATTCAGTTGACCTAACTGGGCATTCAGTTGACCTAACTGGGCATTCAGTTGACCTAACTGGGCATTCAGTTGACCTAACTGGGCATTCAGTTGACCTAACGGGCATCAGTTGACTAACTGGGCTTCAGTTGAACCTAACTGGGCATTCAGTTGACCTAACTGGGCATTCAGTTGACCTAACTGGGCATTAGTGACCTAACTGGGCATTCAGTTGACCTAACTGGCATTCAGTTGACCTAACTGGGCATTCAGTTGACTAAACTGGGCATTCAGTTGACCTAACTGGCATTCAGTTGACCTAATGGGCATTCAGTTGACCTAACTGGGCATTCAGTTGACCTAACTGGGCATTCAGTTGACCTAACTGGGCATTCAGTTGACCTAACTGGGCATTCAGTTGACCTAACTGGGCATTTCAGTTGACCTAACTGGGCATTCAGTTGACCTAACTGGGCATTCAGTTGACCCTAATGGGCATTCAGTTGACCTAACTGGGCATTCAGTGACCTAACTGGGCATTTCAGTTGACCTAACTGGCATTCAGTTGACCTAAACTGGGCATTCAGTTGACTAACGGGCATTCAGTTGACTAAACTGGGCATTCAGTTGACCTAACTGGGCATTCAGTTGACCTAACTGGGCATTCAGTTGACCTAACTGGGCATTCAGTTGACCTAACTGGTTAATATTGGTTATTTCACCTAAATATCTTCTGATCTTTTCGTAGTAGGCACTCACTGTCACATTTTGGGCAAGTTAAGGATAGAGAATAATGCCGTAATTGATAAAAACATCCAATGCTTTGTCATCTAGGGCACATGATGAATCAAGTTCTCAAAGTTAGAACCACATGAATGGCACGTCATAATTCTATCACAAACACCACCAAACTAAATCTAATTAGAAAAAAGAAAATAGTCAGAACAGAAAAAAACAAACTAATTAAGTTGCAGAGTAGCGAAAAAGTAGCCTAAAATTATACTCAGACCAAAAATGAGTAATATATATATATAATATTAGTATCATAATTTTCATCATTAATATGCATTTGCACAAAAAAAAGTGACAAATTTGAATAAACTAAAACTACCTCATTAAAAGTTTTGATTTATAGGTCCAGCTCATGTCATTTAAAACATAGGCCTATTAACCAAAAGTTTTAATTTTTTTGAAATTTTGTTTTGGATTTTTTTGAAATTTTGACTAAGATTCAATTTCTCAGTATTTGAAAATGGCAAACATAGGAATAATGTGCACCATCTCCAAAAACATTTTATTTTTCCATACCAACTTGGATTTATAGGTTTCAGCTTGGTTAGGGCATACAGTTCACCTAACTGGGCCTTCAATGTTATTCCAATGTCTGCCATTGAAGCCCCAGTTAGGTCAAGTGTATGCCCTTGACAATTGGTTAGGTTAAGTAGTGTTATTTTTGTTAAAACTAACGAAAATAAAACAACTTAACCAATTGTCAAGAGCATACAGTTGACTTAACTAGACCTTCATTAGTGGATATCAGAATAATATTGAAGGCCTGGTTAGGTCAACTGTATGGCTATATATATATAGATATATATAGATATATATAGATATATATAGATAGTTTTTTTTTACAAAAATTAAAAAAAAAGTTTCAATTTTTAAAAAAAATGGTGAGAGTTATTCCACTGTCCACCTTGAAAACCTCTATATTGAAAATATGCTTCTACTTTTGCATATTACTAATAATTTTACTTTTGGAAAGTTTTGAATTTTATATACTTGTGTTTATATTCACATTGTTATAGTTAAGTAATTGAATATTAGTGGTTTTTAGCGATTTAGAAGTTTTCATAGCATGCTGGCTTAATTTAACTTAAACTTGTGATGGTTATAAACTAATGGGTGCTCTTCTAATATGTGCTCTACCTTAAAATTTACATTCCAATAACTAACGAAAATATCACGACTTAACCTAACCAATCATCAAGGGCGTATAGTTGACCTAATGATTGGTTAGGTTAAGTCATGATATTTTCGTTAATTAGCCTTATAAGGCTAGTTTCACGGTAGAGCACGTATTGGAATATGGTAGATCACAGTTTCACGGTAGAGCACATATTGGAAGAGCACCAACTAATGTTAACTGCGTGATGCCATTGCAGAAAGTGTTGTGTGTTAGGTGTGGGGTAAACCGGTGGTATTCGGATTTTAAAGATTATAATGGCAGTCCTATGGTGATTACTGAGAGATCAGTTTGTTTCTGTTGTGAGTTGAGGGAGGAAATAGTTGACATAAAAACAGTGTACATGAGGTAATGGAAAGACTTGCAACGCTTGATGAGGGCTACAGTTGACAAAAGCCAAACCAGTACTAACGTTGAAGATGTTAGTAATTTGAAGGGTGAGGTGCGTAACCTAGTTTCTAGTTTAGGTAGCTTATTGGGAAGGTGAATGATGGGGAAACTATTTTAATTGGGGACTCTTTAGTGCACCATATGGACACAGAGTTTGTTGAATGGCATCCAACCAAGAGGAGGAGGGTCTTTCTCCCAGGGGCTGGGGTTGACAGAGTTAGAGACGAAGTGGATAGGATTGACGTTGCCTCCCGTCACTTGATGTTGGTGATGATGGTAGGAGGCAATGACTCGTACAGGCCTGATACGAGAGTGCCTGACCTTTTGGTAGAGCACGTATTGGAATATGGTAGATCACAGTTTCACGGTAGAGCACATATTGGAAGAGCACCAACTAATGTTAACTGCGTGATGCCATTGCAGAAAGTGTTGTGTGTTAGGTGTGGGGTAAACCGGTGGTATTCGGATTTTAAAGATTATAATGGCAGTCCTATGGTGATTACTGAGAGATCAGTTTGTTTCTGTTGTGAGTTGAGGGAGGAAATAGTTGACATAAAAACAGTGTACATGAGGTAATGGAAAGACTTGCAACGCTTGATGAGGGCTACAGTTGACAAAAGCCAAACCAGTACTAACGTTGAAGATGTTAGTAATTTGAAGGGTGAGGTGCGTAACCTAGTTTCTAGTTTAGGTAGCTTATTGGGAAGGTTGGATAGAGTTGAGGAAGGGATTAAGGTTGGTCTGAGATTAGTAGATGGAGAGGGATTTAGAGAAGTTAAGGGTGGAGCTAGGCTGCGTATGTTAGGTGGTAGGAATCCCCACCCCCTGTCGAGGTTTTGAACCCTTTCGCCTATTTGGAAAGGGATGTGAATGATGGGGAAACTATTTTAATTGGGGACTCTTTAGTGCACCATATGGACACAGAGTTTGTTGAATGGCATCCAACCAAGAGGAGGAGGGTCTTTCTCCCAGGGGCTGGGGTTGACAGAGTTAGAGACGAAGTGGATAGGATTGACGTTGCCTCCCGTCACTTGATGTTGGTGATGATGGTAGGAGGCAATGACTCGTACAGGCCTGATACGAGAGTGCCTGACCTTTTGGAGAGATATTGGGGGTTAATTAGGTCCCTAAAGGCGAGGTCAGATAGGTCTTTAGTTCTATGTATTATCCCTATTCCCTAGGCACGGTTTGGGTTTTAGGATTATGTCTAAAACAATATTTTTTAATACTAAATTAAGAGAGAGTTGTGCTGAGGAAAATGTACCCTTCGTAAAGCTGTGGTCAGAATTCAGTGATCCTAGCCTTTTTATAAAAGATCGGGTGCATTTTAATGAAATAGGTAATGCTAGGCTAGGTAGGTTAATTGATGAAAACGTACGAAAGCTGTATAGGTCAAAGCCGCCTTTAAACATTGTGGGTCTGGGGAATGCAGGCCCGATGTGAAAAATAGTTCAAAATGCCGGCCTGTGGTAAAAAATAACTTAAACGTCTTTTATTGTAACACGCGTAGTATTAGAAATAAATTAAATGAATTTAAGGCGATAATTTATTCCAGCAACTACGATATAGTTGCTATCACTGAAACGTGGTTAAATACCCTGACTTGGGACTTGTTGGGTGAACTTGATATACCAGGTTTTAAACTCTCTACTAATGATAGGTTACATAGGATTGGTGGTGGCATTTAGTTGTACATTCGTAATTCCCTTAGGGCTATCGAGGTTAAGATAGATTTTCCAGCAGCAATTAATGCGATATACATTGAAGTTGGGGTGGGTAGTATTAGTTTTAATTTTGTTGTTTATAAACCTCCCATTCAACCCCTCAATAACGATACTAGACTCACTTGGTAACTTTATTGACAATTGGAAGAGTATAATTGTCAGGGATTTTAACTGCCCTAATGTTAATTATGAGACTTTTACTAGTAATGAGGAGGGTTTGAGATTGATTGAGTTCATGGAAGATAATTTTTTATGATAGATGGTTACCGAACCAACGTGCGGTGACAATATTTTAGATTTGGTGATGACAAATGGCCAAAATATAGTCAAAGGTTTAGAAGTAGGCGAGAGTTTAGGATGTAGTGATCATCAAATTCTTAGGCTTAAGTTATTGATAGAAAACACTAAGGATAGTAATGTAATAGAAGTCCCTGATTTTCATAGGGCTAATTTTGATAGTTTTGCGGATAGGATGAGAGTAGTGGACTGGGATAACTTATTTATGGGTATGTAATCACACAAATTTGCATTGGGAGGCGTTTAAAGAAGGTTTTATGAATATTGAAAGGGAGTTTATTCCTCAGGCCCAAGTGGTGGACTAGGGAAATAGATGAATTCATAAACAAGCATAACAGAGCGTATAGACTTAGTAAGCGCAATGGCATGGCAGCTAACTTTAATAGATAGATCGAGCTTAGATGTCAGGTTAAATATTTTTGTTTTGCTTTTGCTTTCTTCTTTCATTTGCCAGTTGTATTTTATCCTCAGAATCTGGAGGTAAGAAGGTGAAGGCATTCTCCTCAGATTCTTTTGTAGCATTGCTGTTGGCAAAATTTTCTCTCAATAGATAAGTGAATGATGTCATTTTAATTTTTTCATAATATACAAATTGGGGACACTATGCCCATGGTTTAAAATTATAGGCATTCAGTATCACTAAGTTACGTGTTCATTCACTTGTGCGCAGTATGTAATATATTTTTACAGTACATGGGCTTTCTTAAGTTTCATCATTGCTGCCAGGTGCACAATAATATAGTAGATTATTTGGAGCTTTTCCGAAATTTGGACTGTTTCCAACTTTTTTAAAAATAAGATATTTAATGTAGATTTTTACGCTGATTTAAAAAAAATGTAAGTTTTTATTTTGAGAAATGAGTGGTTCAAAAGTTATTTGTTATTGTAATTTTGTATTAGGTCAAAAACTATAACAATACAACTGAAAACTACTGTACTTTTCGGTGTATAAGACGCACTTTTTTTCCAAAAAAAAGGGGTCTCAAAATCACCCTGCGTCCTGTACACTGAAGGTCATAATATTACCTTTATATGGGCTAGAAGAACTGATGGATTTTTACAAAAATTCATCATCTCTTAGTCCCTCCTGACTGTGTATTGGTTTGGCCAATTTTACAATAAGTTTCTACTCTTCCCAACCCACTGATAACAAGAAAAACAGTACGTATTGCATAATGATTTACTTTTATGTTTCATAACATATAGTATAGTCTCCCCTATACTTAATACTATTTTCTTATAATGAGTATGGGTGAAAGAAAACATATCACCATACTTTTGATGGAGGGCTTTAACAAAAGTCAGCCTTGCTGGTAGAAAATTATGGACATTTTCTGACAACTAGGCAGTTGGTCATAATTTTTTTCCTGAAAAAAGGCCTTGAAAATAAGGGTGTGTCTTTACAAAGGTGTGTCTTATACACCAAAAAATATGGTAATACAAAAGCTATTGTATGCTTCAGTAATATTGGCTTATTGTCACTAAGTATTTGTGTGAATAGATTTTGACTATTATTTTTCTGTCGCCATATGAATTCGCACAAGTAGGTATCAATCAGGTCAACTGAATGGTTAGGTCAACTGAATCCCCAGTTGGTTAATTGAATGCCTGGTTAGGTCAACTGAATGCCTGATTAGATTAATTGAATGCCCAGTTAAGTTAATTGTATGCTCTTGATTGGTTAGGTTGTCGTGATATTTGCGTTAGTTTTAACGTTATCTAATATCTATAGAAAAGCTGAAATTTATCAAAAATAGTATCAACAATATGACAAATCAATATATACATGCAAAAGATTTTTCTACAGTGACTATAGGTAAACTAGTACACCATGTAAATTTAAAAATAGTAACTATACATAAACTAGAACACTGTGTAACTTTTAAAATAATGATTTCTCCAAAAAAAGACACTCGTTTTTGAAATCAAAGTAAAAATCTACATTAAATATCTTATAAAATTTTCAAAAAAATAGGAAACAGTCAAAATTTTGGAAAAGGCCCGATTATTTAATTTATATTGTATTGCCTTCTCATAAGACCAATAAGTTTTGAATTATTTTAGTATATTTTGATACAAGAAGAAGAATAAGATATTTGATAATTTGCTAAGTTTTAAAATTAAATAATTAGGATATGTGTTACTAGTAAGCTTAGAACAGAATTTAAATCAGAAAAAAAAAAAGATAGAAGTATATTAAATTTTCAGACTTAAATTGTCTTAACCCTTTACTGTTCGAATTTTTTGTAGGGTTAAGTTATGAGAGTGTGTATTTGATAGGTTACAAATTCATCCATTTGGGCAGTAAAGGGTTAATAGAAAAATTTAACATTTTCTATATTTTGGGGGGAACTCTCACGTTCACTGCTGGAAAGAAAAAAAGGCAAAGTTGATTGGACGTACTTCTGCTAAATTTTAGAGAAATCTAACTTTGTGTTTTTTGTTTGAATGAAAATCATTATAAATGCTAAATTTAGCCCTTTATTGCACACAGCTCTTCCCACAGCTGAATAAAATCATCTGGTATTAGCCATAATAAAATAATGAAGTACATACAAAAACTTGAAATATGAAGTTTTTTATCAACAAAATTTGACTAAAATGTTAATTAATTATCCAGTATCCAGCTGGATCATACTAGATATCTAGTATCTGGCCATATACTGAAGAAGTGGCTGGATACCAGATCATGATCCAGTATCCAGTGCATCCCTAGTTAGAATACTGCATTCAAGCTTGGTCCCCTCACTTTAGACATGATATACTTGAAGGTGTGCAATGTAGGGCAACCAAGCTTATCCCTAACTTAAGAAGATTGGAATACAGGGAAAGATTAAAGGAACTAGGTATGTTTAATTTTGAGAGATGTTGTATGAGGGGAGATATGATACAGATGTTCAAATTGTTTTCAGGTTTAGACAATTTAGATGTACAGAACTTTTTCTCAACAGAGGCTGATGGGGTAACTTGTGAGCATAATAAGAAAATTAGAAAACAGACTTGTAGATTTGATCTATGAAAATACTTTTTAAGTCACAGTTGTAGATTTTTGGAATGACTTGCCATATGAAAATTTAGATACTTTCATGAATGAAAGTGTGTTTGTAGATTGTATATGATGTATATTCTTAGCTTAAGTAGTCTACTCTGGTACAATAGTAGTAAATGGTTGTATATTGATTAGTTGACTTCAGATTGATGTTTTGCAAGATTTTTTTTATTATTATAAAATATAGCTCATGAATTGGATAATTTTGATAGGCCTAAGTGGCTTCATGTTTTCCAAATGAAATGTCACATAATGTAAGCTAAAAGGCATCCTACAGATTTTTCTCTTGTGACACCTATTACTAGTTTCTCAATGACTGATCCATTATATTTGATAAACATAAAGTTACATGGGCCTATTGAGGTTATTCAAGTCAGATAAATGATCTATGAAATTGTATTTTATGATAAATTTTGCAAAATATTAGTGTCAAGTCAGTTAATTATTATTAAACTGAAATTGTAGGCTCCTAATAAAACAAGTTTTTGGAAGCAGGATTAAATAATACACGTCACTCTTTAACCCATTAGTGCCAAGTCTTTCCTGAGACTGAATAAAATCATCTGGCATTAGCTACAACAAAATCAGTAAAGTGACGCTTGGCACTAATGGGTTCACTGAATAGGCTTAGGACTTTTTTGTTGCATATGTATAATTTGTAGGCATAGTTAGACATTTTCACATCAACCAATCTTCTCTTGATATATTTGATTTTATATTTAAGGTACAGATGGACAACATGTAGTTCCCTCTCTAGGAGTAGGACTATGTTCGCCTACATACAGCAGAAGAGAAAGATCTATTATGACCAGATGGAGAATGAACCAAAAACAGTTCAAGAAGGTTAGTACTGTATTTCAACTAAGGCTAACCTAAATATACTAAGTTTAACATTTTCTCTGAGGCCTGAGACTAGGCCTATTTGAAAGAATTTTGTGGAGCTATATAGACTATATACTAGTGATGCGCTGATGACTAGCAAATTGGCCAGTGCCAATGCTGATTATTTAATAAACAAAAACTTAAAATTTTTGAAGATTTCTTATGTTGGAATCAAATTATTAATTTTTTTATGTATCCCCCTCTAGCCAGTTTATCATCTGCAGTACCTAGTGTACAGTAGATTAATAAATTAGTTATTATAATGGAGTAATAACATCATAATAGCTGAAACCTGATTTTGAGTCTGAATTTTTCGTTTTAACTGGAATTTTGTTTCAAAACTTTGAATAAAAAATAGAGGAACAGGGAACACCTAATAGGCCTACTGAAGTTCTGATTAATCCAGTTATTTGCCCATTTTACTCAAAGAAAATTGTTTTTACATAAAACCTTCATTACAATTAATTTATGACATCTTTGTTTCATTTTCTCATTTTTCACCTTTTCATAGAGAAAGGTGAAAATAATTTTATGTATGGTGCAATAATACAGAAGTAACCCCCTAGCTATCTTTCAACAAAGGTCATGAATATATACACAAATCTAACAAGTATGTTTATTATACAATATTTTTAACTTTATTTTTTTTATAGTGGCCTCCTCATCACCCCTTATAGCCATCCGATCCTCCCACATTAAATTATTTATTTTTAAAAATCAAACAAAAGAGAGTACAATTCAGATCCATAACTAAACTTAGCAAGTCTTTACAGTTAATTAAACAAATTATGGCTTCAGAGAAGCATATGTATAAAATTCTAAAGTCATAACTCATAATGCTCAGTACAATAAATGAATCTTTGCAAAAAAAGACACCCTATTTGCAAAAAAACATGAAAAGAAATGAAAAGCTCAATTAGTTGTTAAACATAAACTCGTATTTCCTTTTTATTTCCTTAAAATACTGTTCCTCATCTCAAGTCCTTTCAATATTTAAAATTTAGTAATGGTAAATTATGATGCAAAAACATCTTCCCTCTTTTTAAGTTGCTCTTCATAATTTGCAATGCCCTTATGTTTTGTTTGATATGTTGTAACATATTTGTAGTTGTGAAAGTTTTCCTTGATTTTCCCTTCATTCCTCTGGATAATTTTTGGCTACATTCACCACAAATAGCAAATGTCATCTTCGCGACTGACAGTGAAATGCTTCCACACCCAACTCGTAGTTTTTGTTGGAATTGAACCAGTGGAGCTTGCACCAGCCATTATCACTTTTAAGCTTTTTAATTATAATTACCTGACCAAATTTATATTATTAAATATTAATTATTATTATTTGCTTATTTTATTGTTAATAAAACGTTATTGATTATTGCTACTCAGTTTTCAGTATTTAATATGCAAAAGAATTTAAATTGGAAGGGAATGGAATTTACAAAATTAAATAACTAATGATATATTTTCCAAGCAATGAAATATTTCTCATATCTAGGTGCTCTGCAAAAACTGAAAATCAAAACAATAGTAATTAATAAGAAAATTTAGTAATCAGTATTTCATGATGCCTAGGCTATTGAACAACTATTTTATTCCTATCTAACACATTTTGGAAGCTAGCCTCTCTTACACATAAGCACACTAGGATATATCTAGCATAGTATCTAATATCTATATTCCAAAGCAAAAATATTGTTCATAAATATAATGTGTAATATTATTTATAACTTTCATGAAAAGTCTTTGGTTGAAATTTGAAAAAAGTCATATATCTTCATATAATCTACCACATCATCAGCCAAATTTGGCCGAAGCCAGTGCCAAATGCTGATGGAAAAAAGTTGGCCGATATAGTCAATGCCGATTAATCAGTGCATCACTACTATATACCCTCTATATAAAAAGTTAATTTTTAGAAAGTAGACTTGTATGACACAAACACACTTTAAATGCATGGTACATGTATAAAGTTTAACATGCATTAAATATAGTTAAATCTAAATTATATACACTTGTATAAAGGTTGATTTTTTTTGGTAAATGTTTAGAATAACTCCAAACTGTTTTAAGTTACTGCAAGATTCTTCATGTGTTTTTAACAAAATGTTATTAAATACAATACAAGTGCAAATGACAAATAAGATCCATAAATATTAATCAAAGTTTGTGAAATTTTCCAAAATTTTGTGGGGCCATAATAATGAGGTCAAGAAGGAACACAAATATCTCCCCACCAAATTTGCTATAGTACCAACAGACATGTAATCATAATCAGTGGAATCAATTCCACATATTTGAGGAATTGTAATTGATTCCATTTGTCCTAGAAAACCAAGGAATTATAATTGTAATTGATTCTATGATGAAAGGAATCATAATCATGATTACATGCCAAGATTACAGCATATCAATGAATATGAAAATTAAGTTGCCATTACAATAAAACCCACTCTGTAGATTGAAGTGTGTTTGGAAATATATTTCTGTCTAAACAGTGGATTTTATTGTCATGCTTTGACATTCACATTATGGGGAAGAATTCCATTTATGAAGTTGCCATTGTTTCATAAGATTTTAAGTTTGTGTTTCAAAAATTACAACACATCAAAACACGCAACCCACAAATCCCAAACTTTTCCATCATGTGAAAATGTGAAATCTGAGGATTTGGCAACCCTTCCTATTGCTGCGGTGGCTGCGTAGGCTGTAGTCCCCAAGTATCTGTATTGTCGAACCACCCAGCACCTTTTCACATTTCTGGGTTCATGATAGTCAAGAGACTGGGCAAAGATGTAGTCTCCTCTGGTATCTAGGAATGCCTCTCTTGTCAGTGGTTTATTTCCAGAAGATTATTCAGGTCTGACTCGTATGTTAACTGTAAAGGACTTCCCCAGTTGAGGTGTCTAAATCCGACTCTCCAATGAGTAGGAGAACCAACCACTCAGCATACAAGAAAGGGCTGGAATTCAAAGGTAGACCTAATAGAAGTAAACTACTCTTTGTTTTTCTCTTTATTATATCTGAAATAAACAATTATTCAGTGTGAAAGTATAAGCATAAAAAGACTGGCAATGACTCACAATTAACAAAATCTCTGGAAAACAAATAACACTTTGTGAGATTTGGCAGAAAGGATAGAAAGCAAGTGGGAGACAAGTACCGGAAATGACTTGCACAGAATGTTAACCCCTGTCCCAGCCTAGCTACCCTCCAAACTTGACCCCCCCCTTATGACCTGAGTTTCAATTTCTTTATACACTTAGACACTTTATACACTGGTGGCTAGTTAGTAGGGTTAGGGTCACTGGCCTGATTCCAGGGCAGATCACAGTGGTTGACACAACCTCAATGGACTGTGTAGCTCCCACTGGATTGGATCCAGTGGGAGTTGAATCCCAACTGGTTGCCTAGACCCACGCTTCTCAAACTAGGGGTCACCACCCCTCAGGGGATCGCGTAAATTTTATTGGGGGTCACAGAAACATTTGAAAATATTATTATTTTCATAAATATACAGTGTTAGTACCTATTGCTTTTATGACATTGAGTGAAGGGTTGCGAAAAAATTTGTCTGATCCAAAGGGGTCGCAAGTGAAAAAAGTTTGAGAAGCCCTGGCCTAGACAACACAAGATTATTAGTTACATGCACCAGGCACCATTAATCACAATAATAACATAACAGGCAATTAATCAACAAACATTAACTGGGATCATGACTTCATAATTGATCACTGGAAAACATAATTTACTCATGAAATCAAAGCACATAAATAATAAATAACCAACATAAAAAATAATAACTACAAATATTGACAATTATGACAAACCTATCTCACACGAGTTAATCAACCTATAATCAGTGCCAAACAAGCATGGGCAAAAACCTAACTCTAGAATAATGTGACTGGTGACCTATAATAATGATAATTGGTTCTCTAGCTAGTTACATGACGGGATCACAGATGACTGGATTTGGCTAAAGGGTCATTCTCTGTCAGATCAACCAAAAAAAATTGAAATTAACACCCTCATCTCTCATATTTTGCTGAAATTTGGTTTATAGGGAGTTTGTGAGCCCTGAATACATTTCTGAAATTATAAGGTCAATCCGACCAACGGTTCAAGAGATATGACCTCGGGCAATTTGAGGTCACTCGCGAGGTTACTAACATTTGGCGAGCCATAACTTGGGTAATAATTGTCATAATTATATAAAAGTATATATATTTAGAATCAGAAAACGACAAGGAATCCAAATATGCAAGTTGTAGAACTCTAGGTTGAAAAATAAAAAAGTTACACTGTAACCAAAATTTGAGGTCACGATTTGACCTCTGGGGTATCAAATGAGAATTTTTTTTTTAAATGTAAAAAATGAAGGCATAGGCATTGGCTATTAGAATCAGCAAAAAAAAGTTTGTTTATGTTAGTACTTTTCATGTAACTAACATATAAGTGAACACCATATTCATAAGTTGTGTGTCAATTCTACCTATTTTTTCACACTTAAGCTCATAATTTGACCTATAGAAATTAAAATTACATTTTTTATAGATATAAAAAACAAAGTCAGAGTTCTTGACTAATAGAAACAATCATAAAAAGTTTGTTTATGTTGGTACTTTTCATGTAAGTAACTTATAAGTGAACACCATATTTATAAATTGCTTGTCATTTCAAGGAATTTTTATATCTTAGCTATCAATTTGACCTCAAGCTCCAAGAATTTAATAAAAATTGTATTTCACTGCTAATCTACACTGGCAATAATAGTTATAATAGTGAAAGGGGAAGACTAAGCTCACATGTAGCCTAAACAAACCTGTTGAAACATGTTGCTACTTGTCTAAGTGCAGAATCAACACAGATAGTTGCAAAATTCCTTGTCTACAGGTTAGTACAGTTCCAGCCAGCACTGTGGGTGGCTGGTGGGTATGGTGTTTTAATGAGCCTGAGAGACTATCAAGGCCTAAAATATTAAGTGTGTATAGCTATATATTTTCTAAAAAATATATATTACCTAATTGTAAATCCTATATCTTTACAGATCAAAATACAATGGTTCGGCACTTGAAATACTGCCAGGACCCTATTCAAAAACACAAGAAACGCATAACAATCAATCTTAGAAAAGTGACTGATGTACTTGTTGAAAAATGTGCTGGAAGAGTGAAAAAAGACTCATTGTTGTGTGTGAACTGCTGGACACTGATAATGAAAAACCCCACTATACTTAGTACCACTGAAAACAACGAGTCTGAGCAGGATTCAAATGAATCATCTACTATCAGTGGCTTGAGTAACATCTCTTCAATTCAAAATCTGGACAATGACAGTGATGGCTTGATAAAGGAAAATCCTTCAACTTCAGTTGAACCAGTTCTAGCATTTCTGGACCAAACACCAGTTAAAAAAAGTAAGTAATAAATTAATATAATAACATACTTTACTACAAGGTCTGTTTGATCTACTATATAGCCAATTATATAGCATTTAAGGTACTATAATTAATATTTAATTACTAATATTCAGGTGTGTGAAACCTTTTTTTATGTTCTTTTCAGAAGGGCTGTCATTAAGCCAGAAAAAGCGCAAGGCTCGTGGTAAGCTATCATCTGCTCAGAAACACCTGAAGGAGAGGCTAGAACTCAGTTATGGTGTTCAAATTACCGAGGAGGTAAGTGATACTTCAAAACCTGAAACTAAATCTGAAAAACATCTAGACAAATTAATGAATGAATTGAAACAGTCATTCCTGGAGAGCAAATGTCACCATCACAAACTACAAATATTGACACTCTCACCATACACAATTGAAAAAACAGCTAGTTTCTTTCAAACTACAACATACATGGTGAAAAGAAGCCGTTCACTTAAATCAGAACATGGAATCCTTCCGAAGATTCCACTAATGAGCAAAGGAAAAGTGATATCTGAAGAACACAAAGATATAGTTAGAAGATTCTATGAGTCAGAAGAGGTTAGTCGTATGTGTCCTGGCCAAAAGGATTGTGTGAAAGTTATCAGTGCTGAAGGTGCAATGAAGGTGCAAAAACGATTGGTCCTCGGGAATTTAAGAGAGATGTTTGAACTATATAAAATGATGAAAAGAATCCCAAAATAGGATTTTCCACATTTGCAAAATTACGGCCATCATATTGTGTGCTTGCCGGTAGTGGTGGGACTCATTCTGTCTGTGTCTGCACATACCATCAAAATCCAAAATTGCAGCTGGCTGCATTGGGAGAAAGAGGTCTTTCATACAAGGATCTTATGGATTACAGTGTCTGCAGTACAGAAAGAGAGACTTGCATGATGCAACTTTGCAATGATTGCCCAAGAGAAGAGGGTGTCCTGGATTTTCTTGAGTTACTTGACAGTGTGAAATCAGCTCCAAATGAAATATCTTACAAGCAATGGGTGACTGTTGACCGTTGTACAATGGTTGATAAGGTGGAGCCACTTCATGAATACTTATCATCCCTAAGCATGAAAATATCCCGCATGGTTCGTCATCACTTTGTTGCTCAGCAACAATCACAGTACTTCAAGCAGTTGAAAGAAACACTACCACCTCAGAGCGAGGTAGTTATAGTAGGTGATTTCTCTGAGAATTATTCTTTCATTGTCCAGGATGCTGCCCAAGGGTTTCACTGGGACAATTCACAGTGTACAGTTCACCCTTTTGTCATCTATTATAGATCATCTGCAGACCAGGAACTTAGCCATTTTAGTGTCTGTTTCTTATCTGCATCACTAAAACACAACACTATAATGGTTTACTCATTCATATTGAAGCTTATGACATATGTTAAATTCAGATGCCCACAATTGAAGAAGGTGCACTATTTCTCAGATGGATGTGCTGGCCAATATAAGAACAGATACAACTTCACAAATCTCTGTTACCATGAAGAGGATTTTGGTCTGTCTTGTGAATGGCACTTTGCTACATCCCATGGCAAAAATGCATGGGATGGGATTGGAGGAACAGTGAAAAGAGCTACTGCTCGTGCCAGTTTGCAGAGAACTACAGAGAGGCAAATTCTTACACCAGAACACATGTTTCAGTTTTGTGAAGAAAACTTGAGCAAGAAGATACATTTTTTCTTTGTAACTACAGCTGATTTGAAAGATGCAGAAGAACGGTTGGAACATCGATTCAAGGATAGTAGGGCTATTCCTGGAACTCAGAAATATCATAGATTTGTTCCCCTAAACAAGGAAGAACTGATGGTGTATCCCATTTCAAGTGGCATTGGAGAAAGAAAAGAATAAGGAAAAGTCATTTTACTAATGAACCTGCAATGCTTGGTAACTTAAAATGTGTCAAACCAGGAGAGTATGTTGGCTGCATTTATGACATGCAAGTTTGGTATGGAATTGTGGAGGAATATTGTGAAGAGTTTGATGATTTCACTGTGAACTTTCTACATCCCTCTGGGTCATCAGGATCAAGTGCATATTATTATCCATCAAACAAGGATTCATGTGCAGTGCCAGGACATCATATATTAACTGTAATGAGTTGTCCTACCCTAAGAGGAGGCAGCAGAATTCAATACATTTTTCCACAAAAAGAAATTGATGAGAGCATCGAGCATGCAAAAATTGTATTAGGCTAGCACATGAATCCTCTAAGTAGGTCTTCCCCTTTCACTATTATAACTATTATTGCCAGTGTAGATTAGCAGTGAAATACAATTTTACATTTTTTGCCTTTGTTTTTATATCTATAAAAAAATGTAATTTTAATTTCTATAGGTCAAATTATGAGCTTAAGTGTGAAAAAATAGGTAGAATTGACGCACAACTTATGAATATGGTGTTCACTTATATGTTAGTTACATGAAAAATACTAACATAAACAAACTTTTTTTTGCTGATTCTAATAGCCAATGCCTATGCCTTCATTTTTTACATTTAAAAAAAAAATTCTCATTTGATACCCCAGAGGTCAAATCATGACCTCAAATTTTGGTTACAGTGTAACTTTTTTATTTTTTAACCTAGAGTTCTAAATCTTGCATATTTGGATTCCTTGTCGTTTTCTGATTCTAAATATATATACTTTTATATAATTGTGACCATTATTACCCAAGTTATGGGTCGCCAAATGTTAGTGACCTCGCAAGTGACCTCAAATTTCCCGAGGTCATATCTCTTGAACCGTTGGTCGGATTGACCTTATAATTTCAGAAATGGATTCAGGGCCCACAAACTCCCTATAAAGCAAATTTCAGCAAAATCTGAGAGATGAGGGTGTTAGGCACTGGTTGATCTGACAGAGAATGACCCTAAAGGAAACTCCAGGGCTCCCACATGCACTGCAAACCAGGCAATAAGTAAAGGTCTGATGTCTGATTCTAACCTGGCTAGGTTTATTACACCTATCTATACTCAGTCACAGTTTCAACAACCTATATATATGTCTACTTTTAATAATAATAATTAGTATTAAAAATGATGGTGAAATACAAATGACACCACCACAATAACTAGGAATAAGGATTATGAACAAGTCTTTATTCCTATTCAGGGTTGGCACCCAAAAACCCAGCCCAAAACCCACTGGAATTTTCAGTGGGTTTTTGGGTTTTGGGTTTTTTGTTCCGAGATGTTTATTTTAAAATAATTGAAATTTTTCTGATTGCTACATTGTTCACTTGTAGCTAATTAGAATGATTTGGCATGTTGATTATTTCAAGTAAGCTGACTTATAAAACAATTCTTAAATTATGCAATGTGTAAATAAAGATTATGAAAAATTGAAAAGTTATTAAAAAGGATTTGCACCCATTGTGAAAACACTGGGCAATTATTGGATCATTTGACACATTGCTCCAACCATCTTGAATTAAAGTTACAGTAGAATTGAGTAAGTCTTTTTTCATTGAATCCAGTACCTACTTCATTATTCACTTTGATTAGCGAGTCATCAGATAATTTTTTTTCTGCTTGGAGGACAATAGCCTGGTCTTAAATTTTGGACCCATTTAATAAATTCTTTATTCTCTACAACTACAAATGGAATATTTGCTGAAAAGGAAAATCTGGCCATTTGCAAATCTAGTTGTTCTAACCACATATGACATTATCTGACCTTGTGTTTTCTTGGCTGGAGTAGAATGAAAAAATGGTATGGAAGATTCAGAAGCGGTTGAAGTGAATGAAATCTCACTACTGTGAATTGTAGTGTCATCATGAACCAGGCTTTCATATGATTTGCTTGAAGAGGGTCTACTCTCAAAACTGCCATGTCTATGTGTAGGAGGAAGAGTTGCTGATGTAGCTGTATTTGTAAGCTCATCCGCTTCATCATCATGAGCCTGTACCCATTTTTCATTGCATCGATCTAAATGATGTTTCACTCGTTCTATTTTTTTTTTAAACACACATCTGCAGTATTTGCACTGAACTCTATTTGGCTGGTCACTCAATATTTCTACTTCATCCCATTCAGCAGCTTTAAGTCTGCCACCAGTATGTGCGGGTCTAACTTTCTCTAGATGATGTTTCACACACTCAATTTTTTTAGTGATACTTTCTTTGCAATAATTGCATAGTACTCTAGTAGGCTGATCACTTAATAAAGTCACCTCGTCCCATTCGCTAGCTTCAGATCTTCCACCTCTATAACTCTTTGAGTTTGACATCTTAAAAATTTAAATTTGAGTTAGGTCTAAATAAAGCTGAAATCTGCTGTAAAGAGATAAAGGAAAGATCTAAAATTAAAATGGAGAAAATTCTAATGTCATTATTATCTCTCATATCTGAACTTTCTGCGAAATAAAGATGTCTTTTTAATATATATTGTAGATTAGATAAATAAATTAATAAAATAATAGATATACGTATTAGGCACTACATAATTATCGAACCTTTCTAAAAAAAAATTCAACCCATCAAAAACCCAAAAACCCAGTTGGATTGTTGTTTTTTTTTGTGAAAAACCTGGGTTTTTGCTAACCCTGTTCCTGTTGTACACTGGCCAAGGATTACAAGCTAGAGCACTTAACAGCATACCTTTAAAAGCTTTCCAAACTCCCTTGGCTTCCAACAGGACATGTCTGTATTAATCTCATCCTGTCTATCGGGCAATCTATTCAGGTTTCATACCCTTTTAATAGGCTTCCAAGATCAAATAGTCTGGACATTACCATACAGTATTTTTACAGTTAACAGGCTTACTAACTAGACTCCTGTGGGGAGAGAAAAACTTGAGAGAAGAACCAGATAGGACTTGAAAATTAGGGTGGGGTTTTTGTGAAAAACTCCCAACCCCAAAAGGGGAACTTGAAAATCAGTGGGGAGTTGAGAAACTTCACAACCCCCATACTATGATGCCTCTGTTTGCTGTTGCCATAAGAATGTGGTCACTGTCAGACATGCTTAGCTTAGCATGAAGCAACTAGTGAATGAATAATAAAACCAATATGATATGTAATTCCTGTATATATTTCACATTTAATAATTTTGACCCACTGACTGGCTGATCATCAGTATGTCAGTAACAAAGTCTTCTGGTGTGTATGATCATTATGACAAGCCTGAATATTCTGACAATGGCCATAAAGCAAAGTGCAAGTATTGTGCAACCTTTATATATGATAGATTGATGCATGATTTTGCTGATGTCATCTTTGAACTTTTTAAATACAAATGAACATGGTAGCAGGATTGAAACAAAATCATGACTTTTTCATTTACTGTAAATAAAAAAAGTAATTAATTACAATCACTTAGAAAATTTACTTTGTAAGATTTATCCAAGTATGTCAGTTGGATAACACTGCCCAACACTAATTTTGCTGATTTAATTCTAACACCTGTTTTTAGGTAACTTTGGTGTGCTGATTTAAAAAATCACCTTAGTTTTTGCCTATCACATCAGGTTTTCGAGCAATCAAATACGGATATTTTGGAGATATGTATTGCATTGTGGCAGGGTTATGCCCAATTTTTTTTCTTTTCAAAAAATAAGTTTTTACATACTCAGAATCAGCATGGAAAAGTAAACAATTGTGCAGGGAGTGAACTTTAATATACAATGGTAATATTGACACACAAAGTGATTAAAAGTGTTTAAATAAGCAAAAAATGAATCCATATTAAAGCAAGCGTGGGACCAGTTTTCTTAACATTGTCTTTTTCTTGTTTTCTTACTTTTCAGTGCTGATAAATTTTCTCTTATAGGACTTCCTAGAATGAGAGATGTCAAGACAATCTCTTTGCAGGCTCCAGCAGTAGTCGGCCATCATATGGGTATCCCATCTTCCTTGGATGGTTCTTCCATCACTTTGATATCTTGGTGGAACCTTTCACCTTGCTCTTCACTAACATCACCAAGATTTTCTGGAAATTTATCCAGATGACTGTTGAGATAGTGAACTTTAATGCTCATGTTGCAACCCAACTACTGAAAGTTTACAAGTAACGTCACTAGTGGAACTGGCTGCTCTCACTCCGCCAATGGGAAATCTCTCTCAGATTATGACATCATGCTCACACCTGCGGAAATCACAGATACCCAAGATTTTAATATGTTGTACATGACCTTTAGATTTAATGCACAGATTTGCATATTCCACAGATAAAATTTTAACAGCAAAACAGCTGTTAACAGGTCTCAAAAATCATCAATTTTGATAAGCGCCCTTCATGGATCACCCAAAATAGGCATATTGCATTGCATGAAAACCTGATGTGATGGACAAAATCTAAGGTGATTTTTGAAATCAGCACATCAATATTATCCAGAAACAGGTCTTAGAATTAAATCAGCAGCAAAAACTTTTTTTTGGTTGGGCAGTGTAATTAAACATTTTTCAATTAAACTTGGAAATACACTCAGACTCCACTAATTTGACACTTCATATTTTGACTATTGTGATAATTCAGCAATTTTTTTGTGTTGCAATATCAGGCAAATTTTGGAACATTTGGTGAAATTTGCTTGATATTTTGACATGCAGAAAAAGACTGAATTATCACAATAGCTGAAATACTACGTGTTGAATTAGTTGGGTCTGAGTCTATATTCATTTATTTGCAACAAGTCACTTTAAACATACAGTATGTGAAAAACTTGATCACATTAAATAAAAATTTCAGACTTCTGAAATGCAGAAAGTCTAAAAAATATAAGAAATATATCCTAAAATAAAAAACTTCCTCAAGAACTACAAATTTTTATCTAAATGTTCTCATGCATTCATGACTTATTGAATTTTTTTTTTTTTTGTAGTATCCATTATTCACTATTATATAGCATTAATTGGTTTGCAACAATTCATTATGAAAAGAAAGAACCTGCAATGCTTAGAAAATAACTGATATAAAAATAGTCCTAACTCACCCATACATAGTAAGATATAACTAAAATGAGATTGTTGATGGAATAATACCCTACTATTCCTTATCTGTGAGAAAGAAAAATCCTATTTTGATTTCAATCAATTATTTTTTCTTTGTAATTTAAATTGATTTAAATAATTTTATTTCAGTCATTGCAACCCTTCATAATAGCAATTGTCATCTTTCTTCTGTATACCTAATTTGGGAAAAAAGGAATTATGATAACAGTTTTTAATGTAATCATAATAATTGATTCCATTTGTGGTGGAATCATAACATGTCTGAGTGCCAATATCTTATAGCACATATAACAGGATATAATTATTAAGTAAAAGTTGCTTTAAATTAATCAAAACCTATGGGGAAATTATTGAATGCCTGGTTAGGGTTAAAATACAGCAATCCCTCACCAACCACAGGGGTTACATTCCTGAAAACCCCCGTGGTTGGCAAAACCACAGTTGATAAAACTAAAGGCTTATGGGAAATAGGGGGTTATGTTCCATGACCTTGGTCGACACTAACTTTTTTCCTTAATTATGCATCCTATTCACTCAGTAAACATGAGAAATATGTACCTGTACAAACAAAATAACGTTAATAAATATATTAACATTAACAAACAAAACAACATTAAATATTAATAGTGAATAAGAATATGTTTATTTACCTTTAATAATGATGGGATGACCTTTACCTCACTATCAACATCAACTCGACGCTTAGAGGCCATAATTACACATATAAATGAAATAATAAATGATTGCTATGGTGCGGAACATGAAAAACTATGGTTAAGCAAAACTGTAGACTGTGGTAGCCAAAATGGTATACAGAAAATTTTGCATGGATACTCAAAACCACGGTTGCAAAACCCATGGTTGGCAAAGGATTGCTGTAGTTGTAAATACTAAAAAATTACTCAACACACTTATTCACAAGCAATTGTAATTCCAGAACAAAGGCTCTTAGTGCACATGCACTTACAATACTACGAAGGTAATTCAATAATTATCCGCACTTTTTATTTTCACATCTAACAGAATATAAACACACCACTTCTGAACATAGTCTCTCTGTTTCTCAATACACTTAGTCCAATGATGTACAAGCTTCCTAATGCCATCACAAAAGAATGTTTTTGGCTGTGTGCGTAGCCAGTCATGCACCACCTCCTTCAGGTCATCATCGCCTTGGAATTGCTGACCTCTCAAAGCATCTTTTAGTGGTCCAAACGGGTAAAAATCCAAAGGTGCCAGGTCTGGACTGTAGGCTGGATGGTCAAGAACTTCAAATTTAAGTTCTTGAAGGCATTTTCTAGTCTGCACAGTGGTATGAGGGTGCGCATTGTTGTGTAACAGAATAACACCTTCCGACAATCTCCCTCTCCATTTTGTGCGAATTGCTTGCTTTAACTCATTCTGAAGCATGTCAGAATACAATGCACTTGTTAATGTAGTTCCATGAGGCCCTATCCTTGAACATTATCTAGAGTGTGGAACTACAGTAACAAGTGCATCATATTCTGACATGCTTCGGAATGAGTTAAAGCAAGCAATTTGCACAAAAAGGAGAGGGAAATTGTCTGAAGGTGTTATTCTGTCACATGACAATGCACATCTTCATACAGCTGCACGGACTAGAAAATGCCTTCAAGAACTTAAATTTGAAGTACTCAACCATCCAGCCTACAATCCAGACCTGGCACCTTCTTACCTGTTTGGACCACTAAAAGATGCTTTGAGAGGTCAGTGATTCCAAGGTGATGATGACCTGAAGGAGGCAGTGCATGACTGGCTATGCACAGAGCCAAAAACATTCTTTTGTGATGGCATTAGGAAGCTTGTACATCATTGGACTAAATGTATTGAGAAACAGGGAGACTATGTTGAGAAGTGATGTGTTTATAATCTCTCAGCTGTGAAAATAAAATTGTGAAAATAAAAAGTGCAGATACTTATTGAATTACCCTTGTATATGTGCCCACATGTGACATGTATTACAAATTTACAATACAGGTATACCTTGGAATTTGTTGCTAATTGGTTCCCAGAAAACTTGACAAATTGCAAATCAATGAGTTTCAAAACACATTATAACATGGGTTTCAATGGGGAAACTTTTAATTCATTCCACGGAAAAAAAAAAAATCTTAATATATTTAAAAACAGTTAAACACACACACTTATTAATAATAAGGTGAACACACAATAAAATTACCATTACATTTCAAACTGTATTGAAATAAACCTGACAAACACATTAATAAAAGCGTTAAAAAGAAAAAAACAGCAAAATTATTCCAAACCTTCTGTGAAAAATTGGTCTAGTTTGGTTTGTTTAGAGTCTCTTCTTCTTCACATACAACTGATGGTTGCAGCTAATACTTTTCTCCAATTCTTTTATCACTCTTGTACTGTACTCTGTGTTTGGATCCAAGACTTAAAAAAATTCTTTGCTTGTTCAAGCAAATGAAAGCCCTCGGACAGTTCTTTTGTTGAAAAAACTTTTGCAACTGAGTTACCAGTATCATCATCATCACTTTTGTGTTCAACTGCACTTTGTTGCTGAATAAGTTCCTCATTTGACAAGCTGTGTGCATGCGAGTCAAGTAGCTCTTGTATGTCATTCCAAAGGGAAAACAATGAACAAAAAAACTAAATGGCAAAACAATGAATGTGCAAAAAGGGATGATGAATCTGGAGAGAGAGATGACGAAAGTGCAAAATGACGAAATTCAAAATGACGAATATCAAGGTATACCTGTACTTCTGTGCCCACATGTGACATGTATTCCAATGTAGTAATTATACCTTCTAATATTAACATAAAATATATTACGTATGATACGTAATAGAGTATTACAGTATTGATTTAAGATTGAAATAAATTTGGTCTAAAAAATTACTTAAAATTAGTCTTAAAATATATGATTTTTGAAGCTTTTATTCTCCCAACCCCATTTATATTATGGTGAGATAGTTCTGACCTGCATGATTTTGTGCTGCACAAGCTTTTGCAGGAATGGAGCCCTTGTGCAGGTTGGGGGATCACTGTATATGCTGTATTAGAGTATAAATATTTTTGTTTTAAAGATCACTCTTAAAAATATATTTTATCTGGTAGCTACCTAGCTGAATTCCATTCCAACACAAGACACTTAGATTTAATTTACATTTTCCATAAATAATGTAGTACATTTAAGATAAAATTTTAGGCTTTTGATACCAAATGATTAGTCCTAAAGTTTGAATATCTTTAAATATCTTTGAAAGTATAGCTCTATACAAATTTAGTATTAAATGAAATTATATCCATATTGAAAAGATTAAAAAATATTCATATACAGTCGACCCTTGACTTACGTCATCACTGTCTTACGTAATTTTGAGTTACGAGAAGCCCCCATTGACTGTAATTGATTCATCTTACGTAATTATTTCGTCTTACATAATTATTTCGTGTTGCGTAATAACTGCGTAATCACAAACGCAGTGCGTGACCACTCACTGGCAGGATGCTGGGTATTTGACGTTATTTCATTGTTATTTTTACTGTGCATTATATAAAGTGATACTGTATGAAGTGATTAATAATTTGGCAAATTAATAAATGTGAAATTATTAAGGATTATTAAATAATCTAAGATAAAGAAGTGCCTGTGTGAAGTTGAAACATTGACGAAATAACACACTATAATTTTTTTCTGTGATTTAATAAATTGTGCAAAGAATTAGAACCAGTGCTTCACTAATTAAATAATTTTGTGCAATAATAAATAAAAACTGCTGAAATTTTATTTACAATTTTAAAATAAGTGATAGAAATTAAAATTAACCATGGCCCCAAAGTTGGCTGCTGCTGCTAAGCCAGCAAGAAAGTGCACAGAAATTACTATTCAACAAAAGCAAGATATCATTCGAAAAAGTGAAGGTGGTGCTTAGGGTGCATCAAAAATGGCAACTTTCAAAAACTGATTTGGCCCTACGTTATTATGGTTACATTCCCTAAAAAAAATTCACATGCAAAATTTCAGGTCAATTGATTAATATCTACTGGGTCCACCTAGCTCCTAAACATTTACAAAAATGACAATTTTTGGGATAAATTGCCTTAAATTATTTTTTTCACATATACCTTTATTTTATTGAATTGAATGATCCTTAAGGTACTATAGGCCTAGTATGTTTAGTTTGCTTGTGTTTAACCCATAGCTACTATTAATAAACATCATTTGCCATCATGAAATACCTATAGCTATTTTTTCTTATTTTCAGGCATGTAGACTACTTTAATATTAATCTATGTTTCTATTACAGGTCAATTTTTGATATATGTTGGTTAGGGTGTCCCAAACTCATAGGGGGCCAAATTTTTTTTCGGGATACAAATCCGCTCGTGTTGCGCTCTTTTGATGTTTCCCATTAGAAGTCTTCCTGTAAAATTTCAGAGAGATCGAAGGAAATTTAAAGGTCCCGAACTTTGAACACTTTATTTCTCCTCTTAACTGAAAGGCAAATTAACTGAAATATTTCTCTCAAAAGTTCCATCACAAAGATGATTATACAAAATAAACATGTATTTTAATCTTAACACACAAACAACAATTTCAAAGCATCACATTTATGCATTTTAACTAAACACGTGTTTCATGAGATCCGTTTTTGTTCCCTTCCGGCTCACATTCCGTCGGTGTGAGTGGACAGTTCGAAGGAGGAACTGGAGGTCTTCTTCATCATGGCACAGAGGTTTGCTTGTGTATTTCTCAATGAGGGTGATGCCTCGCTCTGCTGCATCATTGACCACCATCAGTTCTGCAGCTCGGCTCTTTGCCAGACGGTAGTTTTCGTCAGTAGGCCATGTTTCAGGGTCTTTGGTGAGGAACGTGGGCTCAACTTGGAGAAACTGGAAGAGTGTGGTGGATCGACTCGTCACCCACGGACTTAAACGGCCATCCACTTGCAGTCCCTTGCCT
The DNA here is from genome assembly GCA_023014485.1 of Bathynomus jamesi. NCBI lineage: Eukaryota > Metazoa > Arthropoda > Malacostraca > Isopoda > Cirolanidae > Bathynomus > Bathynomus jamesi. Next base: position 58,903 of record JAJOZX010000450.1, read on the forward strand.
TGGACCCGTTTGAGTCCTTTCCCAGGGCGCTTTTTCAGGTTAGCCATCATGTTACGCTTTTCATTGTCGTCAACTCTGTCATCAAACAGTGCAAGACAGATTAAGTCCTCCGAGATATACCACAGATGACGGAGCACAGCCCGGTAAGCTGTGTTTCCAACATCCTTGTCAGGGTAACCTACAAGAAGATTGCACAGCCTAACGTCATTTTTGGGAGATTTGATGGTGATGGGAGCCTCGTGCCAGTGACGCACGTATACGGCGAACCCCTTGCAGTTCTTGGAGATGAAGTTCGGAGAACTGGGACTGCAGTAATGCTATTTTCAGGCAGTAAATACCTTTGGCCATCCATCTGGCCTGATGGTAAGCCCCTGGAGGCCGAAGCTTGTAACGTCCTACGTCGTCTCCGAGGTACAAGAGGCTCAGTCGAAGAAGTTCTTCATAATCCTCTCGAGGATGATTACCACTTCTTAGGGCATCGCGGAGATAGTCTATTACCTCAAGTCGCATTTGTGAAAGGCAAGCATTGTCATTTATGAAGGCTTTAGCCACCTCGTCCTTGTCAAATGCATCCAACTGACAGTGGTTCATTGATGGCCAGGCCTCCTTGAATCTCCTGAAAAGTGGGATTTGAGGACTTGGTGGTGTTCCTAGGCACACGACGAAGACATCCTTGAGAATCACTTCGTGAACGTGATGACAGCAAGCAAACCATAAAAGAGATCTTCCCAATGCCGCTTCCAAATGCGCACACGCACCTTGCACTATCCCTGTGTTTGATGCCGTCGTGTCAAACACCATGCCTATGATGTTGTCCTCAATTCCGACTAGGGTGAGCGCTTGATGGACTGCGCTTGCCATTTGCTGTCCTGTGCCGTCTATTATTTTCGGTGCTCCTAATAGCTCTTCCACACCATCCCCAGTCACCACAACAGCAATCCGATCGACTGACTTACCCTCCTGTTCGATGTCAGTGAGTATCTTTGTGTCCCAGTGGATCTGCAGTCGAGGTGGAAGCTGCTCGAAGAGGCCAATAACATTGGTCCCTATCATTGTACGGGCCTTTTGTCGGAAGCGGTGAACCGTGCTCTTTGATGGAACACTGTCAGGACCGAGAGCTAGGGATTTTGCAGTTGCAGCAAACGCTGATGTTGCCTGTCGAACAGAAAGGCCCTCGTGATCCCAAGTTGCTGCCAGGTCAAGATCACTCAGACTTTCTTTTAGTCTGTCATGTTTGGGAGCTTTTGAAGGTTTAAGTCCACAAGTGACGGCTTCGTTTCCACTGTCAGCTGACGATGTGCTAGAACTGCTGTCGGTAGCCTCTTCTGTGACTCCTACAGCTAGAGCCTCCTCCGTTTGATGCCGGTGTGCCCGCTCAAGAGCTCTTTCCCTTTCCTGTCTTTTCATTGTGGCTGCATTATATTTTCTATCTTCACCTCCCATGTAACTCGTATGTCGATCTGCCCTTTGGAAAATGAGGAATTCCTTGTCTTCAAGAGGGATATCTCCCCGATCCAGAACGTCTGAGTGGGCGACATCAAAAATATCCTCCATATCAGCCAAGAATACATCCCGCTGCATATTGTAAGTCATTCCAGTCTTGTTCTTGTTTTTATGCAAATTTCGATACCTCTGAACCAAAGCTTTCAGTTTAGTCGAGGCATGAACGGAGGTTGTTGCCAGATTCGAGTTGGCTCTAGCCCAGATTTCTAATACAGCCGATATTACAGCCTTGACACTGTTGGAATCTGTCTTCTTTTGGTCGCGGTGATGGTAGAAGAAAAGGAGCAACACGTCCATATTACTTGGTAATCGAGATTTAGCCAGCTCTGCTATCGGAGACCTCTCAAGAAGCCACAACTTGATGTTTGATCTTGTCAATGCCAAAATGATCAATTCTGAAAACCAAAAAAAAAGTCATCAAACGTCGGGACCTCTAAATATTATCTGATCGAGTTGAAAATCACACAGCCAATGCTTTAGCCCAAACCACATCCGGGCATGACACGAGTGGTCAGGTCGTCTTAAGAAAAAAAATTGGGACACCCTAATGTTGGTGATAATAGTTGATATATGATATAATGGATAATAGTGGTAAAGCCAGTGAAGCCACTTCTAGTGGTAAAACTTGTTCAAGTGGTGCAAATAAAGTTGATGTAAAAACACAAAAAAAACCCTGTATATTTGGATTAGGTCCTGGCATTACAAATAATGATGCAAAGATTGTAGGATGTCGCTTGCCAACAAGTGAACAAGTTCTTAGATGTTTCGTATTTCACCAGCAACAGGGTCTAAAAGAGAGAACTAAGAGAGATATAGCTAAAATTGTTTTAACAGAAATTCAACCATTCTACAATAAAGCCAACATACCAATGATTACTGAGAAAAAAGCATGTGAGAAAATAATTTCATTGTCAGAAAAGAATGCGAAACTGAGAGAAATTCCATTGAAAAGAAGAGAGCTACAAAGTACAAAGACAAGACTAGAAGATATGGAAATGCAACTTAAAATGACTTTTCCACTGTGGATTAAAAATGCCAAAAAAATTATGAGTAATCCAGAAGATATACAATTTCTTCAATCTATGCAAGTGAATAGAATTGCTTCTTTTGGAGCTCATGATCAAACTTTAGCATCCAAAATGAAGCGCATTAATTTTCGAAAATGTGAAGAAAATGCAAGAAAAGAAAAGGAATTGAGAGACACTGAAGCTTCTTGCAGTTATGTTGAATTAGAAAGCAGTAGCACAAGCGATACAACTACCATTGAGAGCGAGTCAGAAGCTAATGATGGAGCTGAAAAAGATGGAAAATCCACACAGTCAACAGTCTGTTTAGGTACTCAAGCTATCATTCTGAAAAGACTGAAACTTGTTTCTTTGGCATCAAGAATGAAAATGACTCCGGCACAACAGGCTGCATTCACAAAAGCTTTTGTTGAAGAATGTGGTGGTAACACTAAGGCAGTGGCAATTTCATATGCTACCGTACAGCTGATAGAGCAAGACGCGAAGTAGCCCAAAAAATTTCAAGTTCCATTAAAAAAATCCTGGAATCCTCCTAAATTGGCCTCTCTTCATTGGGATTTGAAAATAATTTCTACTCTGCAGGATAAATATGTTACAGAAGAACGATTAGCCATATCAGTTGGAAATTCAATGGATCTCAAACTACTTGGTATTCCATCATATCATCCTAGTGCTGGTGGCAGTGGCCAATCTGGGAAAAACTTGACTGAAGAAGTTATGAAGCTACTGAAATTGTGGAACTGCTCCGATTCAATAGTGAACTTGGTTTTCGACACTACAGCAACCAACATGGGACATGTGAGCGCTGCATAAACTATCCAACAAGAGATTGGACGGCCTTTATTATGGTCTGCATGCAGGCATCATGTTGGTGAAGTTATTATGAGTCATGTGTTTCAGGACATGAAAGTAGAAACTTCGAGTGGACCAGAAATTAATGTCTTTAACAGATTTCGAGAAAAGTTTCAGTGGATTTCCAAGGATGAAAAATTGAAAAAAAATTGACTTCAATCAGTATTCCAAAGCTGTCCAGGAGATTCTTTAGGAATGGACTGATTATGCAATTCAAATAAGTAATATAGAAAAGCAACATACACAATATGACTACAAACAATTTTCTGACTTAGTTGTATTATACTTAAATGCAGGACCTAGTGATAAGGATAAACCCTTCAGCAACCTGGTGCTATACATAGAGCCAGATGGATGAGTAAAGCAATATATGCTCTAAAAATTGCATTACTAGAAGATAATATCTCGAAACTACCTTCAGTAACAATCACAAACAAGCAACAAATTCTGAAACTAAGAGACTTTGCAACCTTCATTTCACTGATTTACTACCCATGGTTAGAGTGTGACCATTGCCCTCCAAAAATCAAAAAATGGTCCTACAATGCTGTTCAAAGTTTTAGTGTTGTGTATTTATCTAGGAAACACCCCTGTAAATTTTCTTGGAGATCGGTGCATGTTTGAGCTAGCACCGTCGTACCAGCAAGTATTGCTATTTCAGCTTATGAGCTCATAAATAAGTGTGAAAATAGCACATTTTATCAGATTTTCATTTCCGGGTCTGGAACGCTGACCCACAAATTTTCCACGTATTATTTTATTGTATTTAATTTTAATGATGCTCTTTTCTTTTCCCTTGACAGTGATTTGATGTTGTGAATAGAGAATTTAATCATGGATACACGGCAAGATGATGAGTATGTCAGAATGTTATTGGTCACCGTACCCCGAGAAGAAGAAAAGGAAATAAAGGGCTGCAAACTGCCAACTAATAGGCAGGTCTTACTATGTCTGTTAGCAAACCTTCGGGATATGCATTGGGACCAGGCTTTATCTGCCACCATTGACAATGTGCTTTTGCATTACCAGAAGGTGAATGTCCCGACCATTACAGGCAGGAACAATATTGGCCGAGTGATTAAAACTTACTATGACAAAGACTACATGATGCTTATGAAAAAGAATGAGGATAGAAGACGGGCTGATGATCCTGGAATTATGAAGTTTAAATCAGAATTGAGCCTGATGAAATTTTATAAGAACACAGTGTTGAAAGACATGGCAGCTGCGAAAAAGGGGAAAACGCAGGCCGAACAAGATGCCATCGATACTGACATACTCTTTATGAAAAGCATGCTAAGTGACAGAGTAGCTACTCTGGGCTAAACAAAGTACTCACAGAAAAGGCAGATGCGAGAAGAGAAGCGACAAGAGAGAGCAATGTGATCATGCTGAGAATGTACAGGCTGATATTGATTCACCTATTAGCTCTGATGAGGACGATGACATTGATGAGGCCAGCACTGCTGAACCAAAGAGAAAACATCGGAGAACAGTGAAAGAGGGAGTTTCAATTTTTGTGCCCCATGATATTCTGAAGTTGGCAGAACTTGTTTCATGCAGTGTTCGAAACAACATCTCGCCGACCCAGCTGAGTGCAATTGTGTACTCCCTTGTATCTGCATGTGGTGGAGATACATCAAAGCTGAGTCTAAATGCAAGGATGGCCCACCGATACCGAGCTTCCATCGTGTCAGAAATAAGTTGAAAAATCATGGAAGAATGGCAACCATCAGACAAAGTACTGGTGCATTGGGATGGTAAACTTATGGACGCGCTGGATTCCAAAGGCACTGATGACCGCCTGCCCATTCTTGTGTCTGGTGTCAATGGCACAAAGCTTCTTGGAGTCCCACCTCTTCCGCATTTGACTCAAAAAGCTGGCCTGGTTCAAGGAGACTTTATATCAACAGCAACCAAACAACTTCTGGTTGATTGGGAGTGTGAACAGAATGTCGTTGGTATGGTTTTCGACACAACTTCATCCAATACAGGTAAACCTATTTCAAACATCAGCATGAATTTATCACGACATTAATACCAAAATACAGTGAATGATTTAACAGAAATCTGCAAAAAGCACGTGCCTGAAATGGCCTTAAACTACAATTACATTTTTTTTCAGGACAAAAAACAGCTGCTTGCGTCTCCCTCCAAAAGGAATTAGAGTGTGCCGTATTCTGGTGCGCCTGTCGCAGGCATGTGGGCGAAGTCATCCTAGGTGTTTGCTGGGATTGCTTGAAAGTGGAGGGCTCTTCAAGTCCAAACATAATGGTTTTCCAGAGGTGAGTCATAAAGCTTTACAAAATAACAAGGAATATTATTATCTAATGAACAAATTTAGTGGAATTTCTTTCATTAGACTTATAAGATATACTAACACCAAGCAAATGATCGATCATATCAATCTTAATACCCCTAAAACAATATTATAGATTAGTACGAAATATAATAATCCCAATAATTGCATTTCTAGGTTCAAGAACCATTTCTCTCAACTGGCGTACAATGAAAAAAAGAAATACTACTACCCCGCAATGCCTGGAGTGTTTGAGGAGTGCCAGCAGGAGATGGCTGACTTCTTCCGTGAATCTCTAGCCCAACCATTTACACGTGGTGACTACAAGGAGCTGGTAGAGCTTTGTCTGCTGCTTGTAACTAAAGGATCCGAGCCAGTGAACTTCACAAAGCAAGGTGGATGGCTAAACTGCTCTATACCCTCAAGATTGTTCTTTTGTCAGGCCAGATCAAAGAGCAGTTTCCCAAAGCCGAGCTTGTGACAAAGTCAAATCAGCAAGTTAGAATGGTTTGCTGTGTTCACAGTCGCTGTTTATGTCCCATGGTGGATTGTTTGCCCCGTTCCAGCAAGTGCGCCACTGAATGACTTGAATTTGGTTGAAACCTTGGCTGAATTTGCCCCATATGACGCCACAATAGTTGACAAAGCACGTGTAGCACTCGGTAGACACACTTGGTACTTAACTGAGGAGTTGGCCCCACTGGCTTTGTTCTCGTCCCAAGTACAAGAAAAGACAAAAGAGGAGATGAGGAAGGCCCTTCTTTGCCATGAAGGCACTGAAGTTACTAAGAGAGTGGGGCTCAATCATGGGGGCTATGGAAAGCCATATCTTCCCCCTGTCCCAGAAAGTGGCACTGCCCTGGTGGACCTAATTGGGACTGACTCAAGCCGGTTCTTCACCATTTTAGGCATGCCCTATCAGTTTCTCCATAGTCCAGCCAGTGAATGGGCGGATCATGACTACCTGAACATGAAACGGGTTGTGGACAAGCTTCAGGTCGTCAATGAGGCTGCAGAGCGTGGTGTAAAACTTTGCCATGACTTTCTTAATGTTGCCAGGGATGAGGAGCGCTTTCAAGAAGTCCTTCAAGTAGTTGAAAATGACAGACTCCGCGTTCCTAATCAGCGCAAACGATCATCTGTTTCCAAACAGAAATCATGGTTTCTTGCTCTAGAGAAATAATACCTTGTGAATATATGATAAAACCCCTTAATGTACCATGAGAGAATAAGAATGATTAACTTTTTTGTGTTAGTGATAACAGCTTTTAATTAAGACAGGCAAATGATTTGTGTTAATATCCCTTATGATGGTTGTGTAATCTCATATATAGGCGCGTATGCCGTATAAGCAAAATTGCTATTTTTCAAATTGCTGGTGCTCACTCGAATATGCATGAATCTTCAAACAATTGCACGTGGGTATTTTTTATGTCAATATGCAACACCAAAATTTTGAACAGCATTGTAGGACAAAGTTGGGGCAACTGTCACACCCTACCCATGGTGGATGACCTGCTCTTCAGTTTTTGATGCACCATGGCACGATTTGCAGCTTTACGAAAAGCTTCTTAGATACGAGGAAGTAAACAAGCAAATTTATAGCAAAAAGTGCTCTAACATCTTTGAAACGTCATCTCTGGTACCTTTCATCAGAGATGATTCCTCTTGTATTATTCAGCAATTTGGTTCCAAAAAATGAACTTCGTGCTATAACAAACCATCTACTTTCCTATAAACCACACAAGATTGAGACAGTGGTTCCAGATGGTAGACATGGATCTAGTTTTGGAAAGCCTAATTTCCCTACCAATCTACGATCGGAAACCACACTAGCTGACTTGGTTGACAAAAACTCATGGTTCATATTCTCTTCACTACAGTTAGACTATGATTTTTTAATGGTTGAGATTGCTGAATGGAAAACAACAGCATCATTTATATCTTCCAAAGAAAAACTTTTGGCTATAAATGTCATAAATGATGGCTCTGAGAGGGCAGTAAAACTATGCAGTGACTTTTATGAGGCTGCAAGGACTGAAGAACATCTTCAAAATGTTCTCCAAGTTGTAGAAGCTGACAGAAAAGCCACTCCTAATCTGAGAAAGAGAGAAGCTTCTTTATCATCTGTTTTAGAAGAAGAATTAAGATATCAATAAGCAATAAATCAATTTTTACAAGTATTTTATCATGAAATACCATTTTTAATAGGTGGAGGTGGTCGGTGGGATGCTTGGCATATTGTTGGCAAGTTGGGTCCTCATCCCGCATCCTGGTAACTCACTTCATGATTCTCAGAATAATACAAAAAAAGTCTAAAAAGACAGATAATTTCATGAATTGAGGCTAAAACTTGCCTAAAACTAACTAACTATTTACAATTATTTTTTTCAAACAAAATCAACAATGCTTACACAAGATTTTCTAGTCAAACCATAAAATTCCACAATTGTCAAATTTCCATCTTCGAGCTGGACCCACTAAATATTGTCAGAACAGCTTGAAACGTGGACACTGAAGGTTTGTTGGGGATTGTAACCATAATATCATAGGGCCGAATCAATATCCGAAGTTCGAAATTTCACCCCTTATAGGCTGATGCACCCTAGTCACTGGTGCTACTCTTAAAGATTTAATGAAGGAATATGGCTTTGTGTACACAACTATTGCTACCATTCTAAAGAACAAAGATAAAATAAAGAGTGCTAACTATTATTCAAAAAGGACAAGATATAATTGTGGAAGTGGAAAAACTGTTGTTAGTTTGTATTCGTTTTTATCAAAAAATTTAATTATTTTATTATTTTCAATAATTTTTTGGGGTCCTGGAATGGATTACCCGATTTATATGTATTTTGGGGTTTGACTTTCGTCATTTTCGAGTTCAGTAACTCATCTCGGAACGGATTAATTACGTAAGTCTAGGGTTGACTGTAATTAAATTTTAATTTGTCAGCCTTGTAAAACAATAAAAATTCTGTTTTCTTCTCAAGAAACCCCATTTAATGGAAAGTGAGTATGGGCATAGGCATAGAAGGCAGGGGTCAGGGGGGCTAATTGGCACCCCCAAATTCAACCCAACTGAATTTTTGGGGGCAAAAGCCCAGTACTGTACACACATTTTCAATCACCACAATTTCACCCAAAACTTTTTATGATTTTCAAAAAAGATCTCTTTTTTCCCAAAATGTAGCTGTCTTCAGATCTTGAACCATGCAGTATTTGATTACACTGGACAACAAATTAGAACTTTTTCCCTTTTCCTCAAGTAAAATAGGATGATTCTGGTAGATTTTTGCATGCAGAATACTAATATGGATGCAAAATGTTTCCATCACCCACACTTTTTTAACAAAATGAATTTGAATTTTGTTTCAAAAACAAGAATATGTAGATATGTGGCACTGAAAATGGATAAAATAGCAGTTAGATGAATTGTACTTTATGGGGAGACCAGTGGTTTGCCAGCAAATGGGGGGTACAACTAGAAACACTGAAATAGGAGTGGTTGTATGGGATATATATATGACACACACACACACACACACACACACACACACACACACACACACACACAGGAATACCCCGCATAGTATGGGTTTGATCAGTATGCTACGGAATTTGCTATAGTACAGATTACAATTTAACACCAAACCCCAGTTCAGTACTGGTCCTGATTCACTCCAGTATGGTTTTTCAGTTTTGTTAACCAATATTTTTTTCCACGCACGCACACTAAATGTAAATAGGTGAAGATTTAGATTCTGCAAATGTTCGAGAGTTGCTTGAATCACATTCAGAAGAGCTTAGCAATAATGACGTCATTAATTTAGAAGAACAGCATGTGCTCAAAGAAGAAGAGGACAAAAGTGAAGAAAATGAAGATCAGAAATCATCAAAGGAGTTCTCCATAGATGAACTTGAAAAAATGTTTTGGGTGTGTGAAGATCTTAAAGAAAAAATTATGGATGGAGATCCTAACATCGAATGCAGCATGAAAGTGTGAAGAGACTTAGAAAATGCAATTTGCTGCTACAGAGAATTGTATGCCAATAAGAAGAAAAATAAAATTGTTCAAACATCATTGTTGAAGTATTTTTCAAAAAAATAATTTTTTTGCAATGCATTTTATTACATACATATTTAAATGAAATTTAGAAAAACAAAAGCATTTATTAACATTTGCAGTTTCACAATTAAACCTAGTTTAAATTAATGCAAAAGTCCAACTTTTATAATGTTATGGATGTCTGAGAATGAATTACTTTATTTTGTATTGATTATATTCCCCATTCAGTATGGATTCACATAGTACAGTACTTTCCATGCATGCATTAACCGTACTATGTAGGGTATTCCTGTATGTATATATATTTTTTTTTATTTATAAACATGATTTAATTGCCTGTTTACTTTGCTCATTAGGCAATTGATATCATGGTGTATAGAACTGAATAATAATAAGCGCCACTGTATATAGCTAATAATATACAGTATATTTATATGATGCAGTATAAGAACACTTTTAATATTTACATACAATATTTTTTTTTCTTTCTTTTAGTTATTGATTGTTTGTCTGAAAAAGTAGGAGCTTCTAAAAGTTATCAGTGTAATGTTGATCGAGGATTTCTTCATGATCTTCTTCCCAAAAGTCAAGATGAACTTCCTGCAAGGAGTATGAAAGTAGGTCAGATTTAACCCTTTAACTCTGGAATTTTGTTGGGTAAAGTTATAAATTTATGTATTTGAAATCTTAAGTTTGCACCAAGGTTGGCAATAATGGGCCCAACCTGGTTTTCCCCACCTAGGTTTTTTCAGGAAACCCCACTTGAAAAAACCCAGTGTTTATCCCCCCCCTTCCTATCATTCACCAGCATCCCAACAATGTACAGTTTTAAGCACAGTGTTAACACTCTAAAGTCTAAACCATTACTGTGATGCTCATGGTAAAATTTATTGACAATCTTATTGTATAATAATTTCAACCAATTATGATACTTCAGTTCAGCAGCACATAGAAAAGGGATATTATTGGTATAAAAAACTTTGCAACACTCGGTAATGCCAAAGTCTGTCACTTTCCATTGTTTTCACTTAGGCCTATTAATCTATGAGCAGGCACTGTTAGTGTTCTTGTTGTATAGCTTGTAGCAGAATTTTCTAAGTCTGTAAGGTTAATACTATCACAGGATTTGTCACCAGCAACAGGAGTAGAGGATCCACTTGAACTTTTCATATTTCTTAGATATATTAATTGTTCTGGACATTTATATTTTAAATGTGCTTTTATTCGCTCAATTTTACTGCAAATTTCACTAGTGCAGTGTTTGCACTTGACTTTACTGGTCTCTTCAACATTCAAAATTTCATTCCATTCATATCCGATTTACGTCCTGATCCTAGAGAGTGTGGCATTTCTCATCTATATATAATATATCCAAAAATGTATGAAAAAACTATTCACAATTGTTGAGATGTTAATTTTGAAAACTGTGTCTGAAAAAGACATGTTAGATAAACAGATAGAATTCTGTTACTAAGAAAACATGTGACATTCAGAAAATTTACATTTCATAGCAACATTAAATACAGTTTTGCTTTTGTCATGTGCTCTGGCTGAGCTCTCAGCTGCAACTAACAGCTATTGACTTCCACAAGTACACAACCCCCATTTGCAACATGTATTAAACTATTAACACATTACATGTCATGACACCACTGTGACCTAACAGAGAGGCATGTTACCAAATTGTACACATCTTAACATGAAGGGTTTTAGCAACATGAAGTGTTCATTGAAGTCTGAAATGCACTGTTTTGAAGAGTATCTAATTTGTTAAAGTACATATTGTATTGATTCATATTTAGCTTTTAGCTTATGTAGTGTATTTTATTTAGAGGTCATTGGTTATATTATGATGAATTGGCTATTTTGAAAAACCCAGATTATGGGGTTTTATATGGTAAAAACCTGAAACCTTCCCCAGGTGGGATTTGAGCTTTTGGTTTTTAAAGCACCCCTATTGATGTGTAGAAATATTAAGTTGCCTTTATATAAGAGAAACTATCCCAAAACACCCAGGTAGATTGGTCCTATGACCACCTGAACATGAGGCACAGGCGGCATTAATTACTAAGTGTAGGTCTTTGTTCTAGTCGTAGCTACTGACAATAGTTTTTATATATGCACAGGGTTCTCACAAATCTGGAAAGTCAGGGAATTGGAAATTTGTCAGGAATAGTCAGGGAATTTGGCTATTTGTCATGGAATGTCAGGGAGATAGGTCAGTTGGTGAAGTGGGACTTTTGCCCTAGACAGCCTGAAATACTGCTCAGTATCATAATAGCAAACATAGCCACCCTGGGACCTAATCATTACATGATACTTATTTGTGCTCGCTCTAATTATTTCAAATTGAACTAGCCAAAATGGATATTGGCTTTGCAGCTAAGAGGTATCTGAAAAACATCAAATCTTCAGCAGCAAGCATCACACTTTTCAGGTAGAATTGCAAAGAAGCTTTTAGAGAGAAGCCCTTTGACTTTGAAATATCCTCTGGCGTGGGGTTTGGATCCAGAAGTGATTGTAGACGCCCCTGCAACTGGAATTAGTAGGATGAACATAGTTCTGAAGAAGAAACTACCCTGGCTCAAAGGGTTGTGGCGCCCTGAGCCAATTTTGATTTGGCGCCCACCCCATCCCTTTTTTTATATAAAGGTTTTTTAGTTAAAAAATAAAATAAAAAATTTATATGATTTTGTTTATTTCATTCAGTACATTTTTTTAAAATGTTAAAATAAAAAATATATTTTATTAATTTGAATTCAATAACCAAGTGGAACGAAGATAAGTTTTGATTAATTTCATCTTTGAAAAGCTCCATTCCTCGCTGGCCACTAATACTGGCAATGTTACAAGCAGAATTTGCCGTAACGGAATGTACACTAAAACACGAACATACCCTTATATATTCTCTGATGTAGCAGCGCTGATAACTTACCTATAATATGGTTAAAAAATTAAGAGGAATTGCAGCGGTCTGGTGAGAATCGGCGCCGCGTGAGAAACAGCTGGCCATTGTTTACATTTCCCTCCTCCCTCACCTCCCGCGCCTTAATTTTCTATGTAGAATTCCTTTTTTTAAACTGTTCACTTGTTTCTTGTTGATTGATAGCGATATTTTTTTATTTTTTTTCTGTTGCTCTTTCGATTTTTGGCGCCCCCTAAACTTCGTCGCTCTGAGCCAGTGCCACGTTGGCTCGCCCCTTAAGCCGGCCCTGGGTAGAAAAAAAGGAAATTAAATTCAAAAGTCAGTTGCAAGAGGAAGAAATTGAGTCCAAAATGTAGAGGGTCAAAAAGCTCACCAATACTTCAATCACTTGTCTTTACAGCTCAGTCTACGTTTTTTTTTTTACCATTTTTGTATTTGTATCTTGAAATTATTAGAGTTAAATCTTTTGGAAATATAGTGGTGGTTATTTTGTTAAATGTATCAGTGTTTACCTTTTGTTAAATATAATATTGGTGTTCACTTTAACAGCAGGGGCTTTCTTTTTCCCATTCGTTTTTAAATTTAAAATTTTTGATGGTTTTAACGGAAATTGGTATTATTGTTCAAACTTTGGACAAAGAATCAAGTGATTTCAGTTGGATTTTTGTCAGGGAAATTTTTCATTTATTCTGGAATGTTGGGGAAATTGAGGGGAAAAAATTTGTGGAAACCCTGATGCAGTCACTTTCATAGAAGTTTTTGTCAATTATTTATTTAAATTGTAGTCAAACCTTCATTAATCTGTCACTTGAGTAAAACTTAATTGTGATACTTTAATTCCATAGACTGTTTGGTTCTGTACCTGTGGATATGCCTAACCATATTCATTGATTTATTTTGTTTAGGATAGTTGGGATTCAGCAGTCATTCCTCTGGGTTCTGATAAGGAGCTACGGGAGAAATATATTACATTTTTAGGTGGTGTCAGAGTTGGAAGACTTTTAGAAGATATGGACGTATTTGCAGGTTAGAAGTATTCACTTTATTAAAAAAAAAATATATATATATATATAATAATAATATATGCTCAGTTAGATTTCGAAGCGTCGATTGTAAATATAGGTTTAACTCTGTGGCCCATAATATTGTTATAAATCAGGGGTGGCGAACATTTTTACAGTTGCATGCCAAAAAAAACATATAAACCATAAAAAAAAAAATTCTCATGCCTACCAAAGTTTATATATATCACACCAAATTATAAACATTAAGTCTATTATTTTATGCTAATTTTTTGGATAACAATTTCTGTGCAAATTTGATCGCGTGCCATAGGTTCACCACCACTGTTATAAATCAAAAGAAGAGTTTTGACATATGTTGATTATTTATAGTTGTGGTACTCATTGGGTACTTCATATTCAGGAATTAAAGTTTTTATTCTATTTAGATCTGCATAAAAACTGACTTTCCTTCGTACATTTCAGTAATTGATGCTTCATCTTTTTTCAGTATGGCTTTGTTATAAGCACATAGTAAACCCTCTACAGAAAGAAGATTACCCGAGTCCGTACTCAATTGTTACAGCTTTGGTAGATCGTATTGATTTTGATAAAGGAGTGAAATTGAGAGGGGATCAAGACATCAGATTAGAAGGACACGTGTCGTGGGTCGGAAGGTCTTCCATTGAAACCACTCTCTTCATGAAGCAAGAGGTTGATAATCAGTGGAAACGGGTGAGAATACTTTGTCATTTCAAAAGGATGCACGCGAGTGGAGTAAATTACTCGAGAGTTAAATATTAGAGAAGAATTTAATGCATGATATCCATGTGTGGATGAGATGGGTCTTTTAAGTGTTGTTTGGGATCGATATTGAGTGACTATTACAAATTTCCCCAACAATGCTTAAATCCTACTTCATCCATGTCTTCTGTTTGTGAAAGGTACAGCAATTGTCCATTGTTTCATGTAACATTTGATGAGAAGAATCTTTCAAAAACTTGTTTGAAATGATATTTAATTAAGAAGCATATGATTAAAAAATGAATCAAATAAGATTGAGAAAATATTGCGAGTTAATTATGGGGAGTGAGATGGTGGACACCTTATTTCACGTTTAAAGGTTATTTCGTTTGACACATTTAGTAGTAGTATAAATTTGTTTTAAGTTTTTGTGTTTTTTACATTGTAGGCCTATACAATTTAGGGCGGGTCAAAACAAGCTTTTTTGGCTTTTTTTAAAACGACACAATGTGGGTGTTTTCATTTGGGTTAACAAATAACATATCAAAAGTTGAGCTATGTGCGACCCCCTGTACCCCTCGCACATAGTCCCCCCTTTTTCCCCCCCACTCTTCTAGCTGAGATTTCACAAACTTTGAACCTATTCTGAACATCAATTTAAGATATGTTAAAAATAAATTAGAAGACCTTATTTGCCCTTATAATTTAAATCAAATGGGTATCTTCTTTATTTATGGATACCTTTTTTGTTTTATGCAGGGTTGCCAGATTGGCCACTTTGTGGCCAAATTTCACAAATGTGCAAAAACGTGTGGCAACCCTAATTTTTTGAGTACTTTTTGCAAAAAATTATATTTTACTTTGTTTCAGATTATTGATTTAGTGAAATTATTATTGATTACACTAGGGAACAACATTTTTGTTTCTTGAAAACTATTTGGTGTTTCTTATAGAACTTTTGATGCTGATTCCAAATATGGTTTCAGAATGTTTCTATCACCCATAGTTTTCGAGAAAATAATATTTCCATTTACTCAGAGTTTTCCCAAAATATTAGTTAAAATTAAGTGTACTAATTTAATTTTACTTTCTTTTTTTTCCAGGTTAGCTATATTTAATAGTATTTTTTGCATTAAAAAAATATAGCTATTTAAACAAACACATTTTTAATAAAAAATAATTTTTTTTCAAGTTTGGCTCAAATTTTAAATTTTTTCATAGTAGAAAAAATTGGTTTTTCATTCCAAAAAGTTTTCCGTGATTTCAATAATTTTCCGCCAGCATGAATCGAAACTGTATTAATCCCAGAGATACATTTTGCTACGTATGTGGAGAACTGACCATAATGGCACAGAGGAAGACGATGACCCCACTCGTGAAGAAGGCTTACGAACTTTATTTTGGATGTAAGGTAGGCGACCAAGACAAATCCTGGGCACCTCATATCTCATGCATTTCCTGTGTCGTCACTCTTAGGGGTTGGATTAAAGGTACCCGCAAATCTATGCCATTTGCCATACCAATGATTTGGAGAGAGCCCAAGGATCACCTAACGGATTGCTATTTTTGTATGACTAACGTTTCAGGATTCTCTGCCAAAATAAACATAAAATTCAATACCCAAATCTTGCATCTGCCATGAGACCAGTACTACATGACGATGATAACCCAATTCCAACTCCCCCAAAGTCATGGACACTGGATGAAGAGTCTGAAGTTGAACCAATGGAAATTGATGACACTAAAGATACAGACTTTCAGCAACCTGAATCAAATAAACCACGTATGAAACGCAGGTTATGCTGAATGATCTCGTGAGAGATTTGGACCTTCCGAAAAAGAAAGCGGAATTATTGGGCTCCAGGTTACGTGAATGGAATTTGCTGGCAAAAGATACAAGCATATCGGCGTTTCCGCACTCGCCAAAAAGATCTGATGCAGCATTTCTCCTCGTCAGGTGGTTTATGCTACTGTAATAATGTAAATGGACTGCTGTTAGCTCTCGGTCATGAGCACAAATCTGAAGATTGGCGTTTATTTATTGACTCTTCGAAGCTAAGCCTCAAGGTTGTACTACTTCACAATGGAAATAAATACCCTTCCATTCCTGTAGGGCACGCTGTCCACATGAAGGAATCTTACGAAAATATGAAACTCATCCTTCAGCAGATTAATTATGACCAGTTTCGTTGGTATATATGTGGGGATTTAAAAGTCGTCGCGCTTCTTCTGGGAATGCAGCTCGGTTATACGAAGTACTGCTGCTTCCTTTGTGAATGGGACAGCAGAGCCAGAGATTCGCATTATTTTGTAAAGGGTTGGCCACTTCGTCAAAAATGTATCCCAGGACTGAAGAATGTGTCTCATGAACCCTTAGTTGACCCCAAGAAAATATACTTACCGCCACTTCACATCAAACTTGGCATCATGAAAAATTTTGTCAAAGCAATGAACAAGGAAGATGAGGCATTCAAATATTTGAAGAAAAAGTTTTCACGACTTAGCGATGCAAAGATAAAAGAAGGGATCTTTGTTGGTCCCCAAATCAGAGAGCTCATGAAAGATCAAAAGTTTGATGATGCCTTGAGAGGAAAAGAAAAAGTGGCATGGGAGGCCATGAAGAATGTTGTCACAAATTTTCTAGGGAACATCAAAGCCTCTAACTATGAAAAAATAGTGCAGGACATGATTGAAGCATATAGGTTATTGGGATGTAATATGTCACTAAAAATCCATTTCTTGCACTCCCATTTAGATTTCTTCCCTGAAAACCTCGGCGACGTAAGCGATGAGCATGGAGAAAGGTTCCACCAAGATATAGCTACTATGGAGAAACGCTACCAAGGGAGGTGGGATCCGGCAGTGTTAGCTGATTACTGCTGGACATTGATGCGAGAAGCTTCTAATGAAAACTACAAGAGAAAATCAGTGACAAAGAAGTTTTAAGAAGAATATTTTAAATGCCAATCTGCCACTAATATAATTTTTATGAAGTATTTTTACTAACTTCTATACACTTTTTGAATAAATATTAAAATACAAATATCTCAGTAACCTTGGGTGATAGAGAAATTCTACGGCTATATTCGGAATCAGCGGAAAAACTCCTATAAGACCGACCTGTTCACGTCCAAGAAAAAAAAAAAAAGTTAAAATTTGTTCCCCAGTGTTATTGGTTATTGATTCAAACTATTGGTTTTTAAGTTAAATTATTGGTTATTAAATCAAGTTAATCATGAACAAGAAAAAAGTCGTCAAATGCAGCCTTTGGACATCCTTCCGAGTTTCCAGCAGCTATGATACCACCAAAAGCAGATGTTTTAAGGCACTGCAACTTTGTGCGATGACGAGAAGAGGCTGAATCAAATAAATCGATTAATTTTAATGAATGTTGTAACATAGTCGCAATAGGTGTTGAAACCATATGAGAGAAGGTTCTCTTTCCCTACAATAAGTACTCGTGGAATCTTTCAGAAAGTTGTTGAGTGATAGAAGCAGCCTCAAAGTTGAACAAGGTTCCTATAAACCGAAGAGATGAGAGATTTGAACAAAAGATTTCCGAGTATGATGCTATGTTTGATGTATGTACCTGTGATTGCTACGATAAAGGGATTGATAGAAATGTCTGCCGGTGCAAGGATAAAATTGCTGAGTGGGTTTCTTTTGTAGGACAAAAGCAAAGATTAAACCAATTGGGGCCAATTGATAGAAAAGCCGCTTTGATGAGGAAAAGGTCTATTGCTAGAGCTCAAAAAGAACACGAACGCCGAATGAGATCACAAGCAGAATTGACTGAAGCTATCAGAGTTGTCCCTTCAATATCACAGGAATCATAGGATGCAGCCGGTGCTGAGAGCATGGAGGTAGAGACCGACCAAGAGGATGAAGACATCGTGCCTGATATAGAGTTAGAGAGTGAGCAGAACAGATATACCTATGAAGAGTTGGCAGTGACCGCAGATCGTTACAGAGTGAGTTGCAGGGCAGCAGCAGCAGCAGCAGCAGCAGCAGCAGCAGCAATTGTTAATGCTGCTTTAAAAAACATGGGAATCCTGGATCAGGGCAACATGATCGATAGAAAGAAGCTGGAGAGGGAAAGAGCATGAGTAGGTAAAAAATTGAGTACCAGGGTTAAATCGGAGAATGTAGGAATAGAATGCATTGGCTTTGATGGGAAAAGAGGACACATTAACCAGGGCAGGCAAGATCAAAGAAGAGCGCCACGTCATTGTTAAAGAGCCTGGAAATATCTATATAGATCATGTAACACCTGATCATGGAAATGCTCACTGTGTAGCAGAAGAGCTGATTACTGTAATAGTGGACTCAGAAAGTTCAAACACACTAAAAGCTTTACTATGTGATGGCACTGTTGTGAACACTGGAAGAATCGGTGGAGTAATAAAGCTTGTTGAAATCTATCTGAGTAGGTCTGTTCAGTGGCTGGTATGCTTTCTTCATATGAACGAACTACCATTCAGGCACGTCTACGAGGCAATAGATGGAAAAACAACAGACCCAAGTACTTTCAAAATAAATTGAAAACTGATCTAACAAAACTGGAAGTGGTTGCTTTTTCTCCTGTTAAAGGAAACATTCATGAAATTCCATCTGTTGTTGTTAATGCTTTAAGCAGTGACCAAAAGTATCTTAACAATATGTGCCTAGCTGTTCAATCTGGAAATGTCTCTAAAGATCTGGTACAATTCATCATGCTCGTTAGCTAACTAGAGCAAATAGAATTCTTAGACTCGGTGTCAACACCAAATCCAACCCAAGATCTCAAAGATCTAGTAGAAATTATTATGCTATCTTATGCTCCAGGATGATTTTGGGTTAAGTCACATCCACTGGCATCTGACGGATCATCTAACTTTTGGTACTTAGAGTATCTGCTGCGCGACTTGAAGGAGAAACACGGATTGATCATGAAACTGGTGTTTCAGAATAACTCATTCTTTGCGAACCCGAAAATATTCTACTATCGATGATAACAGACTCAAGAAGAGAAGAGAGGTTGCAATCCAGAGAATCATTCTCTGAAGAACTACATTTTCTGAATCAAGAAACTTTGACCTACCTCAAACTCTTGACTTTGATTCTTCAGACTACATTGAAATGATTGATTGGCAGAAAGAGGTAATTTATCCGCCTCTACTTCTGAGAAACTTTAACAATAAGGAACCTTTGCTAGCAAGACAAGAACCACTCAAAGTACTAGCTTTCTTCGTCACAGCCAAGGAGTAGAAAGCGCCGTGAATCTAGTCACGAATGCATCTGATGTACAAATTGGCTACGCAAATCGCAAAAATATATTCTTATAAAAATATATTATTATAATGTGTTTCCAATTATAATTTCTCTACATAATATTTAAACTCCAAAAACCAATTTCCCAAAATGCCCTCCTCACACTGTATTACTCATTTATCCATCTATATTATAATGTGTTTCCAATTATAGTTGGAAACACTTATCTTACAAAAGTAAATGAAGTTAAAGTTCTTGGCATCAAGTTAGATGAAAAATTAAATTTCAAAAGCCACACACAACATATGAAATAGAAAATATCTAGATTTCTCTACATAATATTTAAACTCCAAAAAATAATTCCCCAAAATGCCCTCCTCACACTGTATTACTCATTTATCCATCCACACTTGCAATATGGAATCACAGCATGGGTAGTACTAAGAATTATATACTGTATCCTCAAGAAGTAATCCATAAAAAGTTTTTACAAACTCGCTCAGATAATGATAATGGACAATCTCATACCTCTCCAATGTTCAGAAACTTTAAATATTCTAAAACTAAATGACCTGTAGAAACTTACTGTCGGTATCAGTATGTACAAAGTTGCTAATAATAGAAACTATACTTTCTAAAACATGCTATTAGAAAATATCTATAAAAACCTAAACTACAAAAAACGCTATTAGTTTTCCTTGACCTGTCAAAAGCCTTTGATACGCTCTCACATGATACCTTCCTTGAGAAATTAAACACGCGTGACATAGGGGGAAATTTGCTAAATTGGTTTAAGTCGTATCTCTCTAATCGTCACCAGTATGTTAGTAAATCATATTTCATCAGAATATGCTCTATTGGAAAATGGGGTTCCATGAGGATCAATCCTTGGACTATTACTCTTCCTAATGCATGCAAATGATATTTATTGATCACCAACATTAGACGTATTCAATATGCAGGTGATACAACACTCAGTTCTATACACCATGATATCAATTGCCTAATGAACAAAGTAAACAGGCAATTAAATCATGTTTATAAATGGATGTGTGCGAATAAGCTTTTACTAAACTTGTCAAAATCATTATATATGATTGTAATGAAAAAAACTGCAATCGTGCACACACCATTGATATATAATTAATTATCATTGGTGTGTGCACGATTGCAGTTTTTTTAGTTACTCTCATATATATGATATGTGATTTACTTTAACATACTGGTGACTATTAGAGAGATATGACTTAAACCAATTTAGCATACTTAACCTTATGCTATATGTGTTTAATTTGTCCAGGAAGGTATCATGTATATAAAAGGCTTTTGACAGGTCAAGGAAACTAAGATTGTGTTTTTTGTAGTTCAGGTTTTTATAAATATTTTCTGATTGTATGTTAATGGAGTCTTCTGTGGTGTGGCCTTCTCTAAACCTAAATTGCATTTTTGTTAGGATGTTGTATTTAGTTAAGAATTTGATTAGTCTCTTGCATACGATTCTTTCAAATGCTTTACTCAGAATTGGTAAGACGGAGATTGGGCGGTAATTGGATAGAGAATAATGGCTGCCTTATTTGAATACTGGACAAACCCTGGCTATCTTCAGGTGATCAGGGAATACATCTCGTACTGTTGACTCATTCATAAGTCTTGTGAGTCGGGTTTTTATATCACCGATATTAGTTTATATATTTTCACTGGAATTAAACTGATATCAGCGCTTTTATTTTTTAGGTTTTTTAATGGAGCTGTTGTTTCGTTTGACAGAATTGGTTTAAAGAAGAAAGTATTTGGTGTAGGTTGTGGCATATATTGTTCGTAGTGACTGTCTGATTCTGGAATGGCAGCTGCCGTATTGCTTCCTATTTTAGAAAAAATTGTTTTAATAAATTGGCCATGTCATTGGGATCACTGTCGGAAATTCCATCCTGTGTTAACGAAGTTACGGGATTTGTCTTTTCCTTTTTTTGGGCGTTTTAAAGTATTTCATCATTTAGGATTGGGTGTTTGGTAATTTTAGAAGAATAATGGTTCCTTTTGCAGTTTTTATGAGCGAATTTCGTCTGTGACAATAATTTTTATATGTTTGTTCATTGATAATATCATTCTTCCATAGTTTATAGAGAGAATGTTTACGGTTTATGCTTACAGTGAGGGCTGGAATGATCCTCTGATTGTTATAGTTCTTTTTTGACACGAGTTTCGACTTTGTAGGAAAATTAGTATTAAATATACCCATCAGTGTGTTTCAGAATGTTTGAAATTTTGTTTCTATTTCACAGTTACTTCGTTATTCTCGGCCACTCAAAACTTGATATCACTGATAAACTTTAATTTATTATTATAGGTGTTGGGTCCATAGTCAGTTTTTAATCTCATGTATTTGTAAATGGTTAATTAGCATTGTATATGTGGGCAGATGGTCTGTAATGTGTAATAGGAGTATACCTGACGTACGGGTATTTGGTCTAATAAAGTGGAGTTTTCTATGGTATTATGTAGTCTTGTTGGCTTAGTCATAGTTAAATTGAAGCCATTTGCGGTAACGAGATTGGAGAAGTTAGCATTATTGCTCGAGTTTATTTAAGCGAGATCGATGTTTAGATCTCCCTCAATGATGCAGTTATTGTTGATGTGATTAGAAGTTACCGTTTGGTAATTCATATCCAAGACTAAAATAGGGTAGTTTAGAGTTTTACACAAGCTGCTCACATTTTTTCTAATTTTATAACTTTTCTAAAGGTAGACAAATTCTAGGCTCCCTTTTAATTTTTTAAAAACAACAGGTAACTCGTGCAGTGTTTGTGATGGTGGCTCGTGATCCCTTGAACCAAGGCTCAGCTGTGGTGAATCCTCTCCAGTGTGAAACGGAAGAAGAGAGAAGGATTTTCTATCGAGGAGAGGTGAATAAACTCTCACGAAAAACGCTTCAAGAGGAATCGCTTTTCGTTGCACCGCCAAATGAAACTGGTGCGTTTTTTAAAGTCTTTCTGGCTTTGTGTGTTGAAGTTCAGATAAAAATTTTGCCTATAAATTTTTAAGTTAAATCGGTGTTTTTAGCTTCTTTTAACATGTGGGGCTCGCCAGTTGCCATTACTCGGGTTTTTGAGGAGTATATCCTTTTTGTATATGTGTAGGTATACCTTAGAAAATATTAGCCATGTTATTTTCCTTTGTAGAAAAAAGTTTAGTACACGATTTGTTCATGAAAATGGCGAATCAAGACCAGCTTTCATTCACTCCCAAAAATAAGGTAGAAAACTCAATTTGGATGGAAGAAACAAAACTTAAGAATTTGATACTTTGTCATCCTGAGGTAAGACTGAAGACGGGAGGAGTGCGTTGTGTTTTTGGGTGAGTAATTTGGGTTGTTCTTTTGCATGGTAGATTCTGCCTTCATCGTGAAGACTTCGGAAGGTTGGCTTGATTTTTGTTTTAATATTAATTTTTTTAAATTGATTGTTAATGTAATTTTAGAACGAGTATTTGTACGGGTTACTTTCTAATAGATTATCCTTCGCTTTTAGGGGTTTATTCCCTCTGCTATGCATTTTGAAGTTCTTCAGTGTTTGTTTAAGTACTGATTGTATGCCGTATTTTGCATTATTGTTGAAACAAATTTATTTGGTTTGTTTTATTTGGAAGAAATGGAATAAAAAATTCCATCAGTCTGTTTTCGTTTGTATTCAGATGATTAAATTATTATATAGTCCATATTAACGTTGAAACACACTTTGTCCAGGTGCAATGAATACTGTACTTCAAATTTAGTACAGTACTGTATTTGAAGTTTTTTTTCTTAAAGCCCACGAAGTTAAGCGACATTGGGTCGGATAGTAAACTGTCCTCCGCATCCAGATTATGTAGCGACCCGTGGTTCAGATTCTATGTAAAGCTGTAGGTCCCCTTCGTCATATGAACTTGTATGTTGCGAAGGAGGTTAAACAGCCCCATCATTTATTTTCTTAGTCCTCTTCTCTTCTCCGAGAGAGAGCGAGAACGCTCCCCCCCCCAGCATATTTTAGAAATTATTGTGAGAGCTCTTGTAAAAAATGGGTGGGCTAATTATTAGGCCGGGTCGAAAAGGGGTCAAGGTCAAGGTTTTGCTTAGGTACATATTGTGAGGCTGATCATTTTGTAATAGTAGTATCCACACCAAAAATCAAGGCTGTGCGACCTTCGCCCCCCCCCCCCCCCCCCCCCCCCCCCCCCCCGATATAAGACCTAATATTACATTATTTTTGTTTTTTTTCTCAGATTCCTGTTTAGGTACCTAGAATGTTAAAAGTTTGTATTAAAATATGTTATTTAATTTTAAAATATCAGTAATAAATAAAATAGTTAAAATCTTATTAAATTAAATTATGGCTACTAGAAAAAGAAGCCACAATGCAGCCGTTTGCAGCAGAAATTTTGAGCTACCAAGATCTATAAATTTTCTAGCAAATGATTATATTGATTTGATTAATTGGAATGAGCAGATAATCACTCCTCCACCTCTGCTAAGTAATTTTACCAATGAGCAATTGCTTCAGATTAGAACTAAACCTCCAGACATACTAGATTCTCCATGTCACAGCCAAAGCGTTGAACGGGGTGTGAACTTAGTAACTAAATCTAGCCAGGAAAGAATTGGTTATATTAATCGGCATAAATTTATTTTAAATACTTTAGAGTCCAGAAAAGAACTGCCTACTTTGGAGTGGAAAGGTCAATGGAAGGAATAAAAAGAAATAGTTTTAGGTCAAAAATTTTATTGAATTTCTCTAAATTTCTATGAAGTAAATCCCAAATTTTACGAATTTTCTGAAAAAACTGAAACCGGTATGGGGGGGTTCTCAGAATTCAAAAATATTTTACCAGGGTGTTACTATGATTGATTGAACCACCTCACACTATGTACTTAAGAAATAAAAAATTTCGACCCGGCCTACTAATTATTGAATTGATTAATCAACAGCACAGAAATCGGTTCAAGAAAATATTTGGAGGATTCATCATGAGACAAGCTTACGAGTTATCTTGGGCCACGGCTTTCGTTCATAGGTCAGTGTAATTTCATGAATATTAAAAATTACCCATTTCTCATAAAACAAAATATAGTCAATGTCGTCCATGGTTCGACTTTTTGCAATTAGAGATTTTTCCCCCTTTTTTTTTCATTTTAAGTAACATGATTTAAATACTTCCGTTTTTATAGTTAATTATAATCATCTTGGAAGGCCAGAAACTCACGGAGTTCAGACCAACTAATGCTGCCCATTGCTCCAATTCCTGTTGTTATTATTATTATTATCAGCATCGCCGGACGAGCACCCGACCTCGGTGTCTTCACTTCGTTTATAGGGAAACGCTGTTATCCATTGAGCTACGGTCGTTGGTTCGTTTTTATAATTTAAAAGTCTAATCCTTAGTGCATTATTCTTCAAATATGGCGTCTTCAGTAGTTCACAAATTGAGGGGAAAATTTATTTTTTTTACAAACCATTCCATTGCTTGATAATTTCCGTATGGAAAAACTAAAATTGTTTAAGTCAGTGGTTCACAACCTTTTTCAGGCTAAGGATATACTTGATATCTGAAAAAATTTCTCCTGAACTAGTTTATTTTTTATCCTAGAATTGCGGTATATGGAATTTATACCTAAAAATAAGCTTTGCCCAATAATTATTAGGGTTTGATAGTAGGCCGAGATATTTACGTGAACATACTCCATTTCCGCTTTACGTGGACCAAACACAGAACCACTAACCAGACATTAACTGTCTTTCAAACACTTTAGCTTATATATGTCCATTCTTTATCCAAGTTTTTATTGAACTTTCTTTGGTGTTTGTAGTTGAGTTTTCATTTGACAGAAGATGAAGTTTTCAGTTCATTTTTCTGAAAAAAAAAAAATCTAAAGTTTTGCACCTTTCATTTGCATACAGTAAAGGTTGTGTTAGTGAGATGGCTCGTTTCTTAGCTGGAACATGGGTAGAACTGACTTCGCTCAATATTGTACTTAGATTTCATGTTGTTAAATTATCGAAGTTCCGAGTGAGCTAGGTTTACTGTAAATGTTTTTAACTCGAGTGTTGTTGTTTGCCGCTATCAATATTTTGAGTTGCGTCCAAACATTGAATGTTAGTTATTTTATTTTTAGTAGTACATACCATAATTTCTTTATTTTACGGTTATTTTGTTAACAGGTTTTCCTTCCAGTTCAGATTATATATACAGGGTGTGTCAGAAGTCGTGCACCGTATTAATAGGTGCGGATGACCTGAATCTGTGGTGCCCGACTTCTGAGACACCCTGTATAAAATCACCATTACCTGAAGTCGACACAAAAAATGTGTGTGTATATAATCTGGCAAATATTAACGTTACACACAAACTAGCAAGCTACATTTTATATAATAAACTGAAAAATTAATGGAAGTATGAAAGGCTTCAATATTTTGGGTTGAACATTCCCATTTTCAATACATCTGAAGGTACAGTATTTGAATTCCTGCATCGTTCTTATAATTTTGTTCCTTATAACCCTTTTTTCTTTTCCATATATTGACTAATAGATCTTATTCATTAACTTCCTGACAAATCCAAAATACTTGTTCATTTTGACAACTGTTTGATACCTTTGTAACGCTAAATCCGTAATCACTATCCAATTTTACTGCTACTTTTGTGGTTTTACCTCGTTTGTAACCCCAGACTTTCTCTTTGACAGTCACGTAACATCTTTAACAAGGTTTTTGGAGGTTTCTTGATGAGGCAGGCCTTTGAACTGTCTTACGCAAACGCAACTGTTTTTAGGTTAGTTTCTGTAACGCTTCAAAATTTATCATTCAAACAAAAGCCATCATATAACCATTTACCATTGCAGTGTCACTGTATAAGTTGTTTTAACTATTATTTTTTCTTTCGAAGTTGCTTCAAATTGTCGCGTAAATAGGATAAGTGGAGTTGAACGAGTGTACCCAGAGGCTGAGTTTGAGTTAATAATGGAAAGGTTAAACGTCCGACAGGTCCGTACGTCAGTTTTGAAAACAAAACTTTTTAAATAAATGAAGTCTGTGTAACGTGGGAAGAGCTACTATTTGTTACGGATATTCTTACAGTAGCCTATTCTGTGTAGACTTTTTGGTAGGGAAAAGTACGTGTTGGTGCAAATTGTTTTTGTCGAGTTTAGGAGCTAGCTTTTCATCATGCTGATTTTCTTTTCTTTTATATGTTGGCCAATTTGTTAAAATTATAATTTAGTACTTAAATTAGGTGAATATCTTTAGAGTTGTACTGATTGAATTTTATCCATTTTTTCTTGTTAAAAAAAACTCCCTTATTTCAAGGTAATACATATTTTGATTGAAAGGGACTGATATTCCCTTTGAAGTCTGTCTGATTAGTTCTATTTCATGGATATAAAGTGTTTACGAGTAGGGTGGAGTTGCCAATGGTCACGCATCGGTCCTAATGTCGCGCATTTGACTTTAAAGTCAAATGCGCGAAATTAGGACCGATGCGCGACCATTGGCACCTTTACCGTACCCTACATGGATTTCACTTTTAGTTTACATTTTGATTTAAGGATTCATATCATTCGCCTGCTAACAAGAAAATATAGACCACACGCGATTGTTTTGTTTAACGCATTTTTGTTCACCTGAGTGAGTAATAATGTTTAGTTTGTATAAGCTCACCTATTACATTACTTGGGTTTCGAGACATTCGCCAGTCTGAAGTATTTATCAGTTAACGAGGTTATGCACTTCATCGAATTTGTTAGTGGTCATCACTGAGGGAGGAATAGATTCCGTACGTGGTTTTCAGGGTAGAATTTTATTTTCCAACCCTGTGGATGAGGCTATATTTTCAACCCCAGAAATGACAAGTTTAGTCTATTGGACTTTGTTACCAAATTTGAAGAAATGAGTTCAAAAGATCTCCTTTGTCATTTCTTAGGTTAAACCAATTTTTTTTATTATTTTCCAGTAAACAACGACCGCGCATTCTTCACATAGACGACATCATGTTCAGAAAACCAGTTGAAATTGGATCTCTTCTGTACCTCAATTCGCAGGTCAGGCGAAATTTTTATGGGTTAATCAAAATTAGAACTATTGTTTTTCTCATTTAGAACCTTTGGAGTTAAAATCTAGTTTATCTTTATTCATAAAATTTGGTTATGGAAGTCCGACTAAACTATCACTGACTTCAAAACTGAATCCTAACCATTACTACGCTTACTGTTCATCTGAAGACAACTTTATTGCCCATTGCTATAACAGTTACTCAAAGGATCAAGTTAACGTTCCATAGGATTTGGCATGTCTTTATTTACAGTTGACGCTTCTCATTTTAATTTAAAGGTTGAATAATGGACTTTTATTTTAAAAGGTGATTTACACCACGGGTCATCACATGCAAATCAGCACAAAAGCAAGTGTAGTGGATGCTGTTATGCAGACTTCAAATCTTACAAACATATTTCACTTGACCTTCGAAGTGCCTGACACAGTCAACGTCGCTATCCCCCGGACCTATTATGGTGAGAAAGGTCATGAGTTCGTTTTCATCATTCATGGTGAAGAGGAGGAATTAATTCCCCTTCCGAGACCACGACCTCCGTCGCTCATGTGCGTCAGCACATTACATCACCCAAATTACATTTCTAGGAAAAGTGTGTTTGGAGCGCTGTAATGTGCAGTTAGTACTATGCATTACGGGGGTGTCGAAACATATCAAAAATCGAGTTTCTCCAATTCCACAGTATGCACGTAATTGGAAATGATGATCTCATCTTGTAAAAAAAAAAAAAAAAAATGAGTATATGCGACCCCTCTTACCCCTTCCATAGCATCCCCTCCATTTTACTCTCTCCACAGATATAAACCCCAAATGTGACAATCATGCATTAATATTAAGTAGATTAGATTAATTTGAATAGATTATTTAGATAGATTGAATGAGTTATATTAAATTCAGATTGAATGATTCAATTGCTAGAATTTAACAATTAGTTTCTTGTTATTAATGCTACTAGGCCTAAATAAGTGAAATCATGGCGATAAGAAGCAAAACGCACAATTCAACATTTGGTCACCCTGCAGAATTTCCACCTTCAATAACTCCTTCAAAGGCTGACGTATTTATGCATTATTTATTGGTAAGAAAACGAGAAGAACTGATTTCGAAAGGTTCTAGAACAGCAAAAGAATGTTACAGAATTGTCACTAAAGATGTGGAAGCCATTTGGGAATAGTTTTCTTTTCCACATATAGGATTTGAAGGAATAGCTATAAAAGTTGAACGATTGATAGAATCTGCAGCAAAGCTAAATAAAATACCATGAAAACAGTTTTCAGCAGAAGGTGGAGACATTCGATGAAATGTTTGATATTTGCACTTGTACTTGTTACGATAAAAAAATCAGTCGAACGGATTGCAGATGTGATATTAGAGTTCCAATGATTGAGTGGGAGTCTTTTGTGGGACAGAAACAAAGAAAAAACCAACCAGGACCAATCGACAGAGTAACGACTTCCGCAAGAAAAAGGACTCACGATTGAGTTAAAGGATTAGAAAGAGAGCCTAGATATGAATGTGGCCTCAACCAGCAAACTGGACCCTCTACATATTGTGGAAGATAAGAGCATGGAAATTGATGATGACAGAGACGATATTGACTTTGTTCCGGATTTTGAGCTGAGAGAAAGCCATCAGAACAGAATTATTTATGATAACTTAACAATAACAGCAGATAGATATCGTGTAAGTTACAGAGCTACTGCAGCTTCGAAGGATATGGGAATATTAGACGAAACCAATATGTTCGATAGGAAAAAAGTGGAAAGAGAAAGAATACGTGTGGGTAAAAGGAACATAATCAAAGTGAAATCAGAGAATACACAGATTGAAGGCATCGGATTTGATGGTAGAAAAGATCAAACTAAGACAAAGAATGGAATGGAGTACGAAGAACATTATGTAATAGTCAAAGAACCTGGTGATGTTTACATGGATCATATAGCTCCAGATAACGGAACTGCTTGTTGTATTGCAGATGAAATAATAACTTTTATAGTTTATTCTAATAGCAAAGAATCCCTCAAAGCTTTGCTATCCGATGGCACCCCAGTGAACACTGGCAGGATTGGCGGAGTGCTAAAATTGATTGAATTATATCTGGACAGGTCGGTACAATGGCTGATTTGCCTTTTGCATGCAAACGAACTGCCCTTCAGGCACGTATTTGAAGCAATTGATGGAAAAACTTCGGGACCAAACACCTTCAAAGGTTCTCTTGGAAATAAACTCCGAGAGGACTTGACCAAACTGGATATAGTTCATTATACCCCTGGAGAGGGCAACATTAAAGAAGTTTCGGCCGATGTTGTTAAAAGTTTCAGCAGTGACCAAAAATATATGTATGAAATGTGCATTAGCATACAATCTGGACGCATCTCACAAGCGTTAGCCACCCGATCCCCAGGTGCCCTCCATCATGCAAGATGGCTAACACGAGCAAACAGGATCCTGCGCTTGTGTCTCTACACGGAATCTAGACAAAAACATCCAAGACCTATTAAAAATTATAATGCTGGTTTTGGATAAAGTCTCATCCAAAGGCAAATGAGGGAGCATCTAATTTTTGGTATATCCTGCACTTGCTTAAAGGCTTAGATAAAAAGCATCGGATAATTATGGAGCGTGTCCTCAGAAATAACGCCTATTTTGCCCACCCAGAGAATATCCTACGCTCAATGATAACAGACACAAGAAGAGAGGTCAGAGAGCTGGCTCTTCAGCACATCATTGGAGCAAGAACTAGGAGCACCAATGCGAGAAATTTTGAGCTGCCAAAAACATTGAACTTTGAAGCAGACGATTATCCTAACATGATCGACTGGGACAACGAAACCACCACCCCTCCACCTATTTTACAGAATTTGACAAATGATGATCATCTTAAAGTTCGAAATGAACCACTTCAGCTTATTCCTTTTCCTTGTCACAGCCAGGGAGTAGAACATGCTGTAAATGTGGTAACAGAAGCATCACAAGATAGAATTGGGTTATGAAAACAGGCAAATTTATTTTGAATGTACTGGAGTCGAGAAAAAAGCTACGTGTTCCAGTGGAAAGGCCAGTGGTGTCAGTAATTTACGATTTTAAATTTCTTAAGGTGAATAATTTGATTTTAGTATGCTTCAATTGATTCTTAAAGTAATATACGGAGAAAGATTTCTTATTATATATATATAACTTTACTTATCATTATTTACTTTAATCTTTGTCATTTATCAGGTTTTTTATTCAAAGAATTGGTTTCAATTTAAAAAAGGGGGCCATATGCAACGGGGGGCGCATAGCGGTATAATTACAGTATGTTGTTTAGGGGCCCAAAGGAAACTCCGAACAGTGTGTAGAATAAAAATACAAAATTTCGACACCCCCCTACAGTATGCATTCTTTGTTCATAACGAAAAAAATAAAACAACATTTAGAGGGACGGAGAGTCAGAGACCACAGTATGAAGGCCCACCACCACGTTAAAGGGTACCGATTTAAGCATAAAGAAAATTCTTGCTGTAACTCAAAGCAAATAAACCCAAACCTGAATTAAAAGATTCCTCAGCAAGATAAATGCTAACATCTGAAT
The DNA here is from genome assembly GCA_023014485.1 of Bathynomus jamesi. NCBI lineage: Eukaryota > Metazoa > Arthropoda > Malacostraca > Isopoda > Cirolanidae > Bathynomus > Bathynomus jamesi. The sequence continues at coordinate 90,219 of JAJOZX010000450.1, forward strand.
CCTTTACTCAGAAGGTGGTGGGGGGTTGAATGCGAGAGTCGCTGGTCACAATTTCGGGATATTCTTTACTTCAACACACCATAACCAATAAGCGTTTCTTGGTAACTGAGGTGCGATAAATCCGAATATTGTGTTCATTTTTGTCACAAACTAGGCAAAGTGTTCGTTTGTGACAAAAATTAACATATTTGGATTTATCGCACCTTAATTAGCTAGAAACAGTTTTCTTTGGGTGCTATGGTGTGTTCAAGGAAAGAATTACCCAATTACGATTTTTTCATTGTTTCACGAATTAATAATTCAACCCTCCCCCAATCCACAAACAACTTGGTATAGCCAAATACAGCCCCTGGATCTTTTCGGTTTGACGGCTTGTAATATTTTTTAGCATTAATTGGTTTTTTATTGTCCAGTTTTAATCGAGCAGTTCAAAAATAGCATTCATGTTTTAGAGAAACAAATAGTGAGGCAGTTAAATGCAGTTTAACAAATTGAAAGTATATATTTTTATACCATATTGGGATCTTTTTGGTTTGACGGCTGGCGGAAAAAAAAAAAGTTGACTACGGGACCGTCAAATTCTAGCCTCTACCAACTGGTTAGGTCAACTGTACGTCCTTGACGATTGGTTAGGTTAAGTCATGATATTTTCGTTAGTTTACTGTCAAAACAAACTAAAATATCATGACAACCTAACCAATCGTCATGAGCGTACAGTTGACCAAAAACTTTCAGGGATTTTGGAATCTTAAAGTGCATATGATATTCTCTAAGCTTAAATGTATAACTGCCTCTGTTTGTTTCTCTAAAACATGAATGTTATTTTTAAAATCCTCGATTAAAACTGAACAATAAAAACAATGTTAAAAAATATACAGGTCGTCAAACCGAAAAGATCCCAGTCCCTCGTACACTCAAAATGTAATTACTTTAATGCAAGTTTTTGCGCTGTGAGGTACATCATTCCGAGTACAAGAGGCGACTTAATGCCAATAAATTTCACAAGTCTTGTATAAATGTGAAATACTTTTTAGTATACGAAAGAAAGGTGGTGTATTTCTATTTTCTTAAAAATCAATAAAAATAAATGCGAGTTGCCTCTTGTACTCGCGGCGCCTCATGCGTATAAATATATCCGAGAGAGAATTCCGAAATCTTCCTGGAAATGCTGCCATGAAATGTCATAACTTGTGGCAGCACTCTATGTAATGTACTGAAATATAAATTAAGCTTGTTCATAATATTGCACTTAATATATGCCCATTAAGTACAAAAATAACTTCGGCTCATGGTAGTTTTTCATTTTTCCTCTCTCAGAATTCACAACTGATATCATTGGGTGTTGGTGACCTATTCTGTTCAATATGCCTACAGGAAGCCACGCAATTAAACTCGGTACATTTTGGACAACCAAGTCTCCTTCCAATCGCAATGCTACTATCAAAGGAAGATGTCAGGAATGGAGAACTGTATGAGAAAGAAGGAAACATGAAATGATATTGGTTCTGAAAGCTACAGCAAGTGGAAACTATTCTCGTTACGTACCATCTGTGATGAAGGTCAAAATGTTTGCAAAGTTCCACGTAATAGGAGAGATGTTAACTTAAAACGGATGCTTGTGAAAAAACATGATCTGCGTGCCTGTACTTGCCGTGAAAAAGGGTCGTAGCAAGTATAACTTTACTCCGCAATTAATTTTTTTAAATCGAGGTGGCATGTAACGAGAACAGTTCCCACTTAGTTTTCAGATCTGATGTCATTAATTGAAGACAGCATTGCTGTTGGCCGAAGGTACCGAGTTTTGTATTGGTATATTGGCCAGAATAACTGACAACTATCCAATGGGGAATAGTGCAAAAACTATGATTGATTGTTTTTGTAATAAAAGTACAAGTAAATTTTGTGAATATTAGAGTATACTGTAGTACAGGGTGGTCCGAAAGTTTTTACTTTGCTGAAATAAGATTATTTTGGGCTAAAAATTTAGTAACAATTAAATGTATATTTATTTATAAAGCTTGGGTCCAACAATCGATGTGAGCACCATCAGCGTGTCTGCGAAACATTATCAAGCATCCTCTGGGGTTACTTTAGCGACAATGTGGGTTTGCAGATCCTGCTATGTTTGTAACTCGTATTTTGTAAACCTTGGGTTTTATAAAGCCCCCACGCAAGGAAATCTACTGGTGTTAAATACGGAGATCGTGCTGCCCAAATCGCTGGATTGGACGTGGTGGAAACAGGCCCTCGGTAGTACGATCTCTGGATTTAACACCATTAGACTTCTTTGCGTGGGGCTTCATAAAGTCTACAAAACAAGGGTTACAGACCTGGCAGGATCTGCGAACCCGCATTGTCGCTAAAATAACCCGAGAGATGCTTAATAATGTTTCGCCATGCAGTGGACAGATTTGAGATTTGCAGACACAATGATGGTGCTCACATCGATTGTTGGAACCAAGCGTTATAAATAAATGTTACTATTTTAGAATAAAAATGTATTATTATTTCAGCAAAATAGATAGGGATTTTCGGACCACCTTATATAATTAAGTGTTACCTTTAATATGTCCTATCTTCGTAGTACTTTTCAGGGAGAACGAAGACTTCTTTGTTTTAATTTTGCAACATTTTCTTCGAGGGAAAGTGTTATTCTGGGGAACTTTCATAGAAACTCTCAATACAAAAATTTATTAAGCTTTTTTTTGTTTCAGAAGCCATGTTGTACTTGGATGGAAGACGACATTATCAGTTAGTTCGTGGTTTCAGGAAATTTTATGCTCAGGGCGAGACAATTGTTGATACGAAAGTATAAGAAAATTGTTTAAGTGTAGTTTACATAATTGAAAGTTTTTTTTTCCTGCATCCTCTCGCGTGGGAAGTGATTGAGGAGTTTAACGTTTGAGCTAGAGACCAATTAAATTCTCGACCAACAAAGCGAATTGAGTTGTAATTTATTTTCGTAATTGATGCAGTAACTACCGAAGATGTTATGCTCACCATATTTTAATTAACAGTACTAACGGCGAGTGTAGGGCGTTTTTAAAAATTATCACTTTTCCCAGCAGTAAATTTCACGTCCATTGATAACATTCACTATCACGTAAATTCTTTCTACTTACGGAGCTCGTTGAACCTGGGACGACGATGGCTTAGGCCCCCCTCCAGAACTAATTTCTCAGCAGTAAGTTAATCGTAATAGCTTTTATTAAGACCAGGCCTGACAATTATAAAGTTTTTGACAACTAAATTAAGAGCGGTGGATCATGCTACTGGTCAGAGATTAAGAAGTGTCACAGCATGATGACCGTACAACATTAATCAGTACTGAAGGTTAGATTAGGTTTTGTCATGTTTGGTTCGAAGGGTTAATTAAAATTTTCAACTTCAGTACGGAACATCGAGAAAAGTCACGGCTGGGTAATTTACATAGAAGTAAGTTGCAAAATTCAACAAGTGTATTGAGCAGTAAACAAACATTACATACATACATACATACGTGTATGTTTCTTTACTACTGAAAACACAATACACTTATTAAATTTTGCTAATTTTTTTTTTTCTATATACATTACCTAGTCCTGACACCTCTCCATGTTCCGAAATGAAAAAAAAAAAAAAAATTTGATTTAACCCTTCGAACCCAACCCAACATCTAACCTTGATTAATGTTGTACGGTTACCATACGAGTCTAGCTTTGACGCGTTTTCTTAATAATCCCAAATCGGTAGCGTGGTCACCACTCCAATTGGGATAACTTAGATTTTGACGTAACATAAGTAACAAAAATATTACTCGCATATTTGTCAATCGCAATATCTTAAGAAGCAGCAGGCCTAACTTACTGGTGAGAAATTAGCTTTGGAGGGTGCCTAAGCTATCACGGGCCCAGGTTTGACAAGCTCTGAAATTGTAAGGAATTTACATAACTCGTAAGTGACATCAATTTTAACAAGTGAAACCTCTTTCCCGGAACTTAGGAAGAAATGGGTAATACTGTATTGTAATGCCAGAAAACGGCAAAAATTAAGAATTACCAAAATCACCCAAGTGTTCGAATCCTGTTGGTACCGTTAAGTAATTATTAAAATGATACAGTCAGGTCTTTAACTGTACTTGGTACATTATGTATGCCAGCCTGCTCAGAAACCTCTTTACTTGAGGACAATGGATGCTTTGCAATTTGCGCTTGATTACAGATATCTGCCGCCTTGTCACTTTTCTTATAGCTCCTTTATCACTTAGCTGCCTCAGTTTGGTACCCTCCGCTACAAACTTGTTTACAGTTGGATAAGCTCTGCCAAACTGTTTCGCAATTTCAATAGATTTTATATTTTCAGCGAGTAACTTCACTATTTTTCTTTTCTCAGTGTTAAATCCTCCTCCTTACCCATTTTCACCACTTAGATCTGTAAATAGGATACTTGCTTAATAATTCGGAACACAATATTTTACAATAAAATGAGAGAATTATTTTAATTATCAAAATGAATACCATCAATGCTGCTATATATAGTGATTATTTGCTACAAATTTCATTGAAATCGGGGAAAAACTTTTGAAAACATTGGAGAAAATGTAATCTGTTTAATAAGTGCGAACGCAGTGTACTTGAAAAGTAAAGTAATTCGTTAATTACGAAACAATTAAATTTTAAAAGAAAGTGTAAAATTCGAATTTTGTCGACTCACTTTGTTGGTTCGCAGTTAGGATTGATGATGACTTACTCCGGAGCCATATCGGGAATGGAGTATTCCTGTCTTCGAGAGTAAGTGGATTCGATCCAACTTCTTTAAATTATGCTACGAAGGATGAATTGAGCGATTAAAAGCCGGGATCAGTGGTCTGAAAAAAATCTCTCTTTATTGCGCATGTACAGTTTTGGAAAAAAAGTTAATAAATTTGCGGGGAGTGGAATTAAGATGCTAAAATGGATGTCGTGAGATCGATTTCCGACTCGAAGGAAAGAGAACAAACCAGACCTTCGTTGGCATGAACAATGAAGGCGGAAGGGTCAGTAATGACTTAAAAGAAAAACTGAAAAAGACGACAAATTTCCAGGCTAACATTTTTCCGAAACTAAATATAGATATTACTTAGCAACACGTTGAGCTAGTGAGTAGTTATGGATCAAGCAGAGCTACTCACTCGCCCAACGTTTTATAAAGTGAACTATGTAAATTACATGTGAAAAAAGTTTTTCTTCCAGAGATCACCCCTAGCTTTCAAGTAACCAATTGTTTTTTTTTTTCTTCAATGTATTTTCTTACGAGAATAAAGCTCGTGCGAAGTAGCAAATTAACGGAAATACCACCAAAATTTGGGTAAATATTTTCGTATTGTACGCTTTTTATTGAAGGGTGTCCAAAAAATCGCTACTCAATGAGAAATACATTTACAGTAATCCTGGAATCATTATCATCCTTATTCAAAATGTTCCCCATTCATTTCAAAGCACATTAATGTGATTAGGGACTTGTTGGGCACCCTGTACGTGTAGTCTGTCCATGTTAAATTAAACTGAACATACCTGAAACAAAGCTAAGCATCTTTTATGGATGTTTTTTCTCGCCTCATGACCTCCATTCCCCCGTTGAATAAAAATGGCGGTGGAATGGATATAGAGTACACTCAGCCTGTACAGTATTAGTGGATCATGTCTTAACAATTCTGTGATGGATAGTGTGCTTTAAAATGAAATATTTAATCAGCATTAAACATTCTTATTGTTTGTGATTATTCCTTCCAAACGCCGAAAAGAAACAATTCCTTTTATAAGATACTTACTTTCATATAAAAACAAGCAAAAAAAATTTTTTAAAGAGGTATATTGTGTGTGAAAAACATGGCAACTCTTTTATTGAACAAAAATTATTACCTAAAAATGAATGGAGATTGGTGTCAAGAGGTTTGAGCATCGGTTTCACAATTACGTGCTTTCATATGTAAAAATTAGATTGGTATGTCGTTTGATAAGCTTTACTCTTCATTTGGCCTACGTCTGGAAATTTCTGTATCTTTGAGAATTCAGAGTTGTATTATAAACACTAAAATACATGTAAATAGAAAAAGTCACGCATAACAATGTCTCCAGCAACAAATTTGATATAAAATTTAAACAGTAAAAACACGTGTCACGGATTTTCATCGCAAATTCCACATCAATAGTAGTTCAAGTGAATGTTAATTGTTACGTTTCAAAATTCATGTATTTCACTTCAAAAAAAGTGATTTAATTAAGAAGTGCGAAAACGCCACACGCCCTTTCCAAAATAGTTATACATTTTATGTTTTACGAAAGGTAAGAAAGTTGATAGAGCAGCAGCATAGTAAAATTTTCATAAGGATTATGCATTTGGTGACGAGTATGAAACTTGGCACACTTGCAGAGGAGTCTGCAGTGAGCATATTCAGATATGCTGCCCACTTCGTTTTTTACTCTTTTGCATACGTACAATCATTTTCCAAAATATGGCCGAAAAATCACATCGATCCACCTTTTCTTTGTACTGCCTCCCTAAACAAGTTCAAAATGAGGGAATTTTCTGAAGAATAACTATTTATTAATAATCTAACATGTTTAATGCTAACGTTGCTTCATCTGATATCAGATATATTGAACAGAATCAGCCTTAAACATATAATACAAGCATTAAGCGTTGTGACAAAGATCTATATGACATATTAAGGAAATTTAATGTCTTTTTCTGGCATATTTTTTGTTAGTTTGGTGTTCTATGATGGAACAAATACAGCACAATGCGTGTAGAAATTGAGTTTATTATTGACTTAAAATGCGTCAAAATTGACGTGCACATATGATACAAGAGAGCGGTGTGATTGGGAGTCATGTACAGTAACTGTTCAACACATGATTCACATCAGTATGGGCATTCACCCTCACAGGAACAGAGTGCTGTGCATTTCATTGCTGCCTTCATGCCTCCATTTTTGTACCTACAGGAGCTCAGTTCGTAGCAGGACTTGGCAGTGTGGGACAAGTGTGTCCCCAACAATGTCCACCGTGGTAAGTTGCTCTCTTCACGCGCTGTTCTCAAGGGCTGCCCGTGTCGGAGTATTCCCTCAAGTGATCGTTCTTTCTTGACAGAGAGCTTTTTCCTTGCCAGATTGACCTCAGAGTACGTGCGTGTGCGGTCGACCAACAACACTACGAATATTTTACCGAATCTGACCCCAGTACAATCATGAAGTTGACACGCATATGATGCTCCATGCAGCAGTTGCCATGAAATATGGGCATTGCAGAATACGCGTCCACACCGTAGACACAGATACGGTCCTTGCTGTTTGGGTGACACACTTACTTCTCGAGAAAATGGTTGAACTCTGGCTAGCATTTGGGACTTGGAAGAACTTCCAATACATAGCAGCGCACGAGCTTGTCGCTTTCCTGGGACTTGAAAAATCGAAGTCACTTCCAGTGCTCCATGCAGTCACAGGATGTGACAGTCTCGGCATTTGCAGGACGTTGCAAGAAAACGGCACCGAGTGAGATTCCTGGGTATGCCATGTCAACCGTGGAAATTCTCAATATCTACATGCATTGTACTGTATTTGTTCTATCCTAGAACACCAAACGAACAAAAGATATGCAGAAAAAGACATTCAGTTTCTTTAATGCGTCACAATGCTTAAGGGTTGTATGTTTAAGTCTCATTCTGTTTAATGTACATGGAAAACTATACACGCCTGTCATACAGTTTACAGCAAAGCCTTATTTAATCCCAGGCCTAAAAATATGCCTACAATATGGTACTATATATAGTACCTTTATTTCATAAATAAATACAAAATATTAATTTACTGTATTAAATAACTACATTGCCTCTGAATTTGCGATAAAGCCTGTTGGGAATGGGGAAATTGCAATCGGCAGAACAAAATACGAAATCATTGGGCCTACATAAGAGGTAAGAGCGCATTTTTCCGTACCAAATTTTCCATCGCAACTACTCGTGGGAAATTTGAGAAGGGAAAGAAACGGAAACCCAAAGACCAACGGCTGAGGAATTTTCCATTCCTAAACTAACAAAGATTTAAGACGAGAAAATTGACTTGGAGCTATTTAGTTACTACTCGCTTTAAGCAAGGAAGATGGCTATCTTCCTACAACTTCTGAGTGAAACACTAATAAAATAAAACTAGAGGATGGGCCTATCCCTTCATATAATTAAACACAGCGAGTTACTTAAATTGGACTTAACAAATGCATTGCGTAACCGAAGGACCTACATTGAACCAGAAGCGGTAGGCAACCCACGTGCCCAACAAACAGAGTTGGCCTACATCGGGAAAAGGTATGGTGGTTTTCCTTTTTATTTATCTCGATGGCAAATTAAGTTAATAATTTAACTAAAAACTACTTAGTCTTTTGAAGACCTTCACATACCCACAAATTTTAAACGAGAAAGCATAGGTTTTTGCTGTTGACTGTAGGCCTTAATTCTGTTGGAAATTTTCACTGGATCAAGTTCATAGCAATCACCCATAGACCTATATGAGTTTTTCATAATGTAACTGATATTAGATGAAGCAACGTGTGCATTAAACACCAGATTATTAATAAATAGTTATTCTCCAGAAAATTGCCTCATTTGGAACTTGTTTAGGGAGGCAGTACCAGGTCTATATGCAGTGGTGAGCTGCCAAAATTTTAACAACCGGTTCTCTAAGCTGCCAAAATTTTAACAACCGGGTTCTGTATAAAAATTCTGAATTCGGCAATAAAAAATTGACAACCCTTCCCACCCGACCCTTTCGCAATTTTAATTAAATTAATTATCTCGCTCTGCCTTTTTCAAGTGTCTGCATTTTATGATTCAGCTAGGTATTAATAACTGCATGACAATTAATTAGTATAGTTAATTAGAGAAATAGACGTTTCTAATGAAATCAGAAAAAAAGAATTATTTAATAAAAACCGATGAATCATATTATCTACATAGTTAAAATTAAATTGCTCAGTCAACTTTAGCAATAATGAATTATTAAGCAAAACATAAATATCAGTACATCTATGCTCTCCAGCGTCCAGCAAAAAAGTTAACAACCGGTTCTTATTTTCAAAAAGATTTTAACAACCAGTTCGCGCGAACCGGTGCGAACCGGGTCCAACTCACCACTGTCTATATGTAAAAAAAAAGGTGGATCGATGTGATTTTCGGCCATATTTTGGAAAATGATTGCACGTATGCAAAATCAAGTGGGCCCCGTATCTGAATATGGTTACTATAGGCTCCTCTGTAAGTGTGCCAAATTTTATGTTTATCACAAAATGCAAACATTTTCTTCGTTGCGCTTAGAATGCATACATACCAGTGGCGGTCAGTAGAGTGTGCCACTTTTAATAAAAGTTTGAAATTTTGAGGTGCAATATTCAAATGTGGTGATCCCTGCTACTTTATTGGCGAATATGAAGTTTTAACCCATTCTGAAGATATTTGACCCCGGATCGGGGGCATTGAAATTTTGACCCCAGCCTGTGACGACGACAGATCGATTTTTCATATGTATTTGGGCCATAAAATCTTTATTTATTAACCGATTCGAATGATTCTTGCGTTAATTGATTCAGAATTTAAAGTTCTTTAGTTATTAATGTTATTGTACTTATTAATATTAATTGTTATTAGTAGTTATTAATGCATTTTAATTATTAATGTTTTTGTATTTCTTTTCAGATCTTTTATCGTACTTCTTTTCAGACTATGGATAATAATGCTTATTCGCTAAGGCGAAGTGAAGTAAATGTCAGTGATGATTCCAGTGATCTCATTATTGGAAAACTTTTGACTGACATAAAAACTGGTAAAGGCAGTGTGTGTGTTGCCATCCAGTGGTGATGTGTTGAAGTATTTTATTTATTTAACTTGAGGAGAATACCAAAATGCTTCTCAGGATGAAGTGATTGCGATTGCTTTGAGGAAAGTGAAGGTCGTCTGGGATATGGCAAGCATTCCTACCAAAAATGTAATAAAGAATCCTCTGCCTAAAGCCAGACTCAAAGATTTGATAAGAGAGTTCTTCACTAGCTCGTAACAGAGGTAAACCTAATTTTGAGCAAAAACAGAGAGACTTTCTAAGGAAGTTAGAGAAATTATTTGATATCGCGGCCAGTGACGCCTTAGATAAGATATAAAAATACAAGGTTAAAGACGAAAATAAAAAAGTGATAGACATAACATTTCTGGAAGATCAAAGGACAGAGACGATATTGTCTGGGAAATGTTGACAAAAGTTACGAGAAAAAAGTAGTGAAAAACATAACACGAAAGGAAACCTACAAAAAATTTGAGAGAGAAGAAAAAGAAAGGACACTGCAGAAATTCCAAGCACTTGAAACGTCATCGAAAGTCAATTTTTCTTCATCGACGTCCAGCAGTGACAACGATAACGATGACGAATTCACCGTTCCTAAAAACACACCCAAAAGACAGAAAATTTTTCGTTCCGAAAACGTATCCTCCATGGCAGATCGCCTTAACATCTCTTTAAGACAGAGGACAGCAATGACGGCAGCAGTAGCCTCTGCTTGTGGAATGGATCTAAGCAAGCTGGCCTTATCTAAAAGTTCTGCGAAGCGTGCAGCAGAGATGGTTTGAGATCAAGCATCAAGACAAATAAAAGGATTTTATTGCCCCCACCTTTCTCGGTTATCCAATGGGACAGTAAGTTGATAACAGATAACGCAGGAGGCAAATCCGAAAGACTTGCCGTGCTGGTATCGGGTGCCCCAAATGCCAAAGAGGGCAAGCTGTTGGCTGTTCCTGAAATCCCAAATACTAGTGGCGAGTCGCAGGCTACTGAAACTTTTGATATGATAAAAAAGTGGAACTTAGAGCGCCATGTTATTGGGTTTGTTTTTGACACTACAAGCTCCAACTCAGGGCGCCATACTGGAGCCTGTAAGAGACTTGAAGAATATCGATGTAGGAAAGTATTGTGGCTTGCTTGTCGGCATCACCTATATGAGCGGGTACTCAACAGTATGTTTCTAGAAATATATGGAGGAAGCACTTCACCAGATTATGAAATTTTCAGAGTTCCGGGAGGAAAAGTGGCAAGACATTGACACAAGCATAAAAGATTTCAGAACACTGAAAATCAAGGACAGAAAGCTAAGGTCTAAACGGCAAGAAGTCTTCGATGCATTAACCGATTTGCTGACTGAGAATGCATTCAAACGTGGTGATTATCGGGAATGCGCTGAGTTGACAATCCAAATTTTAGGTGAAGTACCCCCAAAAGGAGTACGTTGGCTCCGTCCAGGAGCAGCTCATCGTGCACGATGGATGTCTGCAATCCTATATAGTATATACCTATAAAATGTATGCTTTTGGATACCAGGCTTGCTACGATGAGAATATGATGTAAATGCTTGAGCAGATATGTCTTTTTAATGCATTGTTCTGCGCTAAAGCATGGCTACATTCAGACAACACCGCAGATTCTTCTTTTAATGATTTAAGCTTATATCATGATCTGAAAACCTATGAAAAACATAAGTGAAGTTGCAGGTGCAGGTCTTAAAGCCCTTGATATGCAAATGTGGTACTTTGTGGAAGAAGTGATACCACACTCCTTATTTTCACACAAGGTTAACAATGCAGAGAGGCTAAGATTGCCAATGCCTTAAAAAAGTCAGAGAAAAAGATTTATGACATGAAAACTGGCCATCCAGTCTTCCCTATAGTCAGGGAAGGAACCAAGCTTTCCGACCTTGCTGGTCCAAAATCATGGCAGTTTCTGAGGCTCTTTAGATCAAATGGGGATTGGTTGAGAAGACCAGTAGAAGAATGGGAGAACCGAGGACTATATTCGCTTAGCTTCAACTTGTGAGAGGTTTATTTCAACTTTGACATTTTCAAAATTGTTCCCACCCATCGGAATAAGCCTATTCCTTATTATTATGCTTTTCAGATGGGCCCATTGCAGCGAAGCTGAACTGGGATGATGCTTCAGGGTGGCGGTCACACCCACAATGTCTCCTGTATTGCACCAAATTTGTATAATTTTTATAGATTACCCGAGTTTTCGACCAAACACTTATAGTAAAAGCTACTATTTTGGTATGAAAAGAAAGTATTTCCAATTCTGCATCAACTGACACCAGAATCATTCGAATCAGTTAATAAATAAAGATTTTATAGCCAAATACATATGAAAAATCGGTCTGATGACGTCACAGGCTGGGGTCAAAATTTTAATGCCCCCGATCCGGGGTCAAATATTTTCAAAATTAAACTTCATATTCGTCAATAAAGTAGCAGGGATCACCACATGAGAAAATTGCACCTCAAAATTTAAAACATTTATTAAAAGTGGCACACTCTAGTGGTCAGGGAGTTGGGGGAGGCCCACAATTGTCTATATGTTATATAAATATAATAGAATAGATTACAAAGTGTTACATGCTCTACTTTCTGCATGTCACGATCGTATAAAATTAATACTATCACCAAAATCCTCTTTCATAATTTTTAGTGATAAAAACAGGCGGCCCGGCCTCCCATGCCTCCTCTGAAAACCCGCCACTGACATATACATAAATAAAATCTCGTTTCCCAATGGACTGAGGGGAGAAAGCAGAAACTTGGAGGAAATGTGGAGATTAAAGTACATACATCCGTTCTCATACGTACCCTGGTGGACCAGTGACTCTCAGTACTTCGTACTTCGCTAAATTCTATAACTAAGTGGCCTTTTTTATAATTCATGCGTGATGGCACTTGCAGGCTTTTGTAAAAAAAAAAAAAAAAAAAAACTTATTTACATAACTTCTTACAAACTACTTCCATTCCAACCTAGTTGCAGCTACCTCTCGCGCATCACCCAGATCAAGTTCTCTCTCATTCACGCAGTCATTCACTATCACAATCTCGGCCTTCCTCCTCTTTCGCTTTCGCACACACTCTTATACACTCTTTTCGCAACACTGTCATCTTCCATTCTTTCCATATGTCCAAACCGCCTTTGCACACTTCAATCAGTTTTAATTTCCACTGCTTTCTGAACACCGCATCTTTCCAGAACCACACGATTTCTTGGTTTGTCAGTCTGACGCACGGCACATATACTACTCACATTATCCATTTCGACTGCTCTTACCCTCGTCTTCACCCTTTCATTCCAAGCTAACGTTTCACACCCATACAAAAGTGTCAGTAACTAATGCATCATGTAAAAATCTCGCAACATCTCTGCCCAATCTTTACTTTCTCACAACCGATTTCAATGCACCCGATACTTTTCTTCCTCGATTCACTCTATAGTGCGATCAATAAGCTGCAAAATCTTTTACTTTTTTGATAAAAGCGCCAAATTTGGCACAGATGTTGTATGATACATTATTTCATGTAAGGATGGGTGCCAAGAAAAATCTTAAGGTTAAAGTGGTGGAACCCTTGAAAATTAAAAAGTTTGTCCGAGAATGTTTACTTCCCGAACTTGGGTACATTTTATATAATCTCCAAAACCTATTTGAATTATTCCTAGATCATGTCTGGGTCACTTAAGTACATTAGGAATTAATATGGAAGTTTTTCTCCATAACAACAAACGGCATTGAAAATAATGTAATTTTATTACGACGCTTTAATTGATTTCCATCAATGGAGGTACTTTCGAGTTAATGTGGCAGGTATTGCATTGCTTCCTATCATTTTCTTTACTATTTACTTTAATTTTCCTTCTTTTTAAAGCAAAAATGAATTGTCGTATAATCAATTACCCCTTCTGTAGAAATTAAGTATGCATAATGGCTGCAATGTACGAGAGCCACTCAATATATTTTGCCCCCCTTTTTTTTCTTTCCAAGTTTCCTTGTAAGTTCCAGAAATTTTATACACAAGTAGTTACATAACGTTTTTACAAGTTTTTATTTTTCCACATAGTTCTCCATCCTTTTCTACGGCTTTCCTCCACCTCGAAACAAGGGCCTTCATTCCTTGCTGGTAAAAGTACGCTGGGTTCGCTGGAGCCACCTCTTAACCTCAACAACAACCTCATCGTCACTCCGAAACTTTCTTCCACGAATAGCATCCTTCATTGGCCCAAACAAATGGAAGTCTGAAGGTGCCAGACCCGGGTTGTATGAAGGGTGGGCTAACACAGTCAAGCGCATTTTTGTGATGGCCTCTCTTGATTGCGAACTGTTGTGTGGTGTTGCGTTATCGTGCAAAAGAAGGACGTCTTCCAGTTTTCTCTCCGGTCGAACTCGCTTTATACGTCTGGAGTGTGTGTAGGGTAACAATATATGCCTCCGAGTTGATTGTTTGTCCTTTCTTCATAATGTCCACCAGAATCACCCCTTTCATGTCCCAGAAGATGGTGGCCATAACCTTTCTTGCGTGGGGAGTCTGCGTGATGCCACTCCATGGATTGGCGTTTTGTTTCAGGTTCAAAGTGGTGTACCGAAGTCTCATCCCCAGTCACAATTCGTGAAAGGAAGTCATCCCCTTCTGTCTCGTATCGAACCAACGACTCGGAAGCAATTTCTTTTCTTTGGGCTTTGTGATCTTCAGTCAGTTGGCGAGGAACAAACCGTGCACACACTTTAGAGTATCCCAGTTGCTGAATTATTGTATTCACACTTCCTTCACTAATTCCTAGCTCCAGTGATAACTCCTTGTATGTGACGCGCCGATTTGATCGAGTGATGCTGTTAGCACGATGCACAGTGAGAGATGTCAAAGCCGATGCCGGGCGGCCGCTGCGTGGTTCATCATCGAGGCTGGCGCTGGCTCCCCCTCTCTCCGATGATCTCGCACGTTTAGACCAGCGTCCAACTGTGCTTCGATCAACAGCATCATCTCCGTAAACGTTTTGTAGACATTAGTGAATATTTGCAACCGTTTCCATCTCTGCGGTTAAGAACTCGATAACGGCTCTGTTTACGACGCACATCACTGTCAGACGCCATTTTCAAAACTGCATTAACCATCGGTTTTATACAAGGGTGTTTAAAAGCTGTTTTATACAAGGAGGGGAGGTTCAAACTGGAAAAATCTGGTTATGTGAAGCGCAGAAAGTTCAAACTTACGGCCCAAAAGGCATTTCAGCCCCATGGCCTATTATTTAGCTAAGAAAAAAGGGTGGGGCAAAATATATTGAGTGTCCCCTAGTATAATACACATTTTGCATACAAATGAGCAAATATTTCAGAGAATACACAGCAATACAATTTTCAGTTTAAGAGGAGGACCACTTCCTTATTAATATTCAGTGCTGGGATTAGCACCACTAGATTTTTATTGGGGATACGTACTGTTAGCGCCGTTAATTTTCAAAATTCTTAGCGAAACAGGTAATAGCGCTAAGTTTTTAGAGAAAGTCAATCGCTAACCGATAAGCGCTAATTTTTCCAAAGCCTAAAAGATCAGGCATATCCGATTCCAATTTCGAGAAATTGATTCTGTTAAAAATGAACAAAAATCTTAATAGTTTAAGAGTACTGACAGCAGTGATGCAGTCGAGACCACCATGGCTGAGACCGAGACCAGGAAAAAAAAAGGTCGAGTTCTACATCACTGACTATGACACTGTTGGATGGTAAAAAGTATTATGGAAAAAATAGGTCCTGCTCCAACCAGAGTAGCCTAAACACAACCTAGGCTATGTTGAAGATGGAAGACCTAGGCCAAAGATGAACTAGCCTAACATTTGTCCATAAACAGGACTTCCATACTCTTTTGTTAAACAATTACAGCTGAAATGTCAGCTTATTTAACCTAAATTTAATAACCGAAGGGAAATTTATGAACTTACCTTGAAGTTTTAATAAATGTTTTATTTCTTGACACCCATAATAAACATTTTTATTCCGGCTTCTTTCGTCTTACGTTTTTTTCCTCCCTGTCATTCTGCTTATTCAGCTTATCCTGATCTTTTTCTTCTTCTTCCCAAAACCGTGTTGCTATTTCTAGCTATGGGATTTTTTTCTTTTCATCCCATATTTGTTTCTTCATTGGTGTCTTTTTAATTTTTCTCAGCAAGAGTTCATATTCTCCTTCCGAGTTATTTTTTATTGTTATTATTTATTTTAATGTCAATATGGCTTATCCAAGATTAGGTGGGTCTTCCATTTCGGTACTCCCAAATTTTCCACAGTATGCTTTGCAAAGTGGTGTTTTGTATGTACAGCATAAGTTGCTATTATGAGAGTCAACATGTACGGTTTTACAATTAGCAGTCATCAAATAAAAGGGCAATCAATCAAAAAAAATATATATCAAGTAAAAGTACAATAATGTATCTATGTATGTATTTCTGTTTTCTTTGTCAGAATTACCTTAAAGATTCAAGACTGTTGTGTCCTGCAAATGCCAAAGGCAAGTCATGTGGCTATTACTCAATTGCTAACAACTTTCAGTTCAATGAAACGGAACATTCCAATGCGCATCAATTTGGCACGACTAGATGATGGTAGTGGCGTTGCAGAAACATTAGTGGCACACAAAGCTTTGTATCACAAATCATATTACCTGAATTTTTCGAAAGAGGTCAGAAAGAGCCAAGAAAAGGTCCTCTGGGACAACTTCCCAGCCAAATTCAAAGAAAACTCGTTCTAACCTGCAAGGCCCTAGAACTTCAAATCACACACATGGCACGCTAAAGTGTTTCTTCTGTGACAAGTCAGAGTTCAATGCATCAGGCATGCACGAAGGACATTGACACTCGTGTCAGAGTGTGTTGCACAAAGCTCTGTGCGCAGTATCATAGAAAATGTCTAATAGCTCTTTATAATGGTTCACACCGAGACTCGAACAAAGAAGGGGATACTAAAAGTTGATACTCCCTACCTGCTGAAACTATTGCACTAGTTGAGTTAGCAGCCTACACTGAGGAATCAACATCAAATGAAAGCACACTTCCAGTACTCAAACACACTGATCTCTCAAAGTTGTATTCTAACCGACTACAACAACTAGGAGCAGATTTGAAATACAAAGTTAACTCGACAAGACTAAAAGAACGTCTGTTAGACATTATACTCAATTTGAGGACCCAGGCTCATAGGAGATGTGCTACTTGCATATAACAAAGACAGGTGCTGCACTCAAATTTGCCAGTAAAAGCAAATGTGACTGAGGGAATGGTGCGAGCAACAGCAGCACAAATAATCAGAAAGGACTTGTTCCAAAATCAAGATACTTTTCAAGGATCCTTCTCTGTAGACTATCAGAAAGAAGCTGTGTCTGATACACTTCTGACTTGTTAGAATGATCCTTGAAGCACCAAATATAAAGGATCACTCAGAGCAAGAGGGGAGCCGTGACAGTGTAGCTTATGTGATATCTCAATTGTTATCTTCAACAGTCTGAAACACACTAGCACCACTACTGGCCTTTGGGCAAAGCAAGCAAAGCGGCTGCTTTGGGCCCCGCGCTATTAAGGGCCCCGCAAATATACAAGTACAGTATAAAAAAATATTTTGGTTTTGAGTGGTAAATTAAATACGACTTGTCATAATAACTCTTCATATACAATAGTATTCCGTATTAATATATTTTGTTATATTTCAGATATCGACTGACAGTGATGCCTCCAAAGAGATTACGAGATACTGCTCCGAAATATCTCAACGGTCACCAGAAGAGACAGCGTGAAGCGAAGAGGAAATCAGAACTTGAGCGTATGTATGGGTCATTTGAAAAATTTCTAGAGAAACGCGATCTACAGACTGAAACTGAACAAGATGTGCCTGCGCCGTCACATGCATCAGCAGCAGCTTTGATAGATGAAAGTGATATCCAGAGGGAAGAAGAACCCATGGATCAGACTCCAATTCTGAAAAATCAGCCTCTGGATGCACTCAAAGATCCAGGTAAATGGCCGGAAACTGTTAGCACAAAAGTCAGATTTACTAGTGAGTAAAGGCCCACCACAGTGTGAGGAAGACTATAACTTTCCCAGAGATGACAATGGCCGCAAGTTTTCAAAAAGTCATTACAAGAGACGGATGGAAAATGGAGAAGTTGGTATACGGAAATGGCTGATTTATTCAATCTCTAAGAATCGGATATTTTGTTTCTGTTGCAAGTTATTTGGAAACTCCAACAATGCCTTGGGGTGTGAAGGATTCTGTGACTGGGTGAACACTAGTTCCAGACTGTGAGCACGAAAGATCACAGGGCCATCTGAAGGCGACTCTCCAATGGGTGGAACTCGAACAACGTTTGATCAAAAGTTGCACTGTGGATCAACTCAGTCAGGAACGAATCAATACGAAGCAGCTTAGGTGGAAAAATGTGTTTGAGCGCCTCCTCGCCATTGTACAGTACCTCGCTGAACACAACATGGCATTCAGACGGAATAATGGCAACTTCCTTGGACTGGTTGAGCTTATCTCAAGATTTGATCCCGTCATGCAAGACCATCTTAGAAGAATAGTCAATAACGAAATTCATGATCATTACATAGGAAAACGAATCGAGAATGAACTCATCACACTCATGGGCAACAAAGTTCGAACCACCATTGTACACGGAATTAAAATGGCAAAGTATTTCTCTGTGATCCTTGATTGCACACCCGACATTAGTCACAAGGAGCAGATGTACCTTACTTTGCGATATGTCTCTGATGGATCATCAGGTATTGAAAGTGGAATTTTTGAACACCAAGTTCATTAAGGTGAAGGAGACTACAGGAGAAAACCTACTAGAGGTATTGATGAGAGAACTTCACGAACTTGGTCTGAAAATGAGTGATATTCGTGGACAAGGATACGATAATGGTGCGAACATGAAGACACACTCATCAGGCGTTCAAGCGCGACTTCTGGAAATGAATTCAAGAGCATTCTTCACTCCATGCGCATGCCACAACTACAATTTGCTACTTCGGGACATGACAAAAACATGTGTTCAAGCTATCTCATTTTTCGGGGTTATTTAACGCCTGTATGTCTTCTTCTCAGCCTCAACACATCGATAGTCAGTCTTCTGCAAGTATGAGAGAGAGTTATCAGTGAAGCCCTTGAGCGAGACAAGATGGGAACGCTGTCGAGATCTATGATACACTTGTCGAAATTGCTGAAAAAGCAAAATATCCTCAAGGAAGAAGCGAAGCAGAATCACTTTGCAGAGATGAAGAATTTTAAATTCATTGTTGCTGTCATATTCTGGTATGACCTCTTTCAAGTTAACTACGTGAATAAAGATCTTTAAGTGCCATCGAGAGTTTGGAAAGAACATATAAGTGGATGAAAGAATATCAGGAGAGTGGATTTCAAAGTGCTGTAACAGATGCCAAAGAGATTGCAGAGCAGCTTGAAATCGAGCCAGAATTCAAGACAACACAGGTAGGACGAAAGAAGCTATTTTTTCTATGAAGATCAAGACCAGCCAATTGAAGATGTTGAAGAAAAATTTAAAATTTCTGTGTTCAACGCAATTTTAGACACTACCATATCTTCCCTGGAACGACGATTCGAACAACTGAGAGAACATCACTCAAAGTTTGGCTTCATGTACATGTTCACAAAGATGTCCAAGACAGACCTACGTAAGCACGGCAAAGATCTCGAACTTGAACTGACTGATGGAGAAGACCGAGACATTGATGGATTCATGTTTGCTGAGGAAATGGAAGCCTTGAAACCAATTCTTCCAGAAGATATACAAAGTGATCCACTGAAGATATTGGGCTTCATCACTTTGAACAATTGTTCTGTCAGCAAAGCTGGGCACTTGCGGTATTTTTT
Organism: Bathynomus jamesi; assembly: GCA_023014485.1. Classification (NCBI taxonomy): domain Eukaryota; kingdom Metazoa; phylum Arthropoda; class Malacostraca; order Isopoda; family Cirolanidae; genus Bathynomus; species Bathynomus jamesi. Next base: position 109,946 of record JAJOZX010000450.1, read on the forward strand.
GCGGTACTGCGGTACTACCGCACTACCAAACCGGTACCGCATAACGCAGTACCGCAAAGGATCGCTGAAAGTACAGCAGTACTGCTACCGCATTCAAATTTCCCGCGGTACCGACAAACACGACTTTTCAAAAAATTAACACTTTTTTTGAAGTAAACCTTATTACAGGAGTACAGTAAGACGAATGCTGCGTGTGTTGCATCAGCCTAACTCTAGACACGTTAAGTTTTCGTTCAGAACATGTTACGTTGCCATCCTATCACAACGCCTCAGTGCAGTGCTTGCTTTTGAGCCGGTTGCACGTGTGTTACATTTCTGTGACAAAGATCGATTTTTAGCCATTATGGCAGAAAGTTCAGGTGCGAAATCGCCGATATGCAATTTCTGAAAATATGTGCTATTACTTGTGTTGTTTTTGTGTGCAGTACCGCAGTACCGCGGAACGCACCAGGGGGACCTGAAAAAGTACCGCAGTACCGCGTAACGCACTGGGCATGCTGAGGTACCGCAGTACCGCGTAACGCACCCCCAAATTTTGGTACCGCGCCCACCACTGAGTTCTGTGGATTTCCCGAATTTCACGACTGCAATTGCGAATACTACTGACTATTCCAGTTACTGTTGTATCTGGAGAAAGAAGTTTCTCAAAGTTGAAATTAATAAAAAGGTATTTACGGTCGACGATGCTGCAGGATCGACTCAGTTATCTGGCGATCCTCTCCATTGAAAACGACATTGCGAGAAACTAACTATACAGACCTCATTGCCGAATTTGCCACTATGAAAGCCAGAAAGGTTTCCTTGTGATCACATCCAAAATAAATGATATTTGTTGTTGAATCATTGTTCTTTTCTTTCAGTAAGAATGCACCCACTACAGGTAGGTAACTTTAACCTTAGGGCCCCACTTTAAAAATATCGAATTGGGCCTCGCATTTGCTAGGGCCGGCCCTGACTAGCACTATGTCCTCCTGCTCTACTCTAGCACATCTGAAGAAACTACATTTAACAAAGCAAGGCAGAGAACGTTTGCCAAAGGCACCAACGCCATTGAAAATATCTTTCCGACCGAAGGAGCTTTGAAAGGACACATTAAAAGGGCTGCCTACCAATCTGGTTTCATATGGGGTCAAACATTGCTTCCTCAACCAGAGCTACCATCTCCAACTAACTGGGGATGAGAAAAGAATGAACATGGGTGGACCCCAAAATGGACACGCATTCATGAGACTTGCAAGGCCTGTACTAAACTCATTCACTGTGGGTGCAAGGAAGCGTGTAGGGGACTGTGCAAATGCTCCAGAGCCAACCTTCCCTGCACAGCTTTCTACTTGCTCTGGACAGTGCAGTCGACAAGAACACTTAGTGCATGGTATTAATCATATAGTATGTTATGACAAATTTGTGTTTGTTGTGTTAAACATATTATTTTATGACTAAACTGTATATTGTACTCTAAATTTTAAGTACCAACTTGAAGACAATGCTGCATTTGAACAAGTTTATGTATCAATTTATGCGTTGACAAAAGTGGTTAGATGATTTACTATGTGTACTCTTAATGTCAAATAGACTATAAGGTGAGTTCGTACCAGTTATAAACAAACTTACTTTGACATTAAATTCCCAACTCTCACCTGATTTTTCATTTTGGGTAAATTAGTTGTCCCTCTTATGTTAGGAGTACTACCCTAAACCTTGAGATTTTTCTTGGCACACATCCTTGTATGAAAAAGTATACATCAAAGTACATCTGTGCCAAATTTGGTGCTTTTATAAAAAAGTGATGGATTTCCACAAAAATTTGCAGCTTATGCACTGGACTATTGCTATTAACTTTATTCCTACTCGACGTACTCGTACCTCATCTGTTCAGTACACAGCCCAGATACTTAAAAAACACCACCTCTAGTATTTCACCACTTATCACATGACAATCTGAATTTTCCCCTCTCTCCACAAACAACAACTTGCTCTTCCCACATTCATTTTCAACAATTCTCTCACACCACTACAAAACTCAACAGCTTCTTGCACATCACACACACTCTGGGAAAATGGCACACCATCATTCACATGTATTACATTCGAAAGGCCCCACCTAATCCCGTCACACACCAGACTCGCTCCTCTTTCTAGCAGTCGAACTTTCGCCTCTCTCAGGTCTCCATCCTTAAACATGTTGAAAAGTCACGTAAAACATCACGCATCCTTGACGCACACCAACACTTGTATCAAACCATTCGCTCGGTTCTTTATTTACTCTCACCCATGTCCTACTTCCATTATAAAAACGCTTTACCGCATTTATGGGTTTATCACCAATCCTATAAATAATCAAGACCTACCACAATGCTTTTTTTTATGGTTGATGAAATAATGTACAAACTTACTTCGAAAACGTTGATAATGACGGCGACTTAAAACAAATGGAGGCGACTCCACCTTTGATTGGCTCAAGGAAAACGTTCACAGGTGGACATACCATCAACACTAAAATGTGAGAATACAATTATCTTTATTACTAAAGTTGTTCATACAAAACATATATACATAAAACTCCCATATTATTAACATGTCAACAAAATATGATGATAAAAAAATATATACACGAGTATTAAAAATTTACAGCTCAAGTGTGAAAATGCATGGTAGATACTACCATTGAGTATATACATATAGCCAAACGAAACAACAGCATTGGATCTAAGGTATAAAAATGCTCTCTCTCCTCTGACTGGTCAGCTTGTAGATGAAATGAAAAATGGCCTTCGAGTAGACAATTCATAATCTCAGACCCAACATGATCTGAATACGTTAGTAAGAATTGCACAGGTCACGCCTCCGCAGAACACTTAAAAATTACAAACATTTTCCTACGTCATTCCGTTGCTACTCCGTAAGGATATATTACAGGGTAACAAGCTCTTACTCATTGGATATTTATTTTACTGAATTACATAATAGGTATTTGTTTGTTTGCACGCAATAAAAGTCCTCAGCCATAAAATATTTACTTTATTAAATCTTACTTTTTTGATCTGACGTCATTAGATTTTCCCTTTGGGGCATCTCAAGTCAGTGGTTTACTCATCATGATTAATGATCACCAAGAATTCACGAAGAATTTGTTAAAATTAGTGAGAATGTTCTCCACTGTTGGGATCAAGCACACTTACCAGAATTCACAAACGTGCAAACAACTTCCTGGCATTCAATTCGAACATTTAATTCAATAAAATAAATATTTTACAAGTAAGGATTTTTGTAACACCCTGTCTAATGAATGGTAGTACTAATACTAATTAGTAATCTGTCCACACAGATGAACCGAGTGAATTTTAAACTGAACTTTGTCGAAGTTCAAACCCAAATTTAAAAACACATTTACTTTTGAATTGGACCTTTAACTCAAATTTAAATTTTTGCTTTTATTTTGCTTTCTACCTTTTGAATTTTAAATTCATTGAAACAAAGTTAAGAGTGATAAAAAGTAGAAAAACTGAATGAAGACTTGGGAAGAACCATGAGTGAACAGGATGTGGAGAACAACGTTATGTTATTCTGGAAAGAAATGAGAGTACAAAGGTCAGTCTGGCAAAATGACTGGTAACATGAAAGATGATAGAATTTGTTAGCGAGATATGAGCAAATACGCTAGAGATTTTAAAGGTATTTTAGGGAACTTGTAGGCGAAGCACATAGACAAGGGGGAAATGCGAATGCAGTTGGTTTGGGGGAATCTGTAGAAGTGTTTGCCAGGGACTTGAAGGCTTGAAATCAGAGGTTGTTTGATGAGCAGTATGCAAACAGAAGAAAAGAAAGTATGCAATAAAATTAATAATTATCGTAGTAAAATAGTGCATGAATTCTGGAAATGTCAAAACGTGCGGAAATTTGGATGTAAATCAGGTGACTGAAAAAAAGTTGTAATAAAAGTGAAAGTGAAGGGAAAGTCTTTTAAGTATAATTGAAGAAGTGTTGATAGAAAATGTTAATTGAAAAAAAAAAAAGGTGTATATGTTATTTATGGATTTGGAGAAAGTGCTTGATAGAGTGAATACACATTCCTTTAGGACGTGGTAAGAATGTATGGTGTCAGTAGTTAGTTAATATTAAATGCAGTGAAGTTATTGTGCTGATATAGTTGTGCTTGCGTAAAAGTTGACGGTAAATTGAATGACTGGTTCAGTATTATTTAATGTTAGAATAAAACATGGCTGCGTGATGTTGCTATGGCTATTTAATGTGTATATGAATGGGGTAAAGCGTCATGAAAGCAAGAATATGAAACAAAAAAAAAATTTTGGAAGAGAATAAGTGGCAACTGTCGCATCTGATTTGTGCTGATGATGTGGTACTTCTGGGAGAATCTGAGAATGAATGTAAATAAAATAAGGTTTGTCGCTGAGATAGGAGCCACTATGAAAGTCGTAAATGAAGATGATTCTGAGGATGTGAAAAATTAAATATTCTGCATGCTTGATTGACAAGAGGTATCAGCACAATTTCTGAAAAAAAAAATTACTAATTAGTAATATTTTGTTTTTTGGGATGAATAATTTCATACTTTATGGTGATGGCAATAAAATTTCATAAGCAAGACCCAGTCATTAATGATCAGTAATTTAATGTTCTTTAGAAATTTTGTATCATGTAGAACTTTCTCAAAAAAGTTGTACATTAAAAATTGAAAATGAAAATTGAAGCAGGAAAGCAAGTTATGAGCGATAAAAGCCATGGGAGGAAGATGTAGATGCAGCAACATGTTTAGATGAAAATGTATTGATGCCAACACTGTTGCATGGATGTGAAACGCTTGTTTGGCATGACAGTTCAAAAAATGAGAGCATTTGAGATAAATAATTTAAGAAGCATGACTGGTGTGAAACGGATTGACCTTATGATGATGTACAGATCTACAGAAGCTGAGGCTAACAAAGACCCTAAGATCCACTCTAAGGTTAGCCCAAGAGAAAAGAGAGAGAGTAGGGGATTAAAAAAAGAGAATAGGAAGTTAAAAGAAGAGAATAAGGGGTTAAGTAAGTAGCAAAACCTGTCATTCGTGGGTTAACATTCATTTAGAAAAAGGGAGAGAAAGACTCGCCATCATCATCCGCCGGGCACTGCCGACAAGTCGGAAAAATAGTCGAAGAGAATAGGAAAGGGGTGAAAGATGAAGAAAAGTAAAATAAGAACGCTTACAAACGATGCAAACACAGTCTTAACTCAAAGAAACAGTCATACTATGCAAACTACAGACATGCAAGTAAAGAGGATGAGAAAAGAACAAAGAAAAAAAAGTATGAAGAGTATAACAAAAAGTGGGTTAGTTTTCGCTACGAGCTACGTCTAAGTTCGTGTTAGTCTAATTTTTTTTTATAATATAATTTTAACGCTGGCATGTCACAAGCTGGCATCAATCGTCAACAGACTCAAACCTCTTCTATCAACCCCAGAGTTCCTGTTGCTAATTGTTGTATTATTTTAAACGACGTTAATATTTTTGAAATGCCTATCTAAACGGTTCTTAAACATATTAACGCAGGTTGAGTTCACGACGGACGCGGGAAGATTATTTCACTTATCAATTACTTTAAACAAAGTTTTTAGCGATGTTAGTAATGAAACGTCTACCGCGTAATTTAAATCCTTATTACGAGTATTGCTATTATCGAAAATGAACAATGTCAAAATTTGTTATCGATTTTATTAACGATTTTGAAAACTTCGATAAGTTCCCCCTTAATCTCCTAGTTTCGAGTGAATGCAAGTCTAACTCTTTAATCTTATCTTCGTAAGACTTGTTGCGTAGTGACAGAATTAGTTTCGTGGCGCGTCGCTGAACTCTTTCCAACCTATATCCTCACGCAAATACGGGCACCAAAACTGAACGGCATATTCTAAGTGAGGCGTGATTAGGGACTTGTAAAGGAGCAACATAATATTCTTCGATTTAAATTCGCTATGAAGCCTAACATCCTATTAACTATTGCGCAAGACTCCAGGCACTGGTTCCTAACTTTTAAATCCTTAGATACGTGTACGCCTACATCTACTTCCCCGTCAACGCTCGCTAACTGTCTATCATCCACCGTGTATGTGTAATTGGTGTTACGAAAACCTATATGCAAAACTTTACATTTGTCTACGTTAAATTGCATCTGCCACTTATCCGTCCACTCCATAATCCTATTTACATTGTGCTGGAGCCAGTGGCGTAGCTAGAGTTTGTGCCGCCCGGGGCGGTCCTTGAGTTTGCCGCCCTCCTGAAACACAACACAATACACATGACAAACGTACTTAAACAAAAAGTGAAAACGACGTATAGAAAAAAACCTGTGAAAAATATTAGGACATGTTTACTTCTGAAGTGAAAAAATTAACTACAACATTCTACACATTTATTTTTCTTGCTTTTCTGTTAGCAAAATCTTCGATGACATTGTCGAAGTCTATTTCGTCTGTCAATTGTTGTTCTATAGACAGTATGGCAAGATTTCTCAACCGCAAGGTGCTCATAGTAGATCTTAGGTAATTCTTTATCAGTTTTAGTTTAGAAAAACTCCTCTCACAGCTAGCAACACTAACAGCAATTGTGAGAAAAATCCGCAGCAGTATTACAATATTTGGAACCGAGTTACCAAGATTATACTTTACAACTAATACCAGCATATTAGTTTTGATATTGATTATTTATAAATATTAAACGTATATTTATAGATTATAACGTATTTACAGAACTTTATGGGTTATTTCCCTTTTTAATGAAATAAATGCATTTATACCAATGCTATTATTAATTAAGCACAACTAAGCGCTTAAATAGGTATGATGGTCAATAAGGCCATCTTCAAGGGAACACAATCCTTACCATTGTCGGAAATTAACGAAGCAAGCAGTGTTTTCGTGGAAAAATAAAATTGTGTCTGGCGTCTTGTATCCTTCTACTGCCCCGACATAAAAAAAAAACCTTTTTTTCATTGCAGTAGACCAAAAGTGCCGCCCCTCAAAAAGTGCCGCCCGGGGCGGACCGCCCCCTCCGCTCCTCTATAGCTACGCTAGTGGTTGGAGCCTATTTCTAGCGTATTTCAGTATCGTCCGCGAATTTTGACACGTTACTGGTCAAGCCTACATCTATGTCGTTAATGTAGATTACGAATAGCAATGGGCCTAACACTGAACCCTGAGGGACACCGCCACCTACATCCAACCACCCCGATTCACTACCACTAACAACGCCCCTCTGTTTCCTGGCACGAAGCCATTCCTCTAACCAGTTAGCTACCTGACCGTGTATACCGTGCGCTTTAACCTTCGCAATTAATCTTCTATGCGGGAACTGTATCGAACGCTTTTTTAAAGTCTAAATAAATAACGTCAGCCGCTCTATGCCTATCGTATTCCGCACAATTTCGTTATAAAACTCTAACAAATTAGTTAAAGAAGATTTATGGCGTCGAAACCCATGCTGACTACTATTAATCATATCGCGACTTTCTAAGTGATCGACGATACGATCCCTAGCTACGGATTCCAAAAGTTTACCGACAATTGACGTTAAGCTAATGTGCCTATAATTGGTAGCTACTGTGCGGTCGCCTTTTATAAAAATGGGCGTAACGTTAGCTAATCTGAAGTCTTCAGGAATAATCCCGCTTCCAGTGACTTATTAAAAATTTTTGTTAATGGGCCTACGATAACGTCTTTCAAATGTCAGGACCTGGAGCCTTGCTAACTTTTAGCTTATCGATGTAATGCGCAATCTCTCCATCGTAAACAGTTATTTCATTCAAAATAGTCTCGCTACTAAGTGGAACGATATCGTCCACGTCGGGGACATTATTTACGTCGTCTTTGGTAAAAACTGTCACAAAAAAATTATTAAAAATACCCGCCATCGCCTGAAGGCAAAGCGCCGTTAGCATCCACTAGAGGGCCTATGTTATCTTTTATCGACTTACGATTAATTATTGACGTAGTCAAAAAACTTTCTCGGATTATTTTCACTATCCGCAGCTACAAGCATCTCAAAATTACGTTTAGCATTCCTAACATCTTTTAATCTCACGTCTAAGCTCGATATATCTATTAAAGTTAGTTACCGTGCCGTTGCGCTTAATAAGTCTATACGCTCTGTTACGCTCGTTTATGAACTCGCCTATTTCCCTAGTCCACCACTTGGGCCTACATGATTACTAGCGCGCTTAAGCCTACGCGGAATAAACTCCCTTTCGATATTCAAAAAACTTTCTTTAAACACCTCCCAATGAAAATTTGCGTCATTACCCATAAATAAATTATCCCAGTCCACCACTATCGTCCTATCCGCAAAACTATTAAAATTAGCCCTACGAAAATCATGGACTTCTATTACGTTACTATCCTTACTGTTTTCTATCAACAGCTTAATTAAACCTAATAATTTGGTGATCACTACATCCCACTCTCTCACCTACTTCCAAACCTTCGACTATATTTTCGTCGTTCGTCATCACGTCTAAAATAGTCACCGCGCGTTGGTTCGGTAACCATATGTCGTAAAAAAATTATCTTCCATGAACTCAATCAGTCTCAAACCCTCATCATTACCAGTAAAAGTCTCTTAATTAACGTTAGGGCAGTTGAAGTCTCCGACAACTATACTATCCCAATTATTAATAAAGTTAATAAGAAGTGTGTAAAATCTAGTATTGATATCGAGGGGTTGAACGGGAGGGCTATAAACAACAACGAAATTAAAGCTAATACTACGCGTCTTAATTTCAAAGCAATGATGATGAGATCGCAAAATGTGTGCACTGAAACAGTCGTTGGTATGGTAATGTGAGAAGAATGAATAATGAAAGAATTGTGAAAAATTAGTACGAGCTCCAACAGTAAAAAGTGGGGGAAGACCTCGTAAAAGGTGAAAAAACGAAATTATTAAACGAGAATAAAGGTGGTGATAAACGTGGCATTAGAGTTAACGAGAGAGCAATGGAAGTGGTTTTTGTCTAGCTTGACGTACTCTCGTTCAATATAATTACCATATCAATTTATAAACCTCATTTTCATTTATACCCATTCCTGCTAAAATTGACTCGCAGCGCCCTATTTTGTTTTACAAAATATTTTGGCATAAATGTTGCGTGTAAATTTTAAAATAGCCTTTTAAAATTCCTATACTCTACTCTTGGCTAGACAAACACTGACAAAATTCTTGGTTAAAAAATGCTCTCAAAACTATACAGGGAGGGGTGGGATGGAAGCCCAAACTCCAATAACAAAAAAAAGTCACCTTCGACTTTCGTGAAAATGTGAACATTAGCTAAATAATACTCATTAAATACAAAAAGGAGAAGGGCAGGTTTTGAAATCTTGTGTGCTATACTGACAAACTTGCCTCAAAATCTATAGTTGAAAGCTTAAATTGCAAAAAAGTAAGCAATCTTTGATTTTCAGAATACAGCAATTTGCACAGTACTTATGCAGTGCATAATATTTCAGAAAAAGCCAAAAATGATATTGGTAGGAATATTTAATCATGGGTAAAAGTTAATAGGACAACTTTTTTTAATTTTGAAAAGCAAAATAATCAGTAAATTCTAAATAACCTTTTATGTCATGAATAAGCAAGTGTTTTTGGTAAATACAAGTTGTAAATAAATCTATAAATAATAGTTAAATATGGGAATAAATGGTGTAGCATAAAATTATTCGGTTTTCAGTCGACTTAACCGTGGTGGATATGCGTTCCAAGCAGTGATTTCGGCCTCGGTCGCTTAGGCCTCGACTACATCACTGCTGAGTATGTTGATGTTCCTCAAGTGCAACGAACACTTATCTTGTTTTAAGTAGGCAGTTAACTGCTGAAAATGTCACAAACTATGAATTTGTTAATAAATTATGAGTAAATTCTGCAATTGTCACTTGATAACCGTTTTAGAATCTTTATTCCTGAATATGAAATACAGAACTTCGGAATTAGACATTACACAATAAGGAATACATGCAAAAATTGCATATGGTCTCGGTTTCAGTCTCGAGACCTTTTTTCTGGTCTCATTCGCTTTGGTCTCGGTCTCGGCCATGGTGGTCTCGACTATATCACTGGTTCCAAGTCGCTAGGCCTAGGCTAATTGTTATTATGGAAGGTGTCAATATGACGTGACAAATGTGACAAATTTTATAGATGTGAAAATTATGTGAGGAGAGAGAGAATTTAATGAATGAATTGCTAAAGATTAATTTATTAAAAATATTGTAATTTGTGCCAAAAACCTTGAAGTAGAAGAAATTTGAGAAAATTTCAATTATTGACAATGGAGTCTGATGAGCATAGAAAAGCACAAATTCAAAGGTAATTACTATAACCTAACCTAACAGGTAATCGTGTAGTTTAACGTTGCAAAGTATTGAAAAAAAAGAAAAAAAAAAAAAAATTATTCAGACCACAGTCTAGGTTAGGTTAGGTTAGGTTAGGTTAGGTTAGGTTAGGTGTACTTTTGAGTCTTGTTTAAACGTGGCAAATTAATTTGGTTATTTTTATTGTAGCGGTCGTTTCAAACATGGCAGGACGTCAAAGGTGGCTGTTGCGTATATTGTATGCAACAACCTAACTTACAGTACAATAAAAACAATTAACCTGCGACGTTTAAACACGACTTAAAAGTACACCTACCTAAATTTGCGATGTTAAACTGCAAGATTACCACCTAACCTACGAAAAACCACTTGCATGCGTGGTTGGATGTTCTATTAAAAGTCTAATAAATAATTTATTTTTTTTAAATAAAGCAAAAAAATTGTCCACTATTTTTAACCTTAGCCAATGCAAGTATTTCATTTGCAAGAAGTTTACAATAACAACTTTTATATGAACAAATTATAATGAGTCTTCATTGTAACTTAAATACAATGAGAATACGTCTTTAAGAAATAGGTCTATATATCATACATAGTCTAATATAATTTAACAAGTCTCCTCATCTCATTCATGAGCTGTCATACTAAAATGAATATACGATACTCTACAACTTACAACTATTATTTACAATTACCACACACAAACGCAACTTTTTCTCTTTCGGAAAGTAACGAAAAGAATCCATATTTAACAAATTCTGGCCCTAATCCGAAATTACCAGCTATTTCAAACGCACATCTGTCTGTGCCACGCTCATACTAAACAGCGGTGAATAAAGTTTGTTACTTGTATTGCTTGCATGGGAGGGCGCTGCAAGTCAATTTTTGGATGAATGTTTGTCAGTGAAGAGAATTTTTATGATAAGACTCGATAAATTATATTAGACTATGATATGATAGTCAAATATAATATAATAAGTCACCTTATCTCATTCACAAGTTTCATCCTAAATGAAAATACTACCAATTACTCTACTGTCAAGAAAATGGAAAATCTGTAGTATTTTCAGCGAGGATGAAACATGGTATAATGGCAGGAAAGGTTTCGGTATATTATGTTCTAAGAAACCAGGGACCGTGGCGGCGTGATATATTTAGTGAAATAATAAAAATTACTTCAGTTAAATGAAATAAAATTCTATTAGTACTGTTAATGATAATTTTAATAATAAAAGCAAATGAAGAAAATAGCCAAGACTTAATACCAAGAAAAGTATGACGTCATGAACCCCTTGATGGTGACCAATTTTATAGTAACGACTCTCCTTCACATTTCCAAAAGGATCTGTTTCACTAGTTATACAGGATGTTCACATAAATGTGTTTCATAAATCCCAGGGTGTATTTCTTGAGACAAAAATAAAACTTCTGAAGATTTTTTTTGCATTTTATACAAATACAGTGCGATATATATTTCATGTTCGAACTGTTCGAAATTCTTTCCTACTTCTTGAATGCATGCCTCAGCACGTCGCAAAATAGGATAGAGGAGAGAGAGTTAAAGGGGGAAAATGAGTATAAACAAGCGAGGGAGTGGTCGTTAGCGGTAGTTTACGATGAGGGGGGTAGGAGAGAGGGGAGTGAGTAGTGAGGTGAAGAAACAATTTGGAACACTTACTTTAATGAAGCAAATGTATCCCACTGTGTATTTACATAAAATTTTAAAAATCTTTAGAAGTTTCATTTTTCTGTCGCGTGCTATAGCTCGAAACCTACGGGTTTCTCGATCTATGTTAATATGGTCTTTTTTTTTTTCTCTCAAGAATACACACTACGATTTATGAAACATTCATGAATCACCCTGTATACCTCACTACGAGGAAGTCTCGTGACAGATTCCCACCGTCTGGTAATTTGGAATAATACTCACCAAGACCCTAGGCCCTAGGGGATGCTACAAGCTAATTTTAGTATGAAGTTTTGTGAATGAAAACAGGGCTTTATGAGCCGACTTGATTTATCAGGCAAAGAGCATGTATGTATACATGTTCTAAAACTATCTAACTGTAGTTATGTTACAAGGTCAACCTAAAATTGCAAGGCAGAGTACCATTGTTAACAATAAGATAGATGTAACCTCACAGTCAGTAATTAAAGTATCCCCAAAATAATCTTGTTTTTGAGTTTCTCAAGGTATCCAGCAATGACTATGACGACGGCATAAAAATTGACATAATTCGTCACTAACTTCGGTCGTGTCGCATAAAAATTAGGTAAAAATAATTTAAAATCATTGGTACAATCGATTAAAAAAATTCGGTTGTGAAGGAGTTTCCAGTATTTATCAGTAAAACATATTGAGTGTCAATGATAGGATTTTGTGAAACGAATATACCACTGTCGTTCAGACGAAACAAAAACGGGAAGGAGTTTCAAGAGGGAGGAATCCTTATTAAATACATCTGCAAGAACATAACTGAAAATTCCTTTTCCTCGCCTCCCTCACATGGCTGTTAAACTCCAAACACGTGGGCATAGAACAGCCCAGAAAGGGACGCTTATTTTTTATTTCTTTTCCCGAAAATGACCACCACCAGATCTAAGCGTCACAAAGGCGATAAAAGTGTCAGTCCACTTCAGGTCGCCCTCATTTTGCCCCCTCCTCGCATCTTCATTTCACATGCCGCTCCGTTCGTTTGTCACGTAACGCCACTCGATCTCAACCGGCCGCTTTCCTTCAAAATTCCGTTCAAGTACACACGAAGGACATCTCCGTTGGGGCCTATCATATTTCATCCCTACAGAAAGCAACCTCACTTCTGCAAGATTCAATCGCCGCCATGTTTCTGGCTCATTGCCGCACTCAACATTCATCCATTTTGACCTGCGAATCTTCATTTCCCTCCAACGAGCATTTCGTCATTCAAATAGGCTCGCAGGCCATGTCCATTTTCAGAGTTACCCTCACCGAAACCCAGGTCTGTAAACTGTAGAGAGGTCACAAGCTCATTGGCCTACTGAGCTCTTCTTTCATCGTGCCAAATGGTTTTGCGTAGCCTACAAACTGAATCTACTGTACTTCCAGCCCAACCAAATAGACTATCTCTTGAAAGTGTCCTCATTATCGTTGAAGCTAACTCGCGCATTTACGACCGTAATTAGGTCTAATCCGTTAATTGTACCAAATATCGTATTGTTATTACCTCAGTTATTACTTACCTATTTCATTACTGTATGAATACCATATTGTCATTACCTCAGTTATTATTTACTTATTATTACTGTGTTCAATACCGTAATATCTCACCACTTTAATTAGTGTTTCTTGTCACTATTGTAGCATTTAACTCTTATACTGTATAAAAATCATTTCTTATTGTTGATAATCAATCATTGTAATATTGCACAATTACCATATAAATAATTGTTAATCACTGAACAAATAATTTATTTTTCTAAAATAATTAAATGAAAACCACAAAGTCATTTCTATATCCTTATTAAATATTGTTTGGTGACCCCATTTCATTTCATTTAATTTCACTTTACATATTATAGTGGGCCTACTATCGGCTCCGATACATCTTTTTAGAAAAATTAATGGGCTGATAAATGCATTTTAAAATGTTTTGTATATCGAAATAGTGGTCCAATTAAGAGGTCAAGACTAGCAGTTTTAATTTTCCACTAAGAGTTAGGAATACTGAATTACGATTATTATAGTTTCGTGCAATCCAAATTCTTCCATATACCGTACTTCCTCTGCTTGTGTCATTAGCAATCTCAAATGAATCAACAGCCTCCGTAATCACTTACGAGAACAGCTGATACCTGTGATAATAAAAACCCACTCTCTAATAGACAGTTTATTTCCACAACATTTTCGATGCTCACTGGCATCCTCTTCGGGTGGATACAGAAAAACGTTTTTCTATATCCACCCGAAGAGGATGCCAGTGGGCATCGAAACTGTTGTGGAAATAAACTCTGTCTATTAGAGTGGGTTTTTATTATCATATTTTGACCTTCACGTAGAAAAAAAAAGTTTTTTGCATTTAGCTGATACCTGTGCTGGACAGAAAAGTGACAAATGAACTAAACAAAAACATGCCATCCATCATAGCCTTCAGCTGCTCACGAACAAACAAATTGAAGGATTGTCACACACACACACGTAAATTTACATCTTCGAATAGGGAGTTTAATTTAGTTGAGGCTGTTTCAACCACCTTTGCAACATCTAAAATCGGCAAAGTCCAGAATCCAGACTAGCTAAGTAATACAGGGTGGGGCACGGGAATCAAGTGTTTTTTGAATAGCTAGTAATCGGCCATTAGGAATGGGAGGGGCGTGCGGTAGGTAGCATTCCATTCCTGGGTTCATAGCATTTAACTTTAACTAACACTCACCTTTATCTTTCAGGTGCCATCATGGAGCAGTGGACGTTAGAACACCGCATGTTCGCGTATGATCATTTTGTTAGGAGTGGCGAGTCAGTGACAGCAGTTCAGCGTGCGTTTCGCCGCAGATTCAACATTCATCGAAATGACTCTGTTCCCGCTCGTGACACAATCTTACGTTGGGTTAACAATCTTCGAACAGGAGGCTCAATAATGAAAACAAAACCGAAGGGGCCGCAACGCACTGTGCGTACTCCAGAGAACGTTGAAAGGGTCAGACAAGCGATGTTGCAAAGCCCAGGCCGCTCTGCTCGGAGACATTCAGCTGCACTCGGAATCAGCAATCGTACTGTTAGACGGATTTTGCATGAAGAATTACATTTTCACCCATACAAGTTAGCGATGGTGCAGGAATTGAATGTAAACGATTGCCCCCAACGACTGAATTTTGCACAGGAAATGCTTGCACTTTATGAGCAGAATGAAAACATGATGGTGGTAATGAGTGATGAAGCCCATTTCCACCTTAATGGGGCCGTCAACAATCAAAACTGTCGGTATTGGGCTGCTGAAAATCCGCGACAACTCCATGAAAAACCGCTGCATAGCCCTAAGGTTACAGTTTGGTGCGCGGTGGGAAAGTTTGGCGTCATCGGTCCCTATTTCTTCGAACAAAATGGGGTTACCGTTACCATAACATCTGGGCGTTACATTGAGATGGTGAACACCTTTTTCATCCCTGAGTTACGAAGAAGGCGTATTGCTCGTCGACATTTGTGGTTTCAGCAAGATGGGGCCACGCCACACACCGCCAGAGCGTCAATGGCTGTTCTTCGCCCCCTGTTTCCCAACCATCTCATTTCGAGATTTGGTGACATTGCATGGCCCCCTTGGTCCCCCCCTGACTTGTCCACATGTGACTTCTTTCTATGGGGGTACCTCAAGTCACGTGTCTACGAGGACAAGCCCCGTACATTAGATGCATTGAAGGAAGCGATCCGTCAACAAATCATCCAAATCAACAGAGACCTGCTGGGAAGAGTGGAGGCCAATTTTCGTAAACGCCTTCAACAATGCGTCGACGGCCAAGGACATCATATGCCAGATATAATTTTCGGTACATGATTATTATGACATGAAATGCTATGTTCTTACGAATGTTGTTCTACCAATATATTTTCTTTACAAAAATAAATATCATTTTCCTGATTATTCCAAAAACACTTGGTTCCCGTGCCCCACCCTGTACATTAGATTAGGTTTGGCTAGGTTACATTAGATAAGGATAGGTTAGGTTAAGCTAGGTTAGTTTTGGTTACGTTAGTAATTACGGACTTTCTGAACTGCGTTGGATTTTGGAATTTTACCTTAAAATAATATGACGGAGGGGACCTACCGTTTTACAAGGGATTCGAACCATGGGCAGCTCCATAATCTGGACGCAGAAGATGGTCCCCGATCCAATTTCAACCCAGACCCAATGTCATTTAACTTTGCTGGTCGAATGGAAGCGGTATTACGACATTGGCTATAACGTAGCCCCTTCGAATGGGGACCTGCTAATTGTATCCCCCCTGTAGAAGTTTTGAACTGAACAGTCATTCTGTGTATATTTTCTTTCAATTTAAAATCGGTTGCTACATACATTCTTTGGACTGATATTAAGTTTCGTGGAGACCAGATTACACAAGTTTGGGTCAGGTAATTGTTTTAGATTGGTTAGTTATTTCCCATGTGGTCACTTTCGGCTAATCAGGATCTTTGTTAAAAAAATTTGGTAATTATTCGTTTTAGTGCTTTTTCTCTTTTCTGAACCAAAACACATTTTTCTGGTGTTTTTTGGTGTGATTTGTTCAAATCTGAACTTCGTTTCTTTGGGAAACGAGCCGTTTTTGAGAAATTTTAAAATTGAAAATTTCTCAAAAACGGCTCATTTCCAAAAGAAACGAAGTTCAGATTTGAACAAATCACACCAAAAAACACCAGAAAAATGTGTTTTGGTTCAGACTTAACCTAACCTAACAACCTAACCTAACCCGCGTTTTTTCGCAATTTCTAACCTTCAATAGCAGCGTTGGGATGTTTGTACAAATCAGCGGCGACCAACAGGAATAAATAGACGATTTCGTCAGGCCCACCAATTTGAACTTGGCCTAGCCAATGCTCACAGACATCGAAGTAAAAGGAACACTTTTTTCTGCCGCGTTCGTCCCTAGTCAATCTTCTGCAATAATATTGGTCAGCAACTTCTCTATAATTACACTCATGACCACACTGCGGACAAATAAAACACCGTGACTGGTAAAAAAAACTTCAGCACCGTCTTCTTTTTAATAAGTAAGCCAAATCACACCCTAGACCAGTGGTTCCCAACCTGGGGTTCCAGGACCCCTGGGGGTCCGCGAGCTTTCAATATTTCGAGAGGCTCCAATAGAAATCGTACATTTACCCACGATAAGGGCGCTTAGGCTAAAATTTCAAGTTTCCTTGCTCTTGGCTGGAATTATTAATACTTTTTTAAATAGGCTGTATTTTAATTGCATACTCTTATATGTCCTTTATTTGATAGTGAAAAATGAGAAAACGAGTTAATCTATACTATAATAAGAGAGCTGTCCATCTGTCTGTCCGTCACACTTTCAGAAATTGTGAGAAAAAAATTCAGAAATTGTAAAAAAAATTCAGAAATTGTATTACGGGCGGCAATGTGAAGCTCAAGATTTTCATGACTGTTCTTTTCTGTAGTTCAGCAATGGGGGGAAAGGTGGGGGTGGGGTAATGGGGGATGGGTGGGGTAATGGGGGAGGTGGTAATGGGTGAAGGGAGAAGGGTGGGGGTAATGGGGAGGGGTGGGGGTAATGGAGGAGGGGGTTAGCCCCCAAGTTGTATGAATGGGGGTGAGGAGGTTTTGGGAGATACCAGATTCAGAAATGTTGACACAATGTGAAGCTCAAAATTTTCACGGCTGGGTTCTTTTTTTGTAGTTTAGCCTGTCTAACCGTCAGCGAAGCGACGGGAACTGTACTAGTTATTATTAATAAAAACAGTTTGTTTGGTAGACGGAATCTTTCAAAAACATGGGGTCCGTGGGAAAAAAATAAAAAGGGTCCTTTGTGGTGAAAAAGGTTGGGAACCACTGCCCTAGACAAACCATAGCAAAAACCGAACTGAATAAGGATTTTGGAATGAGTATGCATTATTGGAGGTTCAAAATGCATGTCTCTGATTGGTCGGATAAGGTAACATGAAACAAAAACCAGATTTAATTGGCTGATTTGACCTATGTTTCCTAATTTTGCCACGAGATGTCTCCCCATAAGACTGGAGAGGACGAGGACCGGCAAAATTTTAACAGCGTTAAGAGCTAAACACTCGGTCAATGGCCTATAATGGCTGTTTTTTACGTCTAATTTTTTATTTTTTCCCTAAAAAATAATTATTACATTTCCTTGATTTTTATCAGTTTCCCTGAGGTTTCAGGTTTCAAGGTGTCCTGAATACGAATTTATATGTTAAATTGTCATAGAATGTCTCCTCCTATCGAAAACGAACAAAGCATTAAAACGAATATTAACCAAAAATTTCTTTATGTTAAATTTTATTATATGGGGGGCAATCTTTCGTTTTAGGTCCGTAAAATCGAAGCTACAAATAAGGTAAATAAAATGTCGGGATGATCAGTAGTTTTGGATCTTTTCCTTTATAACATCCCCAATTTCTTTTTTTCAGTTAGTAACAATTTTGACACAGAATATTTTCGTTAAAACTAACGAAAATATCACCACGACTTAACCTAACCAATCATCAAGGGCGTACAGTTGACCTAACCGGGCATTCAATTAACCTAACTAGTCGGTAAGGTTAAGGTGAAGTGATATTTTCATTAAACCTATGGGAGAATTATTGAATGCCTGGTTAGGTCAACTGTATGCTCTTGACGATTAGTTAGGTTAAGTCGTGATATTTCCGTTAAAACTAACGAAAATATCACAACTTAACCTAACCGGTTGTCAAGGGCATACAGTTGACCTAACCGGGCATTCAATTAACCTTGTAATCGAATTTGTTGGGTTGGGGTACCCAACTGTAATAGATAGTGCCCCAATATGACATTACTGACTCCTTTTTAGAGTTTATTTTGTATTTCATAACAAATAATATAATCAAATATACGCAGTTTGAAATTTGGAACAGCAATTGCCAATAAGTTTAAATTGGAATTAATTTCGGTTATTATTCGTTTTAACACCCATTTTGATGATTGGTTAGGTTAAGTCATGATATTTTCGTTAGTTTTAACGAAAATATCAGAACTTAACCTAACCAATCATTAAGGGCGTACAGTTGACCTAACCGGCCATTCAATTGACCTAACTAGGCATTCAATTGACCCGAGTTATTTAATTAGGTTTTGTTAGGTTTGGCTAGCTCATTTCTGAAAAAAAGGCACATTTCCCAAGGAAATGAAGGTCATTTTTAAACAGTAGGCCCTACGCATCAAATTACATAAGAAAAACATGTTTTCAATTCATTAGCGAGATGCGTGTTAATGATTTTGGTCCTACGAGTTTTAATGTTTGATTTTGTGTTTCGTTAATTTATATATTTAGTTAAGTTAGACGCAAATTACAAGAATAATAATAAAATTACTTGGTTATCCTCGCTTTTACGGTCCTAAACTCGGTGAATATTCGTTTTAACACCACTTTAGATTTTAGGATAAGAAAGTACTTTTTAGGGTAATTTTGATGTGTTATGCACGAATTTGACTTCTGTTTTCTGTGCAAATATATAGTTTTTGAGATAAAAGCAAATGAAATTATCTAAAAAAAATATACATTTGCACAGAAAACAGAAGTCAAATTCGTGCATATCAAATCAAAATTACCCTAGAAAGTACTTCATTATATTAAAAAAAATAACCCAACCCAACCCAACCTTATTGGTAATATTCTGATCTTCCTGAAAATACAGTCACTACTGCACTTTGGACATTTTTAAGGATGTAGGCATTACACCATGATCAGAAAAAAGTTTCAAAGCTTCGCTATCGTCTAAGGCTCTAAACCAACGCGTCTGATGATGATTTCAAAATCTAAGCTATACGAATCACACATCCTTGTAGGAGGGAACGCAATTAATGTAAAAGGTCTTTGTTTCGGGGTCATCCGTTTATAAAGGGCTTGATGACGTCATAACTATGGCGTCACTGGCTGGTCCTAGATGGCACAAGGACGTTATTTTCATTAATTTTGTACTTTTTATTTGATTTGCACAAGAAAAGAGGCAATTTTCCTTTATTTTTGGATCACCTGAAGATCAGGGCCCCGAGCCTTCGTTAGGTAGCCTTATACGGCTAACTAACGAAAATATCACGACTTAACCTAACCAATTGTTCGGTCATTTGTGCGCCCTTGACGATTAGTTAGGGCCCCGAGGGGCGGCAAATTACTGTCAGGCGGGCGCAGTATGCAAAATTTTGGGTTTTTATGTTTTAAAATGCAACCCTCCAAAAAATTATATCTCATCATTGTCGCGCGTTATTTGTGTACAAAATATCCATGGTTTTGATGAAAAATCATCATTAAATGCTATATATGCCACCTCAATGCCACTATTTCCACAAATAGTTGCGTTAAATTTTCACATCGGAAAGGTTGCCAGCCCTATTTTTCAGACTTTCCCTATATTATTTAGGTTAGGCTTTGCATTCTTTGAGCTTTGATGATGTTAATAATTAATGGTCGTTTTATTTTGCAGATACCCTACTGAATTAGCAAACATGAGCAAACGACAGAGATTGAGTGGTGCTGCATACAAGAATCTTCGCAAAAAAAAAGAGGAGGAAGGCAAGCGTGTTGCTAAGCGATTTCATCAGTTAATGGGATTCTCAAACACACCTTCAGTGCCTTCGGGAAGCAAGGAGATCAACCGCAATGTGATATATCTTTAGAGATAGATGTTCAAGCGGCAACTTCAAGTGAACCCCCAAATAATCAGGATCAACCCTCATCTACATCACAAAGTCACCCACCCACCCATCACCCACCCATCACCCACAGAGTCTGTTTAACGATTCTGGCAACTGGCCCGTTCCAATGACGGACAATTTGAGAATCGAACTCATTAAACGTGGACCATCACATTTGAAAAACATGAATGGACCCTTTCCAGCTGATTCAAACAATAGGTCAATGTCAAAAGTTTGGTATTTCAAAACTTTGGAAAATGGCGAAAAAATTGAAAGGTCATGGCTAATCTTCTCACCTTCAAAATGTAGCTTGCATTGCTTTTGCTGTCGTCTCTTCAACAACATCTCCAGTGCATTTGGAAAAGGAGGATGATTTTTTGTCTGGAGGAAACTGAATCGAAGAGTACCTGAACATGAAAACAGTCCATATCATACCCGATGCTTTGAACAATGGAAAGAGTTGTCTATGCGCCTTCAGTTGAATGCTACACTAGATAATGCACATCAGTTGCAAATAAAACATGCTACTGCTAAGTGGAAAGAAATACTGAGACGAATTTATGACTGCATCATGTTCTTGGCAAAACAAGATCTTGCATTCCGAGGGCACCGAGAGAACTTAAATGAAGAAGCTTTGCTAGCTGGCAATTCTGGAAACTTTTTGGAGTTAATAAAACTAATGGGCAAATATGACCCAGTAATTAGGGAACATCTTACAAAAATACGAATGACTGACAAGATATCCACTACGTATTTGTCACCTAACATTCAAAATGAGTTCATCACACTAATCGGCTGTAATGTTCGAAAATGTATAATTGATAATGTGTCTAGTGCAAAGTACTTTGCAATAATTTTCGATAGTACACCAGATATATCGCATATTGATCAGATGTCTCAGGTAATTCGCTATGTGTCGATTAAAGATGGTAATGTAGAGGTGAAGGAATCCTTCGTTGATTTTATTAAATTAGAGGGGAAGACTGCTGAGGCAGTTACTGATCTCATTGTCACTAAGCTCCGTGAGGATGGGCTGGATATCCAGAATTGTTATGGTCAAGGGTATGACAATGCTGCTACGATGGCAGGTATTCATCTTGGAGTTCAACGCAGAATTCTTGATGTTAGCAAACACGCTGTTTTCATTCCTTGCAATAACCACTCGTTGAACTTGGCTGGAGTTCATGCCGCGGGACTGAGTCCTAATGCTGTAACTTTCTTTGGAACAATTGAACGAATTTTCGTCTACTTTTCTTCCTCTACTCATCGTTGGGATGTCTTAACAAAACATTCCAAAATCAGTCAAGCGAGTCTCTGATACGCGGTGGAGTGCTAAGTATGATGCTGTTTCTAGTCTTAAGAAGAACTTGACTCACGTTGTTAGTGCCTTGGAAGAACTGAGTGAAGGGGTCTCCGAAAATCTGGACACAAAGGGCGATGCTAAAGCTCTGTTGACCTCCATCATGTCATACATATTCATTGTGTACTTATTTTTCTGGGATCTAGTGCTGAAAGAAATCAATGATGCTCAGCTATATTTTCAAAGAAAGGGACTTGCTGTGGACCAGTGTGCATTAAAAATGAACTCTTTATCCGTGTTTTTAACTAATGAAGGAGAGGCAGTAGTATCAAACGCTGCAGATGCCGCCGAAGAGTTCTGTAATGAAATGGATATCAGTATAGACCGCAGAGTCAGGAGACGGAGAAGAATGGAGAGCAAGCTCGTGATGCTGGATTGACCGTGCAAGAGGATGTACGCAGAGAATTTTTTGAAATCATGGATCGTTTATTAGCAGAAATTGAAAAACGCAGTTTGTCTTAAAAACATGAATGATCGCTTTGAATTTCTGTCTCCTTCGTACCTTTTCAATCAGTCCAAAGATGAAGAAATTAATACCAAGGTCAATAATTTTTCTTCCATCTACAATGACATTAATCCAGGAAGTCTACTGGAAGAAATAAAGCGTTTGCGCAGACATTTGCTCAGTTTCGAAAGTATAAGCGTCGACGATGATCCAAAGAACTGGGATATGTTAAAACTACTTCAGTGGATCGTTAAATGGGATCTAGTGGAATCTTTGCCTCATATAACAATTGCCCTCCGGATTTGTCTAACTACATGCATGTCCGTGGCAAGTTGCGAACGAAGTTTCTCGAAACTGAAACTTATAAAAACTTACCTCAGGTCAACTATAAGTCAATCTAGACTGAGCAATTTGGCGATTATTTCAATTGAACGCGAAGTTGCAGAGACAATGGACATAGAAAAAATCATTCATGAATTTTCTGTTATGAAAGTCAGAAAATTTAACTAGGCATTATACATTATATAGTTATTGTTAAAATTATGTAGTGTATTATGTACGGTACATTATGTAGTATTGTTAAAATTGAAGTTGCTTTATGTAAGTTTTTCTTCCAATAAAAGTTTTGTTTAGAAGTGTATTTTTGTAAAGGAATTGTTTTTAAAATTGAAAATTGCTGCAGGGGGGGCGGCGTTGGCATTTTCGCCCCGAGCGGCAAAAAGTATTGGTACGCCTCTGCATGGCTGGTCTACCTAACTGTGTTCGTAATTGTGTATTGTGCATGTCCTCCGTGGTGGCGGAGGGGACCTACAATTTTACGTGGGTTCCGAACCACAAAGCGCATAAGAACATAAGAAATTTTTATAGTGGGCACACTAGGGGCCACTTCGGCCCATCGAGGTGGCTCCACTATGTAAAAACTGCCTGTACATTGGCAACAACCAATTTTCACAAAACTAATAATTATCAATTTAAAACTAATTAATTATCAATTTAAAACTAAAGATAGAATCTCTGATCCAGAGGATCAAGTCATAATAGACTACTATCCACAAATATGTTACACTCTATATCTATTTATAACCGACATGCAAACATATCAGATCCAAAGAATCCAGTCAATTTCATTACAGTATCCATCAATACCAGTACCTTGCCAACCAAAAATAAGTCACAATTTACCATATACATTACAATATATATACTTAGGAGGAAAAGTGTAGGTGTGGCTGTAAAGACTGTACAGTAATGTAGAAATGTGTGTGCACCCATTTTGGGTCTCCCATTTAAAGGTGTTTGTGGGGCAATGAAGATCATGAGTTTTTCAATACCTCACAGTACTATGGGGGGCACCGCTCGGCAGAGGAATCTCTCTAAATGGGATGTGTAAGGAGAGAGAGTATCCCCTAACCCAAGATGCTGCCTCCCTATATCCCACAACACTTGTAAAACTATGTTTTCTTAAATTTGTTCTACATCTTGGTTTAAATAATTTCATACTATGACGTCCAGTCTGGTTATTGTGATCTTTAATGAAAAGAGAATCAAAATCTATCTTATCCAACCCTTAATTTTACTACCTTAAATATACCCAATCTATCAACATATGCGTCTAATCGATTTTGAAACATGTTTATAGACGTGCTACTAATTACTTCTACCGGCAAACTATTCCAGCTATTTACTATTCTATGTGTAAAAAAGTTTTTGGCAACTGCTGTCTCGAACCTTCTACTTGTCAACTTACACCCGTTATTTCTAGTCCTATTATATTGAGATATTTCGAAAGAGCTATCTCTATCTACGTTATCGAACCCATTCATAATTTTGAAAACCTGGATTAGATCACCCCTTAGCCTCCTAGTCTCGAGTGTAGTCAATTTTAACTCTTTAAGCCTATCCTCGTACGACTTTGACCGAAGCGACGGAATCATCTTAGTTGCTCGTCTTTGAACTCTTTCGATTTTGTCTATCTTTTCGCATATGGGGATTCCAAAATTAGATCCGTACTCCAAATGGGGTCTAACTAATGATTTATAAAGAGGAACTATAATATCGCGCGATTTGTACTCCCTAGCTATAAAACCTAACACTTTGTTCGCTTTATTGACCGCTGCTGTACTTTGTTTCGCTACTTTTAAATCACCAGTGACTATAACTCCTAAATATTTTTCCTGCTCTACGCTTATCAACTTTTTCCCTGACATACTATACGCAAAATTATCGTTACGCGAACCTATATGTAAAATTTTGCACTTATCGATGTTAAATCTCATTTGCCATGTGACTGACCAATCAACGATTTTATTCAGATCATCCTGGATTTTACCTCTATCTTCGTCATTAATCGCCCTATCATCCGCAAACTTTGAAACTGTACTGACTAGGCCGACATCTAAATCGTTAATATATATAAGAAAAAGCAAGGTGCCCAATACAAAACCCTGAGGAACGCCAGAACAGAAAAGTACCGCGACTCCTTATCATATAGAAAACTGGGAAAAGTGCAGCAAATGCCCATCAAGACTACTTGTAATATTAATTTAAAAAGTGTCTCCATCTTGACAACTTACTCAAAAATTACTAAATTTAAACAACTGCAATCTGTGAAAAAAGGTTAGATAATTTTAGACCGTAAAAGGTACCTGAATTTGCAAACATTAATAATTTAGGACAGTAAAAGCGAGAATATGCAATTACTTTCTACATTTATTACAATCGCATCGCCCAATCTCAATACCTTCTAAGGCAAACGCGGATAAAGCCGAAAGACGTGGGAATCGTGAGTCACGACTGGATAAATATTAATAAACTCTCATGGAAGATTCAATGATATGGAAAGACCGTCACGAAGATAGGCTTCAGGTATCATTTAATGAAGAGAGTAAAAGATGTTTTGTCAAATTAAGTAGTTCTTGTAATAGTTTTGTCACAAAGAACAAGAGGTAGAATCACGGTTTAGCGTCGTAAAAATTTTTTTTGCCCGTATCCTATTTTCATACCAAATTATTCAACCAACCAGTTAGGTCAACTGTACGCCCTTGACGATTGGTTAGGTTAAGTCGTTATATTTTCGTTTAAACTAACTAAAATATCAAGACTTAACCTAACCAATCGTCAAGGGCGTACAATTGACCTAACTGGGCAGTCAGTCAACCTAATTAACATGAACAATTAATTTGAAAGTGTTGGAGTGCCATTTATTTTTGGTTGGTTGAATAATAATTTGGGACGCCAAAATAGGATATCGGCAAAAAAAATTTTTTACAACGCTAAACTGATTCTACCGAACAAGAAGTTACTTATCAGCAAATATGGCTACGTCGTGCCCAATGTCGTAACTATAAATAATTTAACTTGAAACGTTAACACTTAGTTATAACGTTCAACTAGTGAAGTTAACGAACCATCATTTTCGGATTTTTAGAAACTTTCACCGATTTTCTGAATTTATTTCACCAACAAACGAGAATTTTATTTGGTACTTGTAGGTTATCCCCCCAATTTTAACAGAATATTTTCGTTAAAACTAACGAAAATATCACGACTTAACCTAACCAAAATATATATTTTATACTTTGTATCTATGCGTCATAGTAAATACTATTCCAGAAACAAACAATGTTATAATTAATAATAGATCAACTGTACGCCCTTGATAATTGGTTAGGTTAAGTCGTGATATTTTCGTTAGTTTTAACGAAAATATTCTGTCAAAATTGGTGGGGGGTAGATAACCTACAAGGACCTTTTATTTCAGTTAAATAATACTTTTCTCCTCCTATTCTAACCTTCCTGGCCTAATATTCAAAGTTAGCTCAAGCAGCCTTACTATTAATTAGTAAAAGAATTTTTTTTGAATCCTTATACCGTAATGAAGTATTACTAAAAATGAATCGTAAATTATGGCTCTTCGACACCATTAATTTCTTAATGCTGATACTTTCTTCCTGACGTTTGGTGCCCCAAAAGATTCGAACAGAAAAATTAAATATTTAATGTTAAGTTAATAACTATTATTAACTTATTATTAGAAATTTACTTTACTACCTTTTCTTACCTTACTTAACTGAGTGGGCTTTCAACATTCTTATATTGCAATGTTTATATCTTATATATTTCACATAAATACAAAGAAACGAAACTATAAGCACAAATTTCTTTAAACACCATTCATGGAGACTGATCTTCGATCACTGAGGTTGGTTGGTTGATCTGTTTTACGGCCTTCGTCCAACTGAGTTTCAGCCATGTAGGGTCATTGAGAAGCCAACTGGGAAAAAGAATCCCCCCACCCCCCAAATCAAAAAATCTTGTGATGGAATATTACACTTCCAGACGAAAACCACATAATCGAAAAAAAAATGTTCAAATTACACTGGCCAACAAAATGAAACTTTTTTTTCTCATCACAAACATGATCACACTTTTCTTAATGCATGTTTCGCGCTGATTCCGAATCTGGTTTTATTTTTTTTCTAGCACGTAGAGTTATATAGATACACAGGTTTTGATATTTTTAAGTTTTTGATATTGCTATAAGAAAATTTATGGATGTATAGATCACACTTAGGAATGCTAAACAACAAATACATCATATACTTTATTCAATGTACTTATAAATAAGAATATATACATTATTTTATTAAAAGCGCTGTGAGTGTGATTTCCTTTTGTAAATTTGGCCTGGATTGTCACGATACAGCATCCAACAATGGTCCGCTATCATGCTTTCATTCCAATATCCTTGGTAGCGTTTCTCCATCATCTGAATATCTTGATGGAAGCGCTCTCCTTGCTCGTCACTCACTGCACCAAGGTTTTCAGGAAAGAAATCTAAGTGGGAATGCAGGAAGTGAATATTTAACGACATTCGACACTCCATTTCTTTGAAGGCATCAAGGAGGTTCTTGACTCCATCCTTATACGCAGGTGACTTGTTGCTTCCAAGAAAGTTTTCACATATCCATTTGTGAATCCTGACTGCATACCCATAAGCATTCCTATAACTTTTAGATCTCCACAAACATTCTATTGATGACTGTCGTATTTGATTGCCTTAAGTAGTATATCCATATTGTCATATGTCTCTTTTAGATGGACGGAATGGGCAATGGGGATGGATGGCATTATATTACCATTATGCAAAAGAACTGCTTTCAGGCTTCTCTGCGACGAATCAATAAAGAGGCGCCACTCAG
This sequence comes from Bathynomus jamesi, assembly GCA_023014485.1. Classification (NCBI taxonomy): domain Eukaryota; kingdom Metazoa; phylum Arthropoda; class Malacostraca; order Isopoda; family Cirolanidae; genus Bathynomus; species Bathynomus jamesi. Next base: position 137,670 of record JAJOZX010000450.1, read on the forward strand.
ATGCCACATACGTCTGAGATATGGCTGTAAATAGTCCATTGATGTCATGGCAATAACAGAGAGGACCGTCTACTGAAAAGAATGCTGTTAATTCAAAATTCCGCTTTCGGTAGTAACTAATACGAACATTGTTCTCAAGTAAATTGTTCTCCTTTAGTCTTGAGGCGAGAAGCTCTGATTTCTCTTTAGACAGCGATAAGTCTCTAACAAGATCATTTAACTGTCCTTGGGTTAACTTTTTAGGCTCTAAATGTCTGCCTTCAAAAGTGTACTCTGGTTCTGTAGATGGTCCGGAAACGCCAGTTGCACCTTCATCACTTTCCATGTCATCTATGATAGAATCTAGCCTACCACTTGGGGGAATTGGAATGGGCAATGTTTCATCATGTTTTACTGGTTTACGTGCTGAATCCAAGTTTGGATATACAATCTGGTGTTTGTTCTTGGCAGAAAACCCCATTAAGTTCACACTACAAAAATAACAGTCTTCATGATGATCTCTCGGCTCCCTCCATATCATGGGTATGGCAAATGGCATTGAAGCTTTCTTTTTGTTAAGCCAATCACGTAATCCATTTGAACAGCCAGAACAGATTTGATGTGGCGCCCATGGTTTATCTTGGTCACCTAGATGGCAACCAAAGTATAGCTTGTATATTTTCTTAATGTCGGTTGTAATACTTCGTCGCTGTGTTTTAGTTGTGAACTGGCCGCATACGAAACAGAACTTGTCGGGGTCATTCTTACATTGTCGAGGCAGGCATGTTGACTGACCTGAGCAAACTATAAATTAAAAAAAAATGTACACCAACTTGACACAACAAGTTCTTGGCACTCTGACCGTGCCACGCAACAGGCCGTCGACTGCCAGTCTGGCCAACCGTAGACAGCCCGCTGCACGGAGATTTGAGGAAGTTTGGCCACCAGCGCGTTGATGTTTTGGTTTGACGTCGCCTCTTCGCGTTGACGTGTCCTGCGCTGGAGGATGCAGCCACTGTTTAGAAGCTTCCTCGTCAGCTGCTAACACTTTTTTCACGTTGTTCTCGCTACCTGTTCAGACGTTTTTTATAAACAAATCTCAGTTTTCTGCTCAACACGGCTCTTTCTAATTTTAAAATTGATTAGTCAAGGAAGGAAGATGTTGACTTCTATTTTGCAGCAACAGTTGATGATATTTATGTTACTTTACTGATTAATGAAAATGATTAGGCTCTTCAAGTTATAAATGAATTCTTTCGTAATAATTGATAAATACGAAACACAAAACGTATATGCAAACAGGATGATGATGCTTAGACTACTCAAGTTGATGAAGTTTTCTCTTTCTCATATATTGTATCGACGTAATACTGTAAATATATTTAAAGTTTCTGCATAAATAACTTGTGTTTCACAGTAAACAAAGATTTCCCTCAATCTTCTATCACATCCAAACAGTCATATCTCAGGAAGATACTCACATGTCACATTTAATGGCAAGTCATCCAAAAACAAGCTTTTTCCGAACGGGGTCCCTCAAGGCTCTGTTCTCTCACCAACACTCTTCAACTTATACATGCATGACATTCCAACACCCATAGATAACAAGCTTACCTTATCATCATATGCAGATGATATCACTCTAACATCCACCCACAACAACATCGACACCGCTACAAATAACCTACAAACATACATAAACAGTATACAAGACTGGCTCACACACAATAGACTCAAAGTAGCGCCCACAAAATCAACCATCACCTTGCTTACAAGCAACACAAAAGAACACCAGGTAATTCCACAACTTACACTAAACAACATCAACATTCCACACACTCACAGAACCAAAATACTAGGTGTCACATACAACACATCATTATCTTTTGCAAACCACATTCAGGACATTAAAAACAAATGTACGTCAAGACTTAACACGCTTAGGGTACTAACAGGCACAAACTTTGGACACCAGCAGGAAACAACATCACTCATCTACAAACAATATTTTCGCTCAGTTATGGACTATGCTAGCCCATGCTGGGCACCCATTATCTCAAACACACACATAAACACCTTACAAACAATACAAAACAACGCACTTCGTATCATTACAGGATGCACTCAAACAACACCAATAGAACACCTGCACACAGAAACAAAAATACTAAAAGTTAGGGAACATTTAGACATGAGGGGAACACAATTCATGGCAGCAGCGACAACTAACCCACAACACCTTGCCACTACATGTACAATCATGCACCAACACCTCGCACCATTAAGGTAACACCAGAGAGACATTATAACCAAATACTCCATTCCATACCACGCCCCACAGACATCACACAGTACAGAAAACACATACACACACACCTAACCCACAAAGCACTGACACGACTCGGTCCGAATGCGGTCCTAGGTGCGAAGCCGCCGCCCATTAACAGGTCAGAGATCAGCCTGAGCAGATCGGATCGAGTTAACTTAGCACGATTCCGATGTGGACATCACCCCAACTTATGGACATATAAACACAGACTAGACAACTCCATAGACGACACCTGCCACCTGTGCCAAGACACACCACAAACAATTGAACACATTATGACGGACTGTACCGCTCTAGCACAACAACGAACACAACACAACATCACGAGTGCGCTGAACCTCTGGTCCACTCCGGAGAGGGCGATCGGTTACCTGCGTGCCGCCGGCTTGCTCGATCAGGGTGGGCTGATCGGCTAAACAACAACAACAACAACAACAAGTTCTTGGACTGGACTGATCTTTTGACACACAAAGCACGGCGTTGTTGCCTGAATCACAATGCTGCTAGACGTAAAAGCTCACACCTGAAATACATAAGATGTATAATTAAGATAATTGAAATAAATAAGATGAATAAACTAAAAAAACACAATAAAATAAACACAATCAAATGTTGAAATATTAGTATTTTGCCTATTTAAAATGGTTAAATCTGTGTAGTTATATATATGTTTTCATCTTGAAAACTATACGTGCTAGAAAAAATCTGAATGCAGTTTTGGAATCAGCGTGAAAAATGCTATCCAGCCAAGACAACATTTACTCTGATGAAAAATCTTTGTTGACCAGTTATTATTATTCATATAAATTTTATTTATTTATTGCCCGTGAAATTTATAATACTTATCATCATAATTAATAAAAGTTAGGTTAAATTAAATAATGATTGCTAAGGTTATGTCAGGTTAGAGTGTTTTAAGGGTAATTGTCTTTGTTTGGAGATGTTCAAACATTTTCATTGAAAATTTCTGTTTTTGGAAAATTTTCTTCATGTGTACGCCTCTTATGGAAACCACGGTCGAACTCAATTGATTAAGTTTAATGGTGCACCAACCCAACGGGTTATTAACACCAAAGGAGTTTGAGACAGTCCAAGCGTGGGATAGTTACAAAACGAGTAAGTATGAGAAGTTTGGTAGAAGTGACGCACAGATTCTAAAAAGAAGAGTGAACAGACACCAAAATATCAATGAAGTAATCTCAAATCCTACAAAAAACAAGAACAGTGACACAAATTTCCTATCTAATAATACTATTAATTTAAAAAAGTGACTCCTTCATATATGAAACTAATGTTTTAGTCTGAAAAAGTGACGCACCAGATTGGCATATTTCTAACAAACTTCTCAATTTGGATCGTGGTTTTGGTGCCACGCATCTTACTTTTATGCTGCCAGATTTGAAAAAAAAAAATTTACTAGCGTTATTTGGCAATGATACTGGAAATAGAAAAGATTACAATGACGAAACGTAATTGATTTTTTGTCCTATGATAAAAGAATTAATGCTCGAAGGCAAATAAAATGTAAATATTTAGTTTTACGAATTTAGTTTTACGAATAATTTAGTTTTACGAATTTAGTTTTACGAATAATTTAGTTTTACGAATTTAGTTTTACGAATAAAAAATCTATATTTGAAATTAATAATGAAAGAACGAGTTGAAAGATATCGCGCTTTCTGAAAACAAAACTTTGCTTACTTTTTAAGGTTTATTTTTAAAAATTGATTAACGTCATTAACTAAAAATTGTTATAATACGCGTATATTTCACGTGAAATTAATTTTTAGAAGTATTAACTACCTTAACTCGTGTTTTAGGCCATTTATCGACACGTATATCTACTCACTTTGCTTTTCCTATTTTTTCTGAAGACAGTAAATGTTTTAAATGTACATTTACGCCAAGTTGGAATGCAATTTCAGGTGTTTGTTTGGCTGTAGGGTCGATACTAAGGTACAAAATACTAAGTACTAAGTACAAAATTATTAAAAGCCAATATAAAACCTTCCACTACCGTGCCTGAGGCCGGTCACAAAGTAGGTTCGATTAAGGACAAAAATGTACCAATACAAATTTTATTCATAACATTGTAACATTGTAAGATAGTATACAGTAAATGTTACCGAATACTACCTAGTTTTAGTCCAACTGTAAAACACATTCAACTGAACAGAATTGATCTGTTGTATAATCTCTGTAGGAAAAGACACGAATCATTTATTATATCAAAGTTTGCCAACCTGACAAATTGAACATCGCTAAGGCATTTTTTACTCTGAGAATTTTAGACATTGATATTTTTTTTTATATACAATTCTATACTCAAAATATTAAAATAAAAAACTATAAAAAAATTATAATAAAAATTTAAGGCTAATTTAATTCGATTTAAATAAATAATATTTATAATTAGGCTGACCATACGTACCGTTTTGAACGGGACAGTACCGTTTGTTTTATATTTCCTGGCCGTCCCGTCGTTTAATAAATATGTCAATTTTGTCCCGGTTTATGTACTTACTTTTTCATGAATACAGAATATTACATAACCCCCGTCCCTTTTTTGCCATCCCAATGTCCCGTTTTTGTCTCAAGGAAATATGGTCAGCCTATTTATAATTTAAATCATATTAATGACCGAATATCGAAAGAATGTAATTTTAATGCGTGAAGCCAGCTTCACATTCCATTAAAATTACTTCCTCCAACTTTATCTAAACATTATTAATCTCAAGGCCTCAACTTTCTTACCTATTGAAATTATCATTCAATTTACTAAACTTCAAATTGTTGACTGATATTTTTCGAATAAAAATTAAGTCAAATTTTATAACGTTTATTACAGTTTCGCGTTTTTTAATAAAAGAAAAAAATTGGTGAAATTATTTTCTAAGCAATTGGCAAAAATCACAAAAAAAAAAACGTTAAAAAATAAGACCAAAATGTTAATGGTGACATCATTCCCGTGTTACACAATACACACCTTCCAGAAATACGTAAATCAAAGGATTGGTTTACTACCGTACCACTGAAAAAAAACGATACGAAGGGCTTCGACATAACCCACTATTTTCTGTGACTAGGCGCGCTACACTAAAACTAAAAAGGGAGTAGTTGTAGGAATAAAAGTGTTTCAGCCGCGTTCCTACACTAAAACGTAGCCTATGATGTGTTCTGCAAGTAAACCAATTCGATGTTGTAATAGAAGAAAATACAAAACAATGTTATGAATTCCCATACATTTAACGATAATGATGAAAAAAAAAATTCTTTCACGAACAATTCATTATTTGACAATTTAAAATAAACTTCAGATTTAAAAATTCTCATCTTATCAATTGGAAATGTTCTTCACAAATAATGAGAACTACGAACAAAGAACAAGTTTCTCGCGTAACCTACACAAAAAGTACAAACAACATAATGACGTTTCATCATAAAACTGAAACCAATAAATATATATTCATATGTAACTATTACACAAAATAAGCTGAACATTTAAACTACGCAAAAACATTATTATTAGTGTTATAATTAATAAATAATATTGATAATTTGACATACATACATACATACATATATATATATATACACGGTGAACCAAAAGTAGGTGGACAGTAGGTTGAATACGGTTTGTGTTATATTATATTATAACTATGGTGTTCATTATAACATTGGTGTTTGTGTTATATTATATTAAATATTATAACTAAATTTATTTAAATTTTATTTTGTATTATAGTATACAAAAAAATTAAATATGTATTCTCAAAATAAACGTTATCATTTACTGTCCACCTACTTTTGGTTCACTCTATATATATAATAATATATTATATATATATATATATACTGTATGTATATGCTCTGTAATTTGATAAATGATAATTGTTTTGGAAACACAAATATTTAGAGGTAACAACTAGCCAACATGATGGAAACAGCATTGGTAACCATAGAATTAAGACACTTCAAAACATCAAAAACTATGACAATAGACTATAGATAGATACAAGAAACAAATTAACATTGGAATAACGCGAAAAAAGCGTTAAACGACGTTCTTTCGTCCGTTAAGTGTAAATAGATTTTGATATTTTAAAAGTTTTGCCAAATGAGAATATACTTTTTCTTCTACGTACTAGACGTTATTGTGAACGGAAAGTGCTTCCATTTCTCGAGTACTAACCTTAACTTTAATGGAACATTTAGCTTCTTTTACCCTTTTTTTCTATTAGAAATACGAAGCACGCAGTTCCATTACCAACTGCGCTTATTAGAGAAATTTTAGTTTTAGCGCTTTGGGAAGCGGGGATGACGTCATCAGTATTTCAGTGTTTTATTCTGACACCAAAATTATATTTAAGTTTCAGTGAATTTAATCAACTGAATTTGAAAGCTGCGGAGATAATATGTATATATTCGTTTTGATAATACATACGCAGAACATAATTACATTTTCCAGCTTCCAGCTGTCTTTACATTCGACGAGATAATTTACATCATTCACGAATGGAAAATGAAACTCCGCCAACGAAAGCGTTAGCAACAATCGGATGAAAGAGTTTGGTATTTGGAGTCAAATAATGAACAATAGAATTAAGTTTAGCAATTCGATAAACGATAGTTTTATAACTAAAAGTAACTAAGAAATTATTGTTATTAGGGTTAACCCGATAAACATCGCTCGTAACGGCAGAAATTGAGAAAGAATTCACACGAAAATCACTGACGGAATCCGAGGAATTTCAATATCGTAACGCGGAGGAAGCGGAATTCATAAATAATATATTAGCGGGAAAATATTAAAAAAAAACCCGAAAGTGGTAAAGTGGTCTTAAAAAAAAGGAAGAAACGAACTCTAAAGGGATGGATTATGACGACATAATGTATCTCTTTAGTACCGAGCGACGGAAAATCAAAAAGTTACAACGCGTAAACCTCCCTCAAACACTCTTTGGACACGGGAAATTCAAACAACTTCAATTAAAATTTTGAAATGACCGAAATGGTTTTCACCATTTTTCGACGACATCGAGTTCTAAATGGATACAAATACAGAGTAAATTTCTTAAAATTATATTTCTTTTTTAGCGTATTCAAAAGGATCTGTAAGAGTCTTTTTCATTTCAAAAGTTATGAAAAAGTTGTATATGAAAGTTTTGTTTGGAAAGAAAAGTTCGAACTAATAGTATAAAACTGAAAAAGTTTGTATATTAAATCCAATATACTGTACTGCATAAAATAGAAAAGTCAGTAAAAGTTGTTGTTATTATTATTATTATTATCATTATTATTTTTATAATAATAATAATAATAATAATAATTTCGAAAGATATCATCTGGTTCAAAAAGCAGAAAAATATACTTTGTATTTCCTTTTTGGCACCTCCTAATAAAATAATTTTTTCGAAAGGTTATTAAGCAAATAAATAATATTAATAATAATATTAATAATAAATAATAATAAAATATTTACACATACGAAGAAATTAGTCAAAATTTTATATCTAATTTTAATAATTTATTGATAATAATTGCCTTTCTTTGCAATTAAATATCTCGGGTAAAATTTGACAAATTCCTTTTTCTCCAAAACAACATTTAATCGAAAAATGTTTTTAATATCAAAGAAAACAAACATTTTGTTAAAAACAAATAATGTAATTTAAACTTTAAAATAAGTGTTTACAATTTAAGAAATATAAATATTAATAATTATTAATTAATAATAGTTAAAAAAACAAAACAAAAAGGATTACGAACTAAAAATAAGAATTATTTTAATTGTAAATATTAAAATACAGTTAGTACCTATTTTAATAGCTATTAATTTAAGGATAACTGAAATATATAGTAATGAGTCAACAGGCATGCTCAACCTGTGGCCCGCAACCTTATTTCATGAGGCCCACCATACACCCTCGTAATGAATATATATACTCTCATTTAATCTTGGAAAAGAGATGTTTAGATGTAATTTTTAAATAAACTCATAATTAATGATGCTATCCTAAAAATTAGGTAATTATTTAATCATATATTCGGTGATTGCTATGTAATTGTGTAATGATGTAATTATTTGATGATTATTTATATAATTATTTACGTAATTATTCCTTAATTATTGTGTAATGTAATTATTATTATTTATATAATTGTGTAATTATTTTCGGAAAATATTTATTTGTTAACACTTTTTTATTTATTACTTAAGTACTTTTTACTTTATTTTTGTAAATTATGTTAAATACATTTACCTAACTTAATTAACAAAACTCAATAACCGAAATGTGATATGAATTCAATTCTCTTTGCCATCAAAAGCGCAGATACCACATAAATAAACATTCCATACAAGTTTTTAAATACAGAACGGGGAAAATATGGCCCGCGAGAATATACTTAAATAATTTTCTATATACGTGGCCCGCGCTCTTTAATGAAATAGGTTGTGCATGCCTTATAAAACCAGGGCCTGAGTTTTAAAAAAAATTAACAAGTGGTACGGCCGTAGATTAACGCGTAGCAGCATCGCAGACCCATAGACCTAAGGAGCGGGAAGTGCAAGGGGTTAACAACCGGAACGATTTATTAAAAAAAAATAACAACCGGTATGTACCACCAACAACTCAAACCCTACCTTAAACGTGTAAATATATTACTACAAAGTCTTAAACTCAAAGCGAATGAGTCATTAAAAATGGGCAGATACCAGGCATCCGCTGGACCGACGACGCTGATCCGACGCAAATAACCCAAACACCAAAGTCGGTCCAACGGATAATTACGATCTCGGCATGAAAGTAAAACATTACAGGCATACAAATAATATTTAGCAAATTTCAGGAATAATAATAATATACAGGACTTTTCTGAGAAATCACAAGTTGGAAGATATAAAGGGAGAAGTTTGGCCCCTGTATCAAAAAAGTTCTTTTTTTTAGCACTTATACACTTAAGAAATTTGTAATTAATTTTCAATAATTATTAATTAAAATAATTAAAACCAATAGGAGATTTTTAATGGTGACACTTAATCTACTAAATTATATATATATATATATATATATATATATATATATATATATATATAGACGTTAAAGATCATGTTTATATCTTTAAAATGATTGAATCATGCTGTATGATCAAACAGAGAAAACAGTAAATGCAATAAATGTTGACGTGTAATATATATATATATATATCACTTAAAATTCCATACGAACACACTGGCATGCTTTGGATTCTTACAAAACTATTGAAAAGTCCTTACATTTTTGGCTTCTTCAAGTATTTGACATTATTCAGTAACTTTATAGGAAGAGGTAAAGTTACTTTAAGTTAATTTTATCAAAGCATTTTATTTATTACAGAGCTTATTACGAGAAAAAGGACTCATTTTCTTTATCGTAGTCTGAAGACTTTGTTTCAGAATTTGATGATGCAAGAATTAGAAAAATGATTTTATATATTATATATATATATATAATATATATATATATATATATATATATATAATATATAATATATATATATATAATATATATATATATCTGGTCATGGAAATTGTCATTATTACGTTTGATAACACATTTCAGTAACTTCGTTTAAATGCAATATATTTTAGGAATAAATAAATTAATCTTTGACTCCAAACAGAAGTGACTTTATTCTTGCAAAATGTGTGTGTCACCTCAGAAAGGTGGAATGAGAAACGAGTCATCTCCCTGACGGGTTAAAATGGTTGTCCAACATTTAGGATGGAACCAAATTCCTCCAGTAATCGTTCTTTATTTCTGATGCCCGCGCCAATTTATACCCGCGTCAGTTTATGTATGTACGAGATTCCTCGCCTTTCGTATTGTCTTTTATTTATGCCCTTCGACGGGTACAACTTTTTTGTTTAATATTTTGTAACTTCAAAACGTTTCCTTAGTCGAAATATTCTGAACAGCGACTTTAAGAAGTTTTTACACTTTCTTGGATGTTTAGAATCGACCGAAGTTCGAACTAAAACTTTAACAAATTACGGCTCTTAAATATCAAACATACAGAAACTAACATAGGAATTACTAAAAACATTGTAAATATCACTGTAAACTTTGTAAATATTACTGTATACCAGAGCTTTCCAAACTTTTAGCGTTGGCGACAAACTATTTAAGCATAACAATTTTCACGACACATTAATTAATTTTTGTTATCAAATATCAAATAGATAATTTTTCAGTAGGTGGTTTATCTTGTAGCCGATTTTGTTGATAGAAAAGTCAAAATTTTCAAAATACAAAAAACACTAATGTGTCGCGACACACCAGTTTGGAAAGCTCTGCTGTATACAGTAATTACGCAATTTAAATACAGCACCGATATATTATATAAAGTGTATATCGGTTACCAAAGTCGGGATCCAGCTAGTCGTTAGGTATGAGGGTGGTCCACTGTATCCTGATTTTTGTAACCGATGGTACATATAGTGACGTTTTGCACAAATTCTGACCATGCACTAATGCACAGTAATAAAAAAAAAAAAATCCAATAAAATTGAATAGTATACGGGCAATTTTTATGTTGAAAATGAAAATTGAATAGTATACAGGCAATTTTTATGTTGAAAATGTTCACAAGTTTTTCTCCATTTTCTTCTCGTCAAAGTGACTCGATTTAACGTTTCAACCGAAAGTCGATTCCATTTCCAACCAAACCAAAGTTAGATGAAAGCTAAAAAATAAAAAAATAAAAAAAAGTCTGCCGCTTTGAAGTTGGCAAAAATTTACCATGGACGTAATTGCTTTTGGTTTGAAAATAAATGTTAAAAAAAAGAAAGTAGATTAAATAATTAACGACAAAGTTTAAAGGATGGATAAACTGCGGAAAATCAGACGAGAGAAAATTCATCTCCAGCCATTGTACAAATTCTTACGAGACGACGACGTTCCACGCAGGAAAAATTAAACCAAATAATGTATCGAAATTCTTTCACAACGTACGACCTTTCTATCACCATTTCTTCGTCATCACAGTCATCACAATAATAAATCATCAAAGCTTCGCTTTCCTTTGCTTCATTTTCCTACGAATTAAATAGTTTCAAAACTCAGATCAAGAGCGGCTCATGGCACCAGAATTTCATAAGAGGGCCAAATGTCATCATCGTTGGGACTTATGGTAAAAGATGCGCGTTACTTTATGCATAACACAATTAGAGTACTTATTAATATAACCATTTGTAGCTTTGGCATTGCGCGCACTTTCTAACAGCAAATTTATACAATTTTAAAAAAATAAAAATTTGCATCCAACATCGTACAACTTTTTTAAATAATTCTACATTTCACTTTAAGTTACATCCATTCTGCGCTTAATCTTACATTTTTACATTCCATTTAATTTCTACAATGTATTTTCAATTATAAATTATTTCGTAAATTTATTTCTATTTTGGGTTACAGTCAATATTTACTGTACAAACAAAAACAAAATTTTCTTTACTGTACAACCAAAAGTAAAAAGCTTTTATAAATAAATAAATAATTAAACCTTTTTACTTAAATGGCACAATTAAATATACAACAATTTTTTAATTTTAAATAATTAGTTATTTGCAAACTGGCTATATTAATATTAACACTTCCATGAATATCTTAATAATACTTTAGTTAGATCGGTAACTAAAATAAAAAAATTAAATAATAAAAATTTAACAATTTTATATTCTATATATATATATATATATATATATATATATATAATATATATATATATTATATATATATATATACATATATATATATATATATATATATATGATACACCAAATACGGCTGCGATACTTTTTAAACAATAGTATAATTACTATAAACGATATAGTGACGTCATGCTCACATTGTCACTGCACGCGATGATGATCAGAACTCATGGATCGTCCGAGGAAATACGATCGTCCGACTGTATTTAGAGGTCAAATAGAGATGGTTGTTACACCAAAGTAAAAGAAGAACATTTGCATGAATGGAAATGGCTTCTGCAAATAGTGAAGACAACGGAAACATTAGTGATAATCAATTAATATATTTTAAGTGTTCATTCCACGATAATCCTGAGCCGCTTACAGTAATTTTGTACAATTGATAAGATAATTAACTAATTTTGAGTTGGTCTTTTAACCTCAAAAAATTAAATTTAAAAAATGTACTGTAAAAGCAAACTTTAAAATTTTCATTACTATGACTGTTGACATTTTGAAATATTGGTGTACAGTATATTATATATATATATATATATATATATATATATATATATATATATATATATATATATATATATATATATTTGTCCACACCCACCACTCATCCAAAGCACATCCAGCAAATTCCTTCGTGGTCTGTTGGCAAATGTAATTTCGCGTACCACCTATGTATATTTAATAAACTACATATCACAAAACATTCTCATTTTTAAGCAGTTCGTAAAAGAAACTCGGATTTTAGTAATTTAAAGTTAAAAATATCAATTTTTCCTTCAAATTCCAAAATACGATTTAAATATATATATATATATATATATATATATATATATATATATATATATATATATATATATATATATATATATATATTCAGTTTGCATAACTGCCATCTACTTTGAATTACTGAGTGTACAAAATAAACTGGAGCAGCATTATATATGATACATAACGGTGGAAAAAATAAAGATATTAATTAACATGTAGGTAAATCCATTAATTTTTTTTTTACCAGCAATAAACTCTATTTTAGTCCATTTGTAATACTGTATTGAACAACAAACTGCTCATAGGAATGCTTGACTACCCACTGCCAGTGACACCTAGGGTGAGGTCATCATGAGGTCATTTGAGAAGAGTCCTTGACACACTGAACGAGGACCCTTGGGACGACAAAAAGAGAGGTCCTCTGACGTCATTACGAAGGGGGAGGAGCTTCGAGAGGGGTCCAGTTGTCCGCCTGGATCTGGGGGGCGAGGAGCTGGAAGGCATTGAGAAGAGGGGACGCCAGTTCTGTCCCCCTAGACAGGAGTTTCCTGATCTGTTTCCTCAATGCGTCCGAGTCGCCACGGACCACTATCAAAAGCTGCGCGAAAAAGGGCACGAGGAATGAGTAAGAGATCAGGAACTTGGTATTCAAAATCAATAAAAGGATATCTCTGAAATATATTCCTACACTGTTTCTTAGATTTTCAGGCAGATAAACGCACGCATCTGAGTTACCAAAAAAGTAAGGTTAATTCGTAAGATTTTTTTTTTTTTTTTTACTTTACTATTTTAACGAGTTATAGGAGAAATATTTTCCAAAGGTCATCAAGCGTTCTTTTACTTCCCCACCAATGAAGGAGATATTCCATCTTGATATTTACAAAATTAATTTGCAAACAAATTAGCAACAACATACCTGTTTGTTGTAGGCAAACTTTTCATTTTAAGCCTAACTAATGAGCTTACCTTAATTGGCTTCAGTAAGTCTTAGGCTTTTTTTGTGCGCGCGCGTCTGTGTTCCACACCTCTCCACATACCCAGGGAATGTGTGTGTGTGTGTGTGTGTGTGTGTGTGTGTGTGTGTGTGTGTGTGTGTGGTGACAACATAAAATCTTAAAATCTTAGGCAAACAATTTTAATCAACGCAAAACGTTTTTGAAAAAAAAAATGTAAATTAACCTTTTACAAATTTCATGAAATTCTGTAAAAGTTCTGTTAAAAAATAACTGTGTATTTCAAATGTTATTTATATACGCAATACATGTGGAGTCCAAAAACAGTCTCTGACTTCCCTCAGCACTAAATAAATTGAATGTACAGAGAGCAACTTTTGAAAATCATTCATGCAAATACTTTGGTCGGGAAGGGAAGAGAGAGTTTTAAAATATTGATTTCATCAGCTCGTAACAAAAGCATCTAACAAAATAGAGTAAAAATTACTTGAGGAAATCATTATTTTTAAATTGCTTCAACGCACAAAAAGACAGCACGACAACTAAAAGATACTCAACAATCACGCGTGTTTAACTACTGCCAACCAGTTTGAATAGTTAAGCCAATTACATTATAATACGATCGTACCAACCATTTCAATTCGTTAAAAATAACGTTGGTTAATGGGATCAACGCATATTTCTATTAATTATTTGGATCGGTTGGAAGATAGAAAACAATGTATTTGGGTGTTAAAATCAAACGTTTTTCTTTATGAAGCGTTTATCTGTGACTTTAATATTTATTTAAGGCTATTTTTAAAAAGCTTTGCGTTACCGTCACGATGTCACTACATGTGAAACGGGAAATTATGACTTCCAATTAGAATTACAATCACTGCATTCCGACTCGTAACCAAGTAGTCAGTATGGTTCATATGGAATTCCTCCTTAACCGTAATTTATATCTGTTACGTTATATTTTGCTTGGCTTAACCTTGAGCATACAATAAACGTATGCAGCGAGTACAGTAATACCTTGAACATCGTTGTTTTGAACATCGTCGTTTTGCGCTTTCGTCATTGCTATGCTTGCGACTAAGATTTACAACATCGTCGTCTTGGTTTTGCTATTTCGTCGTCTTACGCCTGACAGCATCACTTACGCGCCTGGGCAGCATCCCCACCCTTCCCCCTTTTCATGTTTAATAAAAGGTTTGAATTGAACAGTTTCTTTTTGATGTTTTTCCTGTGATTGAGCTGTTAAAACGAGTGTATTTGTACGGTATTTGTAACGCAAAAATCCTGATTTTGACACAAAAAAAAATCTGAGAACGGAACCTCTTATTTCCCATAGGGTACATTCCTTGAACATCGTTATTTTGAATATCGTCGCCTTTTCCAGGAACGCATTAGCGACGATGTTCGAGGTATTGCGTACTACAATTCCGACTTCGTGTTAAAGCATAAAAAACTTATGATGACTATAACAGTTTGCACTTTGGAACGTTCTAACACAAATCAGAAAGCATATTTGAATGAATAACCTTTGGGAGTGAAACAATTTAACGTATCGGAAGGTTAAAATTATTCGTGGTCACAAAATACTTAAGCCGAATAATCCCCCTTCCATAACCCCAAAAGTTTACACACACACACACCTTTCTATCCCAACTATTTCTTCACTCTAATCCAGTGGGTATATATCCTTGATTATTTTAATCACTCAAATACCAATTTCAAATTGCAAGGGAGAAAAATAAAAAAATTTCCACCCCGATTGTACACAAAAACTTTGTTCGAGCTTACAATCGGAAACAGTAGACGGGACTTAAAAACAAATTTACACTATGCAAAAGATACTAAAATTGTGCAAAGTTAATTAAAAAAAAGGTAGCGTCTCTTTATCTTATTTGCAGTAACAAATCATTGGACTTACCTCTCGTTCAAGGTCCCATTACTACCAATAAATATTATCGCCTTCAGAGTCATCTATGTAAATTATTTCATTTCGAACTTAAAAAAATAGAAATTAAAAATAAAAATATTATAACATATTTGCACATAAAAACATTAATATATATATATATGGTATCTCATAGGTCGGGTCTCATAGGAAAATATTTGTAAAATTAAATTTACAGCAGTAATACATTATGTAGGACGAAAACAAATGTTCAAATTGATGCCCTTCTTCTTGTTCGCACATGTTGGTACGATGTTCCAAACTTAAATGCACACGTGCCAAAGTCTCTGGTGTGATTTGTGCACAAATGCGAGAGAACAATTTCTGCCTTTTTCTGAGGAGTGTAACCAGTGGCGGACCTACATTTTTGGGACCCTGAAGCTTGAACTGTTATGGGGGCCCCTTTGCAACCAGCAACAATAGGGCAACATCCAACAAGGTTCAAAGGGCCTTGCTGCCCTTGCAAGGACCTCGAGACCCAAATGGCGGAGAACGGGGTGGTGGGGTGGTGTCCTTGAAAATGGGCCATACAGTGAGCCCCTTCCCACCAGCAACGAGGTCTGGGTAACCGCTGTTATCTTCTTCAATGGGGTTGTTCTATGGCAATTCTATGAGAATTCAGATGTTTTTATGGTTCCGATTGGCTCTAGCCTAAGGGCTGAGCTATTGAACTATTAAGCTGTGCACCAACGAAGGATTCGAGGATCCAGCTGCCAAAATGTAGACTATGAATAGATTCTGGCGAGCTCACTGAGCCCATACAGCTGGGGGTTTGGGCGGTGCAAGCCCCCGAGAAAATTTTGAAATTTGACCAATTACAGGGGCATTTTGAGGCCATATGAAATGGGTATTAGAGCATATTCTAAGGTCAATATTAAGTACTTCAACCCATTGGCTTATGATTCTATCACTAAAATAGCCTTATTTTAATAACAAACACTTAAAAAAACTCCAGCGATTTTGTTGAAAAATTCACTCATTAAAAAAAGTTGCTTCAGGGCCCCTCCTGGATTAGGGGCCCTGAAGCTTAAGCTTCATTAGTTTCATAGTAGATCCGCCACTGAGTGTAACGCGCTTCTATATTAACCATTGCGTGTTATTCTACCTGCAACAAAAAGAAGGTCCCGAGACAAGACATCAATTTGAACATCTGATTTAGTTCTAATGTATTACTTTTGTAAATTTAATTTAAAATAAATTTTTCTACGAGACCGGACTTATGGGACACCTTGTACATACCGGGTAGCGCACAAAAATGTTTCACATTTTAAAAAGCTAAATATATATTCTTTTCGAATGAAGGTAGGGCGATCAGTAAGTAATATGTCATCGGATTCTCCATCTCGTAAATTTTGTATTGTTTCGGGTAAATTGATGAAATGGCCTGCCAATTTACAGAAGAGCAGAGACTTAAGAAATTTAAGAACTTGCCAAGAAATTTAAGAACTTGCCAAGAAATTTAAGAACTTGCCAAGAAATTTAAGAACTTGCCAAGAAATTTAAGAACTTGCCAAGAAATTTAAGAACTTGTCAAGAAATTTAAGAACTTGTTAAGAAATTTCTTGAAACAAAATCACCAGTTGGCGAGAAAAAGAGAGTTTAGGAAGTTGTCTCTGCATGATGAGTGTCACATTTACTTACACGGTTGTCTCAACTCCCAGAACTATAGGTATTGGGGGCGGAGAAAAACCTCAAGAACATTACGAAGTGCCCTTGCACTCCCCAAACGTTACAGTATGGTGTGGACTTTGCTCATAGAAGATAACCGGATAATACTACTTCGAGAATGAAAGAGGAGAACTTCAACTTCGCAGGGCCGCCGCTTCCATTAGGCGAGGTTAGTAAATGCTAAGGGCGCCAAAGATCTGGGGGGCGCCAGCGCCTCCCGCCCTGTGCACGTCTGATAGTATTATGTAAGAACATGAAAAAAATAATGAAGGAATGAGAAGCATAGACAAATGATGAAAGGTTGTACGACGTATGTACACCAGTTTAGCTTGACTGATATTTACATAATTAACTTATTCATCTTATTGGGTCATTATAGAACTTTCACTATCACGACCTTTAACCCTTTAGGGACGGGAGTCGTAAATAAGCGATTTAAAAATGTTGCGCGCACAGACGGGAGTCGTCAATAAGCGACTCGGCTTATTTACGGCCTAATATGAGTTCCGGGAGTCGTCAATAAGCGAATAACTGTTTTTATGTGACATATGCCCTTCTTGCTTGGAAAAAACAGTAGATATGTCCTTTTTGCACGCATATTTTAGCACTTTTGAGCGTTCTGATTTGTTACTACATATGCCTCGCTTTACTCGCTGTTTTGATTGGTCATGACACTTTCTTGAACTGTGAAATGATTTTATAATTTTATAATAAATGTATGTATTAGCAAATTAAAATAGATCAGTGTAAGGCAAATAGTTTCTTCAATATGGTACCTTGATTACTTTGTGGGCAAACCCAATCGTGAAGTGGGAGGCGGGTGGGGGCGCCAGCTGCAGTCCTGCTAAGGGCGCCAAATAGGCTGGCGCCGGACCTGGCCGAGAAAGCGTTACAGTGACTTCTCAAGGACACAGAAAGATGTTGCGAACATTTGCGTGGCCAGAATTGGTAAGATCAAACCTCCAGCAGAGAATATAGTTCCAACAGGATGGCGCGACAGCACATACGGCCAACATTTGCATCGACTAGTTGAGAGACAAATTCCCAAGCCGAGTCATTAGTTCACGCGCAGACATTCCGTGGCCACCGAGATCCTTTAATTTCTCCCCACCTGACTTTCCTTTTTGTCGGGTTATTTGAAAGAGATAGTGTTCTCAAAGACCCACGCGCAACTGAAGACCTCAAACACGCTGTGGTTGAAGAGGTTGAAGCCATACCGGAAGAAACACCGAGAAAAGTAACTAAAAACGCGGTTTTGCGTCTCAGAAAACTTGCACAAAAAATGTTTCAAATTTTAAAAACTTATTTCACCTTTATTTTCAAACTTATTAAACCAAAACTAACTTACATCAATTAATCGTACATCTCATAAAATTTTTAACTCATGTAACACGTTTAAAATGATCGCCATTTCTTTCCGTTGAGTGAACCGAGTAAGTAAACGTGACACTCATGCAAAGACATCCTCGTAAACTCTCTTTTCTCGCCAATTGGTGATTTCGTTCCAATAAATTTCTTAACAATGAATACTTCTCTGTTTTTCTGTAAATTGGTAGGCGATTTCATCAATTTACCTGGAATAATAAAAAAAAAATTCCGAGTTGAAGAATCCGATGGCACATTACTGATCGCCATAACTTCATTCAAAGAGAAAATGTAGCTTCTCAAAATGCGAAACATTTTTCTGCGCCACCCGATATATATATATATATATATATATATATATATATATATATATATATATATCATGCATACAAAGCTACATTAATTCCTATATGTTTTACTTTTAAAATCTCCTTTATATATATATATATATATATGAGATTTTAAATGCTTTAAATTTGTGAGTACAAACTACCAACGAAACTAAAGAGTGATTTGCAAACGAATACAACTTTAGTGAAGCTAATTATAATTGTAGAGAGATGCAAAATGAAGTGCCATGCATGCACAGCGGAATATGTTAATTTTTTAGTTTTACTTTTAATAATTAAATATACTGTACTAGATTTACGAATTTGTACATTCGCGGAACTTCTCGTCCGTACCGCGCAATTATGACGCGCCGATGACGTCATCATTCGAGGTTAATCGGCGTTGGATTGCATTTATAAGTTAATACTAAAACCGTTATACCATATCTCCTTTGCGTTCGGAATAAAATTTTAAAAAATAGCTTCTGAAATTTTTTTTCCCAGAAATACCATTTCCCGCCCCCCCCCCCCCCCCTCCCCGCAATGAAAAAACAATTAGTTACTTTTATTTGGTTAGAAAAAATGTCATTTTTTACTGCGGATTCGTCTCGGAATACGGTTTTTGTCTCATTGTTAACATTATTATTATTATTATTAATTAATTAATTAATTAATTTATACGTTGCCTGGAAATGTTAATTAAAATTTCCGTTTACAAGAAGCTCCAACACCTTTAAAATGGCTTTCTATTTCGTTTAACCTTTATGTACTCATTAAAAATAGAAAATGGAGATTCGTTGCATTATCCATTTAAAATACTTAACTCGTAAATATTAAAGACACAAGGCTATTGGAAGACTGCGAGACGCGACTTTATGAACTCTGCTTATTGGTTGACGTTTTGCACAAGTATTTTGAACAAGAGTTCATCTTCCGTTGGAAAGTTTAGGACAAAAGGGCCTAGTTAATGTTACGTATTCTTTCCACTGTAGCCCTTAACCAAAAATTTTTACGCGATGTTGTTAGTCCTTCGATAAGTTACGAACTCTGTGAAGGGTGCGAGGATTATCATTTTGTTCCATTTTTATTGTTCCATATTAATTTCGAGTGTCACTAAAATGCGCACGGTAATTTGGATTCCAGGAACTAAGGAGTACTACTCCAAATGTGTTTCGACAATGTCAAACGTTTCCTAAACCCACTACCTAAAGATATCTCGCATTATCTGACAAAACAATGAAACCTCGGCTTTGTTTTGGTAGACAAATACAACTAAAATAAGGAATCTCTGAGGTTTAGAGGTTCTGTTTGTAAACAAAGTGTAACAAACCAAAGTCACGAAGGATACGAAGCATTTACATGCTATAAAATGCTATAAGCTTATTTCACAAGAAATGTAATTTTTCCATATTCATAACAAAACTTCATAACTTTTTTTTAGTGTTCAAAGCCTAATAATAATTCATGAATGTTTTCATTCGACCTTATTCGTTTGAATGAATCGAAGTCAGCTCTGACAGCGGCGAGCTCGGTTGCTTCGTTTTAGAAGTGAAGTCTGCCTCAATTTCAGAGCAAAAACAGACAAAAGGAACACGTTTGTTTTAGTTTAAGTGAAGCAGCTTCATGCAATGTCTCGAACAAAACGAAGACTCCTTGAATTCATAATGGACGTGAGTGACGAAACCCTTAATCAGAGAATCGGGAAGAGAGAAGACCAAAATCCGCCAAATTCATTCCTTTCTTTCCTCTCCCTTCCTATACCATAACATCTTTTATTATGCCTTAAAAGCAGCTCATTTATGAGCCAGGTTATTTTAGCAACGCATGAAATCAGTTATAACGCAAAACAACGGCTAATTAACGAGTCCTAAATGGCAAATGGCGAGGAGGACCATTTAATAAATTTCCTGTCCGTTTGGGGCTCAAATATCGTTAATGAGAGAGAGAGAGAGAGAGAGAGAGAGAGAGAGAGAGAGAGAGAGAGAGAGAGAGAGAGATTCTTACTTAAGGTTCCCTTTGTCCCTCGCGACTCAAGTTGCGAGTGAGTGCAGAGAAGAGATGAAAAACAAGCCATGTAGAAAATAAAAGAGAGAGAAATGTAAAAAAATAATGTAAATATTACATCCCAATGAAATTAAACAAAATCGAAACTAATTCAAACCAATTATTCAAAAGCCGTTGGTTGGAAATGGTTAGAAAGCCATAACCAAATTTCCAACTGTACGCTTCAGTTGGTGATTCTGTTGTCTTATCTAAAAATGCTTCCACGAAATATTATGCAATTCTTAACTCAATATTATATACATACATATATATATATATATATATATATATATATATATATATATATATATATAGGTACTTGTGGGTTATCTGTCGCCACTTTTTAATTTAATTTTCCAACTTTTTCACAAATACAGATGTGTGTTATCATGTTGCCATTTTTACAAAAATGTTTTTACGCCTCGTGAACAGGCTCTCATCGATCTCAACCACTATTCCTTCTAACCTAACCTAACCTAACCTAAGGGGTCATTTATTTTTAGTTAGGTTAGGTTAGGTTAGGTTAGTGTGTGGTTAGGTTAGGTTAGGTTAGTGTGAGGTTAGGTTAGTGTGAGGTGAGGTTAGGTTAGGTTAGGTTAGAAGGAATAGTGGTTGAGATCGATGAGAGCCTGTTCACGAGGCGTAAAAACATTTTTGTAAAAATGGCAACATGATAACACACATCTGTATTTGTGAAAAGTTGGAAAATTAAATTAAAAAGTGGCGACAGATAACCCACAAGTACCATATATATATATATATATATATATATATATATATATATATATATATTAACTACACTTGACCATGACCTTCGCGAAATGAGGAATCATCGCGCGGAACCTTTATAAGGTTGTAAGGTAAGGGAAGGTAAGGTTATATGTGTGTGCAGTAAAGTTTCATACGCTATGAAAATTTTAAACTATTTGGTCCCCTATTGCTTTTGCAAGTCAAAATAGGTTAAGGAAAAGTGGAGCAAGTGTAGTTTACGTCCCCCTGTGGTGCCTAGTGTAGTTTACGTTCCCCTACATTATCCTAGTGTAGTTTACATTCTCCTACATTACCCTAGTGTAGTTTACATTCCCCACCTTTGTCCGCGTATACCTAATCAAATGAATCGTTAAAACTAACGAAAATATCACGACTTAACATAACCAATCGTCAATATATATATATTATATAATATATATATATATATATATAAATATATTGACGATTGGTTAGGTTAAGTCGTAATATTTTCGTTAGTTTTAACGTTTTATTTGATGGATTCATTTAAAAAATATCTCCTAAAGATCCTAGTTTAGTTTGCGTTCCCCAACTTTGACCTAGTGTAGTTGTGTTCCCTTTTGTGTCAGGGGGACGTAAACTACACTTGCTTGCTCCGGAATACACTTGCTTTGGAAAAGTTCCTCTCAGAACTAAGTTTCAAATTGGGGACACTGACCAGGGAACTTACTGCACTCGCTCTCAATTTGACTCTACATACAAAATAGCTGGGATCACCTGAAGATCAGGGCCCCCAGCCTTCTTTAGTTAGCCTTATAAGGCTAACTAACGAAAATATCACGACTTAACCTAACTAATCGTTAGGTCAACTGTACGCCCTTGACGAGTGGTTAGGTTAAGTCTTGATATTTTCGTTAGTTAGCCTTATAAGGCTAACTAACGAAGGCTGGGGGCCCTGATCTTCAGGTGATCCAATAGCTGTAGCAAAAAGGGAACCTAACCTAACCAGCGTTAGGAACCTTTATTACCGTGAACATTAAAGTCACAAAAATGCCCATTTACAAGGGTATTTCTCGTGCTTTGTGAGGTTATTAGAATTCTCATACTAAAGTCGCATTATAAAATGCAAATGAATGAAAATAACAAAACGAATCTACGTTCGACAAAGAGGACAAAAGTAAAACTGATCGTATTAAAAGCATTGTTTAGTCCAGAAATTAATTTTACCCCCAAAACTTTTTGTATCTCGCGAAACCAATTTCGCAATCGAAACTTTGAACAATAAATATTTTTCTTAAATCCCATTTTACACACACACACACACACACACATTCTCTCTCTCTCTCTCTCTCTCTCTCTCTCTCCTGTAAAATTTCCTTGGCTACTGTAGTAATGCCTAGTTAAGAATATTAATTTTTGTTTAATTAAGATAATGTTTAATGTAAATCATTTACTAATAATTGTGAAATTACGAAAAAGTATGTTTGTTAGATTTAAATTGTTTAAAATGGGAAGAGTTGGCAATCCTGAACAGAGGCCCAGAGAGCGGACTACCCCCAAAGAGAGTCAGTCCTTCGGTAGCGCGATAAGCGTAAAGTTGGGGCCATGTAACTTAAAATTAAATTAATTGTTTTGTGCCCCTCTCCGACGTAAAATATTATAGTAAAATTTCCTACTCGCATCCCCTCAAACTACTTAAACCATTTTCGGAATTAAATAAAGTGTTAACAAGCGTTAAAAGAGTGTTAATGACCCCCCCCCCCTTCCCCCTTTGTGTTGTAACGGCTTTCAGTCTCGGCGTGGCTACCATGAATATAATTGTAAAGTATCGTGGAAATGAGTAAAGAGAGTGTAAAGATAAATGCAATAGAGATCAGAAAGTAGAGTAAACAACGAAGAAAGTAAATAATAAAAGTGATCACGACATATTTGGTGGCTAGCGGCGGTCTTACATCATATTTTGTATGAGGCTTACCCACGTGTCTATTATTTCGATTAAAATTCTTCCGACCCGGTATAATAGCCAATAGCGTTAATGAAAATTTTATTTCGATTCTTAAAATATCTAAATGCAAAGTTTACCCCGTTTGCAGGCAAATTTCGATTTTCATTCCTTAAAATTCATTGTAAATGTAAATTCAAAATGGCGCCCCCATTACTTTCCAAATTATTCTGAGTCGCGTCGCTTCAAAAAAGTTCGCGCGTCAAAATTTTTTGTTTGAGATGAGTCTAGAGACTCAAAACTTCTTTTAGTCGTTGCGGAGTCGGTTTTCCGTTGGAGTCAAAACATTTGAGTAACATTAAATTTCAGAGTCGTTTGTTTCCAAATTCGTTAGCTTTCGTTCAGCCCGTCGGAGAGATATATTTCAAATTGTTCGTTTCTGCTGCCGATGACTCATTCTTTTCACTTTATTTCGTTCACTTTTTCTCCTGTCCTCAAACCTACCTACGTTTGTGTCTTTTTTGTGTTTAAACTTTTGGAATTAGTAGTAATTGTGATAATAATATAATAATAACGATTAATATAGAAAAAAAATTTTTACACTGAATTTGTACGTAAGTGAATTATGTTAGTTTAAATACAGTGATACACATTTTATACGGTTCTTTAAAAATGTTTGAGCGAAAATTTGTATCGCATTTCTAGGTATATATACATATATAGTATTGTAAGACATTTCATGAACATGTAAAATTTTCTGGGATTCATTAGTAGATTTTTTATTATATTTCGATTGGTTGTATATAATGATTGTTTATATAGGTTTACGGGCTTTTTGCTTCGCTTCGCTTCGCGCTAAATAGGATTAAGTTACATTTTAAGGGACAGTCGAAAAATAATCTTAAACATATTAATTTGTCAGATTATAGGCTGGCCGTATAGGATTGTGTTAGACTTCAAAATAAGCTAAATTCGTTTAAATGAAATAGAGAAATTGTGTTGTGAAATTTTCTATAATTTTTTTTGGATTTTTTTATATACTCATTAATTATACACTCACATATTAACTTATACGTATATATTAGTTATATATATAATTATATATATTTATACACTCGTAAAATTTGGTAGGTAGGCTGATTATCTATTTTTTTCTCCGTTCCTTTCATTCATTTTCACGACAATTCCGACTGATATTTTGTAAAATGGCTATTGTATTGTACTAAAGAAAGATTTCTTGTAGGCCTATCGTTAAATATTGTTCATATATTGACCGTCACTACGGTATATGTCTGAGTATTAAATTCTTAGTTATTTAACAAAATTTTAATTGGTTTAACATAAATAATCATAGGATTTTTTTTTAATAAGCACAAATGTTATGCATTAAATTCTAAATTGTTCTTTCTACGCGTAACATTGAATTTATTAATTATAGGTCTAAAAGTGCGGCGGTACACATATTTTACAAAATTTGGATATTATTATAATTTTTTTTGAATTACAAAAATTTGTGTAGAAAATTCTTTTCATATATTGTTTCTTTACGTTTTATAGATTCATTTAATTTTATTTTTATAGGTAGGCCGATTTTTTATTTCTTTCTTCCAGTTCAATGAAAATGGTTAAATTTTTATTTGGAATTTAGATTGTATTCTAAAAAGGATGTTTTGATTTGATATTTTAATTTGGGTATTAGAAATGAAAAATGTCCTTTTTTTTAGTTCGAGCGTTTGCATAGAAAAAATTACAAAATTATGTCAGGATATAATGCAGTTTCATTCGGTTAGGGATATTTGTATAGAGGTTCGCTTACAAACAAAGCGACCGCTCTCAATTATGCAATGTTTTGTTTTTGTTTACAGTAGGTTGCGTGTATTTTTGAGTGCATATTATCTATTCTTATTTAGTATAACGATGCAAATTTGTAGTTTCACTTGGAAACGATAAATTACTGGGATTTTTGTGATTTGCAAACCATACTGGGGTTCTGTTGAAGGAGAGAGTTGTCTCAGATGTAATTGCGAATTGCGAGTTGGATTCATGAAATTTAACGTTTCAAGTTGAATTACTGTATTAAATAATTTTCGGTAGTAATTTTTAATTTTTTAAATTTTAATAACTGTTTTGGAAAATTGTTATTGTTTAAACCTTCAGTCGGGTACTAATGCATTTAAAACATTGGCTCGAGTGTTCCCTCGGAAATGGAGCCTTCTAGATAGCCAGTAACGTTTTTGTGGCGTCTTTGTGTGCTCCTCCTCAAAGGGCAAGAGGGTTCATGATTGTCAGAGAAGTGATGACATGAAGTTTCTGGGGTTCATTTTGTCTTTTGTATTTAAAAGTATTGATGTGATTTCTGACGGTAGTTTGAACAATAATATTTCTTAAATTATACTAACAGTTACTATGTATGGGCGCTTTTATATTTATACTGTACAATTTTGTTTCGTACGTTTTATGACCTTTTTTTATCTTCTCCGATGTAACTGCCATAAGTGACCTTATTGGTAGCTAGATGTGATTAAATTTTTGCGAAATTTTAGATTTGTCATTTTTTTTTCTCTGTGAATTTGGCCAGAGCAAATGTGTAGTTATTGTTTCGAAGTGAACTGTCGAGAAAATTCGGTAAATTAAATATTAAATAAATGATAAGCAGTACAGAAACACGTTTCGAATAAACTTTTTTTTCAAAATTTCAAAAGGCTCGGTTTGGAGGCAACCAAGTTGAATCCGAGTTCCATCCATTGAGTTTAGTCGACCGGATAGGTGATCGATCACCAATGATGAGAGAGAAGAGAAACCAACTGCGCAGGGACTTGGCGCAGGATGGTTTCGGAAGAGAAGAGATAGAAGAGAGGAACCGAATGCGCAGGGACTTGGCGCAGGACAGTTTCGGAAGAGAAATTTACGTGTGCAGGGTCTTGGCACACGAAAGTTTCGATCGAAGATGGTCTACTGGTATTTTTCGGGCAGTAGCTGGTCACGCTGCTCGAATGCTTCGCTAAATATGTGTCGTAGCACGCGGTAGGCAAGCCACGAGAGCTTGAACGGGTGTCTAAGACTGTACTGTCCATACAGACATACAGTAGGTTCGTTGGGAAACGGCCTACGGCGGAGTGATCGTTTGATTGTTGCCAGTAGAAGTCTTTCAGCTGGACGTAGGAAGAGCAGCGTTCACCGACAAAAGTGGAGATGAGACAAGGCGAGTTTCTTCATCGACTTCTAGAATTGCAAATTCCGTCCAATTCCAGCGCGTGGTCCCGCTTTCAGTATATCTCCCCCCCTGATCCTTTTAGAATTGGACGTCTCTCTTGTTTTTTTTTTTTCGCCATTTGGAGAGAGAGCGGAACCATTATAGCGTGCTGCCCTGTTGCATGTTGATTGATGCAATCCCTTGCATTCTAGCGAAGTGAGCAGGAGAGCTGCGATTGAAAATTGAAGTCCGTTGTCAGCGTGCGGATTGTGATCTAAACAACGTCCAGCAAATTAATGTACTGATTATTATGTAATGAAATTATAAGTGAAAGGGTGCGATTATTGCCCATATTTGTTGTGTTTTTCGTGAAATAGTATGTGCGCTCTTGGTCAGTATTTTATGTAAACTTTTTCTTATTTTTTCTAGGTTGCCCTGATAGTAACTGTATAACTATACAAATAATTGTTTCAAATGTAAAGCGATCTTTGATGAGAAATCGCTGGAATAGATTGTGAACTTGAGATTTGTGCAGCCACTGTAAGAAAATTTTCAGTTATTTTTTTTTGGCATGTGTAGATTAGTTACAGGTTGTAATTTAATTATTAGTGTGAAATGTTATTTTATGCAAATGTGAAAATTATAAAGTTTTCGATTTTTTTAATATGATACAAAATATATGTGCGGAATTTGTCATTCTAATTATTTCTTGTCTATCAACTTTGAATTTGTTAAAAAAAAAAAAAAAAATTGCAAAATATATAACTTTGTTGAATAAATTATTAAATTTGTTAAACGATATTAATAAGTTTTCCTAATGAAAAACTTATTTTCAAGGGGGTGATGCGAGTGTAGTAATGCCTAGTTAAGAATATTAATTTTTGTTTAATTAAGATAATGTTTAATGTAAATCATTTACTAATAATTGTGAAATTACGAAAAAGTATGTTTGTTAGATTTAAATTGTTTAAAATGGGAAGAGTTGGCAATCCTGAACAGAGGCCCACAGAGCGGACTACCCCCAAAGAGAGTCAGTCCTTCGGTAGCGCGATAAGCGTAAAGTTGGGGCCATGTAACCTTAAATTAAATTAATTGTTTTGTGCCCTCTCCGACGTAAAATATTATAGTAAAATTTCCTACTCGCATCCCCTCAAACTACTTAAACCATTTTCGGAATTAAATAAAGTGTTAACAAGCGTTAAAAGAGTGTTAATGAACCCCCCCTTCCCCCTTTGTGTTGTAACGGCTTTCAGTCTCGGCGTGGCTACCATGAATATAATTGTAAAGTATCGTGGAAATGAGTAAAGAGAGTGTAAAGATAAATGCAATAGAGATCAGAAAGTAGAGTAAATAATGAAGAAAGTAAATAATAAAAGTGATCACGACACTACTTTTCCAGGGTCAAGGTTTTCTTCAACCTTTTTCCGTACCTGCCTCTGGCAGGGAGGGAGCGGAGGGTGGGGAGAGAGCCTTCTATTTTTCTATCCAGTTTTCTACTACTGCTAGGATAGGTGAAAAAAATAAACTTGTTTAATAACAGGAACCTCCCAGAGTGGACCGGAAGGTCTTTGAGGCTTCCTCTTGTCCTTGTAACTCCTTGTAACTCACTCTCTCTCTCTCTCTCTCTCAGAAATAACAGTAAACAGCGAAACTACAATAAATCAGCAATGAATAAATAAATAAATAATTTATCCCACGCAAACACCGTTCCAATAAGTGAAAAATTATTCCACAACAACAACAACAACATCGTATTACACCCAAACAATGTTCAAAGAAATATAAAAACAGATACCAAAAAAAAAAAAAAATCTACACTATAAATTTCGTGGGAATAAACCGACGATGAACACATGTCATAATGGCGCATGCGCAAGTCCAGTTATAGCCCTTCTTAGAAACTCATTATTGTGGCTTTATTTCGAAAAATATTTATAGATTTTTTTTTCTAAAGGGAGTGCTGGTTATATATATATATATATATATATATATATATATATATAATTAAAGTTTAAAAGATAGCGAGAGATCCTTCAAGCGAATTTGCTTCTCTCTCTCTCTCTCTCTCTCTCTCTCTCTCTCTCTCTCTCTCTCTCTCTCTCTCTCCTGTCAAAAAGGCAGACAATTTGTCGACAACATTCTTCCAGAAAAACAGAAACAAACTTCTTTACAAACACCTCGTCATAAATTTATGTTTCATGTTTTAAAACTATTATGGCTCATATTATTTACTGACGTCTATGCACAGTTTCGAAGAAAAAAGTTCGCCTAAAAAAATCAAAAGTGTAAGAAATTACTAATTAGTGACGATTGGTTTTGTTTTTTTTAGTACTGTCACAAAAAGTGATAAAAATATCCAAAGAAAAACGGATTATTACCAATTAGTAATTTTTTGTTTTAATATATAATAATAATAATAATAATAATAATGGCAAAGGTCATGTGACGGAAGGGGTCTGCACCTTCACGAGAGTTCCAAATAATTTAAGGGGGTGGGGGCTGCATCATTTGAAAGTGGGGGAGGGCCACCCATACAACTACTGAACAGACGTAACGTCGCTTAACCTTTCTGATCTAACGGGAAGCAGTGTTGCAACGAGGACCACGACGTACCCGACGCCCTGCCTCCCCGTCTCACATTTCTAGTATTTAAAATCATTAACATTCATTAGCTTTTAAATTATTATCTTTCAAACTGCATCATACTGTAAACGTTTTTATTAACCCTTTCAGTAATAATAATAATAATAATAATAATAATACATATCGTATTCAAATGCAACTTTTCTACACGTTTCTATCATATAAGTTATACTGTATAAGCTTATCAGTACCATAAGTTTAGTTTAATTGTGGGAAAGGGAAGCCAAAATGTGTGTCACAAAGTAAATGATTAGTGACTGAAATATTTGGTTTTGAATAACAATAAATCTCCTACGTTTTGCTTTAAAGAAAAAAAAGGATCACCTGAAGATCAGGGCCCCCAGCCTTTTTCAGTTAGCTTTATAAGGCTAACTAATGAAAATATCACGACCTAACCAATCGTCAAGGGTGTACAGTTGACCTAATGATTGGTTAGGTTAGGTCGTGATATTTTCGTTAGTTAGCCTTATAAGGCTAACTAAAGAAGGCTGGGGGCCCTGATCTTCAGGTGATCCGAAAAAAAAATTATAAACGAAAGGACTAAAATGATTAGGGATTGGAATTGATATATATATATTTAATTAATGGATATGCAACTGTATTATTTTGAAAGCATAATCCACACGTGACCTTTATCATTATGAAGGAGGTCAAACATCTCCAAACATCTTTGTTAGTAGTAGTATTAATCGAAATAAGATGTCAATTGATGGAACGATCGGAAAGTTACATAACTCAATCCTAACAACTTTGTTTGTAATATAGGATGTTGTTGCTTTCGAGTTCAAAGGTTATATATATAACTTTGATATTATCGTATTTGCTCTATATTCAAGTGGATATTTTGGAATAACTTTCCTTAAATCGATAAGCTTTCGCAGAAAGTAATTGGTAAAGGCTAAAACCAATTTGCTTTCAAAGGCCCAGAAACGGAGCAAGAGTGTCACGAGCCCCGGGGCAAAACTTATTTACGGGCCCTCTAACAAAACTTTTATTATACATTTATATTGGAAGTGTGATCAACAAAGATCTTCCTTTGTTCCAAAATTACGGCAGTTCATTCCGTATAATTCGGTTCTTGACATTATTATCCCTTTCGGATCACCTGAAGATCAGGGCCCCCAGCCTTCGTTAGTTAGCCTAACTAACGAAAATATCACGACTTAACCTAACCAAGCGTTATGTCAACTGTACGCCCTTGACGATTGGTTAGGTTAAGTCGTGATATTTTCGTTAGTTAGCCTTATAAGGCTAACTAAAGAAGGTTGGGAGCCTTGATCTTCGGGTGATCCAACCTTTCTCTGGCTGAATAACAACCAACCAACTAGATAGAAAACAAACTATTTGTTTTATATTCTTTAATTATTGTTTCAAATACACATTAAGAATACAGGGTGTCCACAATGTCTTGTCACCCCAGTAAAATACTAAGTGATTTTCGTTTTCCTTTCAGACCAATTTGAAATGTGTGATAGTCCCAGTGAGAAAAAATACTACCTCAATAGCGCACAATTTGGACAAGAGGTATTTGTTGATAAATAAAACCAAACAGTCAAATGTCAGACATTAATATGTAACAATGTGGCAGACGTAAAATTGTTCACTTATGTAGAACAATGGTATTAAAGGGTGAAACTCGAATAAGCTTTCCTTGAAGTCTGCAACTTTTCAGGAAAGTAAGCTTACATCTGCTAATCTACGCTTGTAAACGATTTGTGACGCGCGGAACGAATCATTTTGGTGGCCTTCACCCGACCCCCTTTCAATCGTTCTGTATCTTTTCTCAGGTGTGAAGGCCAAAATTGGCCAACATACTCAAAGAAACGTCTAACTAACGAGTTGCAGAGGGATAAAATAATCCTATTTTGAAAACTAAATTGTCTTCTAATATAAAATTGAATCTTGTGAGCTTTCTTCCCCACTTCTTTACACTATCATGAAAATTTAAAATCGTTTCTGACATAAAGCCCCAAGTCCTCCTCTACATGTCCGTCGAAGCTAAATCCTAACTTAACCTTTCCGTTTACAAATATTTTTTCTTCAAATCAAAACAATGATGGGGTCTTTTCGGTTTTAGGTCCGGCATTGGATTTTTTCCATGTTTTTGGTATAGACGTAGATTTTTACGCTGATTCCATTTCTGCAATCCGTTTCTTGGAGAAATAAACATGAAAAACGTTATGGCCCAAAACTTGTATTCAAATATCCACCTATACCTAACCTAACCTAACCTAACCTAACCTAACCTAACCCTAACCTAACAAATGGAAAGCGTATAAACGCATCGAACAGCTCGAAGGGTACAGCTTCAGTCACAAAACAGTGAACCACAGCGAAAACTTCGTGGACCCTTCAACTGGAGCACACACGCAACGGATAGAGTCGACGTGGAACCAACTCAAACGCGGTAACAAGCGCCGGTGTGGTACGCACCGTTCCATGATCGACTCGTATCTCTGCGAGTTTCTCTGGCGTCGCCGACACGCAGGCAAAGATCTAGTGCGCCAAATGTTGAACGATATTGCGCAGTTTGGCAAGTAGCAAACTTTGGTTTGTGTTCCGTTCTGTGTTCTTGAAACTTGTAAACGTAATAAACTTGCACATAACTTTTTTCGTGTTTATTTCTCCAAGAAACGGATTGCGGAAATGGAATCAGCGTAAAAATCTACGTCTATACCAAAAATATTAAAAAAATCCAATGCCGGTCCTAAAACCGAAAAGATCCGAATGATGATTTACTGTTATTCAAAACCAAATATTTTAGTAAATAGTCAGTTATAACACGCATTTTAGGTTCCTTTACCAACAACTAAACTTGTATCAACACGTAGAAGCATTTGTAGAAAAGCTGCATTTTAGTACGATATATTATTTCCGGTGGAACATTACAGTTCCACTGGTACTGCAAGCGTTACAAAGGATAAGTTGCGTAAGGATTCTTAGTTTCTAAGTGCAAGCATAACCTTTCACTTCTTGGCATTGAATCACATCTGTCAAACAGTGGACTACTCAGTCAGCCTGTGCGGATCAACTTGAAGCTTCTTAATCTTTTCAAGCTTTTCTACATCTGCGCGTTGTTTACTGGGTGTCCAAAAATGTTAATATATTACTTAGAACGCCTACATATATACCTATCATTTATACAAATTAGAAACAAAAGTAGTGCCACGACTGAACCATAGGAAATCCCCGTTGGAACAAAACATACTCTGAAACACCACTTTTAATGACTACTCTCTGTTTCCTGTCACTTAACCGACAAGCTATCCGTCTAATCAGCAACTTTAAATGGCTGAGGCCGTAACTTTCGTCACAAGTCTCCGGTGTGAGATTTTGTCGAAAATTTTCTGAAAGTCTAAACAAATTTTATCAACTACTAGTTCTATTTAGAGGTAGTGAACATATCACGAAAAAAATTCTAAGTTGGTAAGACTCATCACAGACTCTGTTTGCGAGTCGAAAATAAGGTAACGAACTTCAGAAAAGTTACCTATTCTCCTTGTCGCCATAATTGATTCAAGAAACTTGCTTACTACCGATGTTTGATTGATAGGACGGTAGTTTTCAGGTACTGTTCTATTTATTTGGAACATAAATGTAACGTTAGGTAATTTCCAATTTTTAGGAATTTTACCGTGGTCAAACGATTTGTTAAAAATTATAGCTAAAAAGTTGACTACACTATCGTTAACATTCTCTAAAACTCTAAGCCTAAACACATATGAAAGGACTATAAATTAAGATCAGCGAGCCTACGATCGTATGAGAGAGAGTGTTACAAGGAATTAGAAGGGCAAGAGGAAGCCTCAAAGACCTTTCAGTCCACTTAGGGAGGTTCCCGTTATTAAACTAGTGCATTTTTTAATTATTCTAACAGCAGTAGAATACTGGCTCGAAAAGCATAAGGTTCCCTCCCCTCCCTCACTGCTAGAGGCGAACACGGAAAAAGGTTGAAGAAAATACGTTGACGTGGAAAAGTAGCCAAGGAAATTTTATAGGAAAGAGGAGAATAGAAAAACAGCTTTATAATTATGCTATGCACACACAGAAATCATACACTAGATAGTATCGTTGTATATACTAACATATTAATATATTTCTACTGATCGTATCTCAACGACTTGTAATCACCACAAAAACCTCGAAGAGGTTTAGAGCCTCTAATTACAGCTCCAATTACCGAAGTGCTGGGCCAACAAAGACCCCATGGCCCACTCCAGGTTAACTCAAAAAGGATTAAGAGAGAACAAAAGGACAAACTCTCCATGCCTACACCTATGCACGTGCAAAGCTATCATACAGAAATTGAAGTAAAGCTGCTCTTCTCCTCTTCGCGTGGGCTACTGCCAGCGAAGTAATGAAATGCTACTACAGGAAAGAGGTTGAAACAGAAATTGAAAATGGAACTCAGTAATCCAAGAGAAAGAAACAATAGTGATACCAAAACGCGCACGAGAGAGAGAGAGAGAGAGAGAGAGAGAGAGAGAGAGAGAGAGAGAGAGAGAGAGAGAGAACCCGAAGATTCCCTCCAGGCTAGTCCATGAAAGAAAGAGAAAAAAGTAGAAAAAGCAAGTAAAAATAAAGAATAGTGAAAACGTATACCATGCCTACACTTATAAACGTGTAAAGCTTTCACACAGAAATAGTAGTAATAGTAAAGTATAGAACAGACAAGAAGGGTTCTCCCTCCTCCTCCAGCCACTGCTGGCAGAAAAGTTTGTGCAGGAAGATTTACGAGAAAGTAGGAAAAAATATAATGAAAAGAATAGCTTCAGCGTTCATTCACATGATGTGTTCACTTATCGTTATCTCGTATATCCAATTACACCTTATTGGGTACAAATAGCATGAACCCTAAACTACTTAATCTGATCAACACCATGCAATTTTTTAAGGAATTGTTTTTATTTATTATATGCAAGAAGTCGTCATTTCATCGCTGCCGAAGCCATTGTACTGAGAGACTTGCTTTCACAATTTTACTATTTTCATTGCCATCTTTCACACCGGAATTATTTAGATAAGGGAGCACTGGTCCAGAGGCACCTCCAGCTAGTGAATTTAAGAGCTCCCCCGACAGAGTACATATGCATAATTATTTTTAATTTACGAAATTCTATTATACACTCTTTAAAACTAAAATTCTACTCTAGCTAAGTAGCTTCCTTGAAGATGAATGTTCGGAAGTTTTGACTCGAGAGAGTTCTCGTCAAGCTATATAAGCTATATTCTATAATAAAATTATGCGAAGTACTCGTATATTTACGATCAAAAAGGAACATCACCATCCCCAACTCTATCCCAACCAACTCCCCTTATGACCCTTCTTTGTAGGCTTATTCGGAGGTTTTGACTTTTGACTCCCGAGAATTCCCATCAAGCTTCCCGTCCCTACCAACAGGGATATCATCCGAGAACTTCCAGTGCTCTGCAACCAGACCCGATCAGCACCTCTTATTACATTTAAAACAAACGGGAAAATCGGTCTATTCCCTATACTAACAGAAAAACACATCCCTAATTTACCCACCATTTAATGCAAATTTATGCTACTAAAATACTTACCCAACCTATTCTTAAATATATTAACTGAAGTGCTCGACACGACCCCCGCTGGTGGGCTATTCCACCTCTCGACTAACATATAGATGAAAAAGACTCTTGCAACGTTTATCTCATATTTTTTACCCCTTATTTTAAAACCACTGTTTCTCGTAATGTTCCTATATAGTATACGTCAAAGAAATTCTCAATTTAAGTTGTCAACACGATTTCAAATTTTGAACACCAATTAATTTGCCTCTTAAACGCCGAGTTTCAGGCGTATACAAATTCAGCTCTGAGTCTACAGTATGTTTCACTATGTAACGTTAGAATAAGCTTTGCTGTTGTATATATACATATATATAGTATATATATGACAAGGTTTTTTTGCGAAATCGGTCTTTTCGCAAATTCTCCGGTCAGTTCGCAAAGAAACCAAAACAATAGTAATTTTACAAAACGACCTTAAATGTTTGGTCATTTTGCAAAAACACAAAAATCGGTCAATTTGCAAAATCACCAATAATCTTGTGGGTCTATTTGCAAAATCTCTTGTTCTAATACTGTAGAACCTTCTAGCTCCTAACCTAACCAACAGTGTCATTGTGTTTAGGTTAGGTCAGGTTAGGTTACGTTAGGTTAAGTTAGGAGCTAGAAGGTTCTACAGTATTAGAACAAAAGATTTTGCAAATACACCGACAAGATTATTGGTGATTTTGCAAATTGACAGATTTTTGTGTTTTTGCAAAATGACCAAACATTTAAGGTCATTTTGTAAAATTACTATTGTTTTGGTTCTTTGCAAACTGACCGGAGAATATGCAAAGAAAATGATTTCGCAAAAAAACCGTAACATATATATATAAATGAGAGAGAGAGAGAGAGAGAGAGAGAGAGAGAGAGAGAGAGAGAGAGAGAGAGAGATATGCACAGAATACATTTAGAGGATTACATGACAAAGCGTCGAGGCCAAATGGCTCCGCCCTGCAAATCAAATCAATTCCAATTATGTTAATAGAAATCGATTTAATTTGGATATTAGCCATATATTTCGCACCGCCCTCTACCAAGGAATTCTATGGATGAGAATCCAACCAGGAAGAGAAGCTTTATGGAGGAACAATGAAGCAATGCTTCGTAATAAAATGTCTTTCTTTTTAAATTGAATAACAAATTGAACATTAAAATTTTAGGACGAGTCTAAAAATGAATTCTCTAAATACGAATGAGAATTCAATATGAAAATTATTTAATAAATGTATATTATATACTTCTGAAAATAAATAAATAAAACAGCATCATCATCTCTCGTCCAAGTAAGACATTTATCCCAAATGCTAATTCCAGATTGTGGAGAATCGATGTTGTTGTTTCATGGAGGTGTTTAACCTCCTTCACTCACACTATCAGGGTCGTAGGACGAGGGGGACCTAGAGCTTTACGTAGAATCCGAACCAGGGTTGGCTACATAGTCTGGATGCGGAGGACGGTCCCCGATCCAAATTCACTTAACTTAACTTCACTCATCGACGTGGTGTTACAGCATTGGCCACAAGGTAGCCCGTGTAGAATCGAGCTGTACCAAAAACGTAAGTGAAAAAAAAAAGTGGTTCCCAACCTTTTTTCTGGCTCAAGGTAACTCTTGTTATCTGTCCGTCTTTCGCGGCATTCCAGAGCAGAAAATTTTTCTCTTCCACTGTTAAATATGCAGTTCCTCCCAAGTTACCCAATACCAAGTAACTTCAAACTGAGCCTAAATAGTTTCCGTATGGACATTTCACACAAAATTTGCAAATCTTTAACTTTTCAATTACTTATTTTCATTTTCATGAAATTTTTGCTACACTTCCGGTTGGAAAACACTAAAAAAAATGTATAATTTATGGATGTAAAAGAATAAACCTTTCGTAAATCTTCAACGAGGAAATAATGCAAAATAATATTTAGTGAATTTTCGTCTGAAGAAGAAACCATTCATTGCATAGCTACTCCTCTCGCCTACTGCCGCTTAGATATCCAACTATAGGTTAAGGAATTAGGGTCCACTCGATTACAAAAAAAGTCAAAATCTTTCCTACCCATGACTCAGAAGTGCAGCGACCTACTCACACACACTGGTAAATATTGATATAAAAATAGAGTTTCATAACAGGCTTTTCTTAATCGACTGCACGTGAGTAATTATCAAACGTTATTCAACACATTCAATGAATAGTTCACTCCCATAATCCCCCCAAAACACATTCTCAGAAATTACAGTTGAAAACACTTTTCTAATAGATATAAACATCCATCCAGTACACAAAAGATAAATATTAAAAAAAAATGGAACCAAAAGATCAAGTAGGTGACAATCTAATTTCGATAAACATTGCAGATTTAAGGATTTCAATTAGCGAATCAAAAGTAAATTGAAATTGTTACTTTGGTCACGTTGACATATTTAATGTATATCATTTGAACTATGGTTTAGCCACGTTATTTACATTGAAAGTGCTAATTAAATTACCCCAAATTTGCATTGTAAATCATTCAGTGTTCTATTTTCTTATAAATATGCGTGCTTTTCAGGGCTATTAGTGTACTCATCATGGCCATACCGTGTAATTGGCGATTTAGAATTGCTGTTTTGCTGCCGGAATCTTCGCTTTTCTTGACTATAAGAAGCGGTTTATTCTCTGCTTCATCGACATAGTTGGGTGTACAGTGGCCATTTGAAAGCCCAGACAAACTTTCGTTTACCTATCGGACATAGTGGAGATTATAAGTGTTAGTGTAACCTATGTCGGCTCTACCACAAATAATCGATGTTCCATTTGGTAGATTACGTAGGTAGATAAAATAAGTTAAAGTGAAATTTTGAAATTAGAGAGATTAAACTTATAGCTTTTTACGTTATCCAACATAAAGTTACGTTGAGACGCTTTTGTTTCTTGAAAATGAAGGCCTATTATTGATCACTTATAGAAAGTTACAGGTTTTAATCTGCCAAATGAATTCAGGATAATTTGTTGGTTGACCCTGTTAAAATAAATTTTATTGACAGAAAATATTGTGCCAAAGAGAAAAACCTTAAAAAAATATAAAAAGTTACTAATAACCTTTAAATTAAAAATAAGACAAACTTATACTAAAATGCAAACAGCAGTGCTTGACATGATGCCTTTCTATAACACACTCGTAAAACATCAGGAAAAAAATAACATCAAAATTCCTACAACAAACGCAAACTCGGAACAAAATAGAAAAAAAATGACATACATACAAACACACAAACACAAATTAATAACAAAAATAATAATAATAATAATAATAATAATAGAGAAATAAGTGGACAGCAGTACAGTAGAGTGAAAGACACTGAAGATGCTGAAGGTGTCTCGTATATGTGATCTACTTATCCATCGAACTGTTTCTTGTTATCGTAAAGATATGCCATCCAGAAGTTGAAAAGTGATTTGTGTAACAGGTGACAAATACATCATATAAATGCTTAATTTCTTCCTTTTTAAACCAATGTCGGTCTTAGTTACATGGTATATTAATGTTGCGGATGCTGAAATTTATAAAAAACAATCTCCTTCCATTTTTATGATTCAAAATTGAAAGTTGATGTTCAATGTTCCACCATTTTGGGGCAAAAAAAAAAAAAACCCTAAATGACAAGATATGAACAACAGATTCTAAATTCTAAATGGGTAACACCATTTTGTAAAAATTTTTAGTGTTTAAATTCAGTCATTGGGTAACAACTGCACGTTTTATAAATTACATAACAAAATAGAATTTACTTAAATCGCTCATTTTAAACGTTTTGCCAATTTTCCGCTAAACCACGACCTAAGCTCACTTCAAAATGATTAATGAAACTCGCGCTTAAATAATTTAAAAAATTAAATCCGCTCAAACAATATCTGCGCCTGAGTTAAACTGTTATTTATGCAATGATGCAATGAATACATTCGCTAAATGATGGTCAGAGCAATTTTTTTTAGATAAATATGAAGACCGAAAAATATTGAGTAATAATATTTATTTTTTTTTATTTTTTATTTTTTATCTTTTCCGGTATTTTTTTGAAGCTTTTATCTCGTTTATCTCTTTTGAACCTTAAAAGGGGTTAAAAAGGAGTGTCTTTATCTGCCTAAACAGAGGTGGGGCAGAAGTGCGACTGTGCCCTTAATAAAGGCCTTAATGAAAACCTGACGAAGGATGGACTGACGAAGCACTGTTTGAGACGTACAAGAGGACTGCAGCAGTCGGCAAGTTTGAAGAAAAGAAAAACAACATAAATATATCAAATATATTATTACCTTAAGAAAAAGTAATTAATGTAATTTCACTATATTATAATTAGTAATAAACAAATTATAAATTTAAGTTAAATTTTTATGGCCTTTCTGTAAATTAAATAGATTGTCACATTTGTAACATTATATAGAGTATACTTTGGTCATCTTGGTTACCTTGGTTTTGCTTCCGCGGGAATTGTTCATTCTGACGAAGGTCAAGCTTGTTGCCCCACCTTAGACCTACAGCTTGACGTGGAACCCGAACCACGACCCACCACGGATTGTCAGAAATTATAAAGTCCTTGCCCGGATCTCGCATTCAATTACCAACTAATTTTTTTGTATGGAAGAATGAACAGCTGGTTGAACCTAACGCCGCCAGCCATCGCCGGGAATCGAACCCGAGGCTGGTGGATTTTGAGTCAGTGATGCTAACAACTACACACTATATATTAGTCCAGTAGCACAGACCCTGATTTTACTGGAACCCTGCATTGTTTGTTATAAAGCAAATTTTTACATATTTTGAAAGCTTATACCATCCCATTCAAGAATCCATCGGGTGTACACCTGACCCCCGCTTGGCTTTTTCAATATGGCCGCCATTTTCCAAGATGGCCGGCGAAACTGAAAAATCCCATATCCTGGTCAATACTTGATGGATTTTGATGATCTTGGTGTCATTTCTAGGGGTTTTTAGGATGATGAGTCGATCTGGAGGGGTTGCAGATACTTTGGGAGTCGTTTTGACCCACATTCGTCAATACTCAAGGTCATTGGAGGTCAAACGCCCCCCGAAATAAGGAATATCCCATATCCCGGGCAGTCGTGGAGATATTTTGGTGATCTTACTGTCGTTTTTATGGTTTTGGGCGAGACTGAGTAGTTCTATAGGGTTTAAAATGAAATCAGGGATTATTTTCCCCATGGTAAGGTGAATTCCAATATGTCTAATTATTCCTCTTATTTTTTTCAGGTTGTTGAGATTATTGCTGATGGTGCTGCCCACCTGGTGGTTTGATGACGTCTTGGTTGTGCTGATTCCAAAATTGTTTTTGACTGCTGAATATGGAGAATATACCAGGTGAGCATTGTTTAGTTTTCATTTGCTAAGGATAAATTATTTCAATGCGATTTGTACTCTGAAGAATGGGTAAACAAAATTCTTATTTTTCAGGTTCTACAAAAGCTGCAGACGAATGTTTCTTCAAGGATTTCCTGCGTAGCTGTCCTGGAGGTCAGAAAGGTCTTTCAAAGTGTGGGAGGATTCAGAAAATCATAGAGAGCAGCGACATCAGAAGGCAGCCAGATGTTCGAGCGAGACTAGAGCCTCTCTTGGAAGATGGAGCAAAAATCCTTTGTTGTCACAAGAACTGTGTTTCCACTTATGTGTCCAAGCGGAATTTATCAACATTCATGAAAAAGAGAGAAGGTGATACCCCTATGGAGCCAAAAAGACTACGTAGTGCTGTTCTCAGTGAATGCCAGTATATGACCCTAAAAAACACTCTTTTGTTTGAAAGTCAGTGAGTGTATATTACCCGAGAAATATGACATCAAAGTTCCGGTGTAATACCGCATTCCAGCATCTAGGTTTATGACCGATAAGCTTGGTGATAAAAAACAAATTACAAATATGTGTTGATAGAAAAGTTTAAACTGAAAAATGATGAGCAGGGACAAGTTGTATTCAGTAGGTTGTTGGGCATGAAAGGAGATTTACCGGCTGAAGAAGCCAGATACCATAAAGATTGTATGTCTACCTTTCATGTTGAGGTTGAGAGAGCTTGCCAGAATAAGTCAAGGTTTGAACCTGAAGACCGCCCCTTCATTGCTTTGTGTGTAGAATTGTCGAAGGACAAAATGAAACATGGAATTCAATTGAAGGAGAGAAGCTTTACAAAGAGTTAGGTGGTGAGAAGTTGTCACGTAGGTCGCTCACTGTAAAAGTTAAAGATTACTTCAAAGACGAAATTGTAGACTTACATGGGGATGGTATCGCTACGTTGTTAGTTTTCAAAAACCATGCTGCCTCATACCTGAATATTGCAAAAGATTGTGAGGAATCTGTTGATATTGATGAGTGTGTGAAGAAGCTGGGCAAGCAAATCGCGAGTGAGTGCAAAAAGAACAAGGAAGAATTCACTTCTTATCGTACTCACATAGATAAATATATTGGGTGTGAATCACAATCAGCATGCAGGGGGAGTCGCTGCGGCTGCATGGGACGCGGAATCCCTTGCACAATGTTCTGTGCATGTGGCAGCGGCTTGGATTGCAACAATCCATTGACCCAAAACATAAACGAAGAGCAGACTGATGATCCTGACGATCCTGACACAACCATGTCTTTTGATATTTGCCACCAATAAATGGTTACCTAATGTGAATAACTGCATCAAAGTTGTCAATGCCAATCCCCAGCTAGGTGAGAGCTTTGTTTTGTTTACGAGGTCATATCTTGTAGCTTTGCAACCTTCCATAGAATGTGTTGGTTTACGTCGTCGTCGTCGGCCTAGGCAAGCTACGGCTTGGGACCGTAGCGCATCTATCCGGTATAGGTTAACCTGGATGATGTAGCCATAAGCACTGCCGCTAGTTAAGTGCCAACCAGTGATTATCTCACTAGCCGTATTGAGTCCGTTAGGCGAAACTGCGACAGTACCAAAGGTGGAAAATATAACCCTTGGTTTTCTATTATTTATTTGTAAAATGGACATGGTATTAGATTAAAATAAATATTTGAATATAAATAATTAACTGACAATTGTGATATATAATTAATTATGTTTACATACAATAAAATAATATAGTATACATAAAATTAGTATTAATGTGGTTCACAATTGAATTATGAGGGGTAACTAATTTAAAATGAATTTATAGCTATTCCGAAATTCAAGACGGTAAAATTAACATTTATCTTGAAACTAAAATAAGAGTATTCACTACACACTCCCCCACCAGAGAGGAAGTTCAAAGAGTTCCGAACGACACAGATTTTCCCTGGACCTTTTTGGTAGCTACATGTACCTCGCTTAAGGTTGATTCCAAAAACGCAGGCTTAAGACGATCGATAGAAACCTTGTCGACCTTGGAACCGCGCTGGATGAGAAATGATTTGCGCGTACGTCGGAGAACTTCATAGGGCCCGTCATATGGACATTGGAGAGGCCGTTTTGGGAGAGGTACACGAACGAAAACGTGGGTGCAAGATTGGAGGGCTGGGGAAACAAAGATGTTCTGTTGGCTAGTCAATCGAGGGGGAACAGGCTGAAGGGACTGCATGTGAGAGGAAAGTGTTTGAGCGAATTCCGTAGGATCACATGACTTATCCCCTGCAGTGAAGTAGCCACCTGGTAGCCGCAGTGTTGTTCCATAGACTAGTTCAGCCGCTGTAGTCTTCAGATCACTCTTAAATGCAGAGCGAATACCAAGCAACACGAGTGGAAGCTTATCCATCCAATGGGAGTCTTCGTGACACATAAGGGATGACTTCAGCTGGCGATGGAAGCGTTCGACGAGGCCGTTAGCTTGCGGATGATACGCACAGGTATGCGCATGTACTGTACCCAACAAGCTAGTAAACTTCTTCCAAACCGAAGACTCAAATTGGCGACCTTGGTCAGTGATGACTTTTGTCGGCAATCCAAATCTTGATACCCATCCATGAAGAAAGGCTCTTGCAACAGTGTCCGCTTGGATATCAGGAAGTGGGATGGCTTCAGGCCATCTGGAAAAGCGGTCGAGACAGGTGAGCAGATAACGTTGGCCTTGAATCACTGGAAGAGGGCCAACAATGTCTACATGAATGACCTCAAATCGCTGGGATGGGGGCGGAAATGCGTCAAAGGGGGACCTGGTGTGCCTTTGGACTTTGGCACGCTGGCAGGCAAGGCACGTTTTGGTCCAATGTTTGACATCCTTCCGCATCGAGGGCCAAACAAAGCGAGAGGTAACCAGGTGTTGCGAAGCACGGATACCAGGATGGGAGGGGTTATGAAGATCCGTGAAGACTGCTTGTCTGTGACATGGAGGGACTAAGGGCGAATAGCAGCTGTTGATACGTCGCAATAGAGGGGCACAGACAATCCTGGCATACTCATTTTCTTGAGGGAAAGTGAGTGAGTGGAGTCTTCTCTGAGCAGGTCTTGTAGTTCCATATCCTTATCTTGATCCTGTGCAATAGCATTCCACAGTGTAGAGCTGAGGGTAACAGAAGTAATCTCTATTCTTGAAAGTGCATCCGCTGGAGTGTTCAAGACACCTTTGATGTGGCGGATATCTGTGGTAAATTGCGAGATATAATCGAGTTGTCTGATGACTCTGGGAGAGTGGTTACAGCTGTTTTTATTGAAGACAGTGATCAAAGGTTTGTGGTCGGTAAAAACACAAAACTCTCGGCCTTCAAGGAAATGTTGAAAATGCTTCACGTTTAAGTAAATAGCAAGAAGTTCACGTCCGAAAGCACTATAACGCGTTTGGGGGCTGCAGCTTTTTCGAGTAAAACGCGATGGGTGCTTGTTGACCGTTAATGGTTTGTTCCAACACCCCACCGATCGCAACATCTGATGCATCGACCGTCAGAGTTATGGGGGCATTACTGATAGGAAATGACAGAGACAATGCACTATTGATAGCATTTTTGGCATTGTCGAACGCCTGTAAACTATCGCTACACCATACCAATTTCGTTACCTTGCGTTTGTGTGTGATCATAGCGTGTAGAGGAGCAAGAACACTGGCACAGTTTTTAATGAACTTGTGGTAATAATTTATCAAACCTAGAAACCGACGTAACTCACGCTGATTATTTGGCATTGGGTAATTTTTTATCACTTCACACTTGTCCTGAAGGGGGGTAATTCCGTGCTGCGAAATCGTGTGACCAAGAAATTCCAAGGTTGGCTGTGCAAACACACACTTAGATGCATTAATAGTAACACCGTATTGTTCTAAGCGTTGAAAGAGGAGTGAAAGATGTTCCTTATGTTCCTCTTCCGTTGAGCTGGCCACAAGCAAATCATCGATGTAGGCATAAACAAAGTCTAAGCCTCTGGTGACCTCATCTATAAACCTCTGAAAGGTTTGCGCAGCATTCCGTAGCCCGAACGGCATCTTCACAAATTCGAAT
Source organism: Bathynomus jamesi (assembly GCA_023014485.1). NCBI lineage: Eukaryota > Metazoa > Arthropoda > Malacostraca > Isopoda > Cirolanidae > Bathynomus > Bathynomus jamesi. The sequence goes on from JAJOZX010000450.1 coordinate 182,277, forward strand.
AACCCAAATGGTGTACAAACTGCAGTCTTGGGAATATCCGAAGGCTCTACGGGAATGTGGTGGAAAGCCTTAACGAGATCTATTTTACTGAAGATAGATTTGCCGTGGAGAAGAGAAGTAAAGTCTTGGACATTTGGTACCGGATATCGGTCCGGGATGGTTGTCGAATTCAAAAATCGGTAATCCCCACATGGTCTCCAGTCTCCTGACTTCTTCTGGACCAGGTGTAGGGGAGAGGACCAACTGCTTTTGGAAGGTCTTATTATCCCAAGATCTATCATAAGCTGGAATTCCGATTTGGCAGCTTTCAGTTTGTCCGGGGCAAGACGTCTGGGTTTTGCAAACACAGGGGGACCTTTTGTTGTAATGTGATGGGTAATGGTGTGCTTAATGGTATCACCCATCTGCATCGGTTGAAGAATTCCTGGATATCGCTGGAAAAGGCACTGGTACATGGAATTAGGGGGAACGAGGGAAAGTGCAGAGTTCGAGGCGTCCGGAAGGGCAACCTGTTTGGCAAGAACAGAAAGCAGTGTGGCCTGGTCGCATAAGCGTCGCTTGTCAAGATCCACCAGGAGTTTGAAATGCTGGAGGAAGTCAGCGCCGATTATGGGATGCTGCACTTGAGCACAGATGAAAATCCACTTGAAGGATCGGTGAAGGCCCAAGTTTAGTTCACGCGACTGAGTACCGTACGTGGGTATGCGTGAACCGTTAGCAGCGTATAGAGGCGGAGATTCCGAGTGCTTATGACCAGATTTTTGAGGGAATACACTGACTGACGCTCCGGTATCAACCAAGAAATTGACACCAGAGTTCCTGTCCTTTATGAATAACAGGTTGGCAGTGCGAGTACTAGACGCCATTAGGACTCGCTGCTGGGGTTTTCCGACGAAAAATTGCAAGGGGAGATGCACTTCCTAGCCTTCTTTCCAAATTTCGAGTGGTAGAAGCAGATCTTCCCGGAACTCGAACGATGCCTCTTCGTAAATCTTGACCGAGAATGGCTTCTTTGCCGTTGATTTTGTAGCAGAGAACAAACGTGGTTGAGTTGTTGACTTAACTCTTCACTTTCAATTCCAGTTCCGATTGTGTGTTCACGTTGTTGACCGGAGCTGTGTCAATCTCCACTACTTTGTCGGCAGTTTCTGCTAGTTTATCAACTGGAGTAGCAGGATCCATAGTGGCCAAGACACGCTGAGCTGATGGAGGAAGTTTCTGCAAGAACAACTGTCTAAAGATGTCCTTATCGAAGGTTTGTGCGCGTTCGCCTAGAGCGCACTGCATAGCCCTCAGCATTTGAGTGGGCTTACGGTCTCCAAGTTCTTCTTTTGAGATTAACTGATGTAGTTTCTCACGCTCGGAGACAGTGGTGCGGCACAGGATGGCAGACTTCAGATCGTTGTACGGGTCCTCACTCGTGGAAGTAGATACGATGACGTCACGGACTTCAGAGATGATGCTCGCTGGTAGAGAGGACAAAACATGATCGTATTTTGTCCTGCTAGCGGTGATCCTTCCCAAGTTGAATTGTGATTCCACTTGGTGGAACCAAATAAATGGATCACCCGGCCAGAAGACGGGGAGCTTTACGCTCAAGTGGGAGATGGCACCAGCATCGTCAGGCATCTTCTCCTATGCTTGCTGACGTACAAGCAAGACGACAAGTTACCAACGAAGGAGTGGAGGTTGAGACGAGCGCAGGCACAGAGCGCACGGGCAGGGGTGAGGGGCAGAGGGCACGAGCGACATTACAGTCTGATCCTAGTCGCTCGGGTGAAGGGGGTGATGGGCACGAACGACGTTACAGTCTGGTCCTAGTCGCTCGGGTGAAGGGGGTGATGGGCACGAACGACGTTACAGTCTAGTCCTAGTCGTTCGGGTAAAAGGGGGGAATCCAACTCCGGAGTCACCAATTGTTGGTTTACGTCGTCGTCGTCGGCCTAGGCAAGCTACGGCTTGGGACCGTAGCGCATCTATCCGGTATAGGTTAACCTGGATGATGTAGCCATAAGCACTGCCGCTAGTTAAGTGCCAACCAGTGATTATCTCACTAGCCGTATTGAGTCCGTTAGGCGAAACTGCGACAGTACCAAAGGTGGAAAATATAACCCTTGGTTTTCTATTATTTATTTGTAAAATGGACATGGTATTAGATTAAAATAAATATTTGAATATAAATAATTAACTGACAATTGTGATATATAATTAATTATGTTTACATACAATAAAATAATATAGTATACATAAAATTAGTATTAATGTGGTTCACAATTGAATTATGAGGGGTAACTAATTTAAAATGAATTTATAGCTATTCCGAAATTCAAGACGGTAAAATTAACATTTATCTTGAAACTAAAATAAGAGTATTCACTACAAATGCATGTGCCCTGCACTTCAGCATAAATTGTGGTTTATATCCGAATATCCATATCCATATAATGTGGGTTATGTCATTTAAGCATTATGATCTAGTTTTATCTGCAGAAAAGATGTTAAGTGCTCAGCAGTTAGCTAGATTGTAGAAATTGTCAGTGAAATAAAGCAAATACAGTGATGTCAACTGCGGCATTATCATATTTCAAGGCCAAACTTTAACCTCAAATGACCTTGACTTGACCCATGGAGTTGCAAAATGATATCCTACTGTTATCATGTGCCTATAGAACTACTCAGTCTCGCCCAAAACCATAAAAACGACAGTAAGATCACCAAAATATCCCACGACTGCCCGGGATATGGGATATTCCCTATTTCGGGGGGCGTTTGACCTCCAATGACCTTGAGTATTGACGAATGTGGGTCAAGACGACTCCCAAAGTATCTGCAACCCCTCCAGATCGACTCACCATCCTAAAAACCCCTAGAAATGACACCAAGATCATCAAAATCCATCAAGTATTGACCAAGATATGGGATTTTTCAGTTTCGCCGGCCATCTTGGAAAATGGCGGCCATATTGAAAAAGCCAAGCGGGGGTCAGGTGTACACCCGATGGATTCTTGAATGGGGTGGTATAAGCTTTCAAAATATGTCAAGATTTGCTTTATAACAAACAATGCAGGGTTCCCACCCCGTGCAACCGGACTATATATATATATATATACACACACATATACATATATATATATATATATATATATATATATATATATATATATATATATATATATAAAATGAAGAGTCTGAATTTCATAATTAACATCCATAGAAAATTACGACACTTTTGAGATGCATGACGAGTAATCTCGTGCCAATTACTGCAGTTAATTCACTTTCCCGTTCCAGCCTGTCTGCATTGTGCGGTTCCTTCGAATTGCTTCCGAAACCACATTGGAGCTAACATCCATTTCGGGGAACAGTTAATTGCTCATTGAGGACATCCGAGCCAATCATAGACGACTCTGAACGTATCTGATGGCTGATGGCCGGTCAAAAGTTATTTCAATGCGCGGCTGCAGCAGTCATGGAGGGATTGATCGATCACATCACAAGAGGATGAACGAATAACAAATAAGTTAGGTTAGAAAGATAGATTGGATAAACAGACCGGCCACACACACACACACACACACACACACACACACACACACACACACACACACACACACACACTCGTTAAATCTAACATTATTGTGTATTCGTTTAATGAGAGCTAAAACCCACCAAAATAAATTATTTTGGTAACAAGACAACGTTTCGACACAAATACAATTGTCCTTATCAAGAAGGGGAAGAGCGGGGGAGAAAGGAGTTGAAAAGGTAGGGAGGCAGGGAGAGTAATTTCCGCTCACCTCCGATAAGAACGTAAGTGGAAATCATTACATTGTTTACCTGTATCGTGCTTTCTTTGTATCAACCTCTTCTCATATCCTTGATAAGGGCAATATTGTTTACATCAAAATGTCTAATTTTTAACAAAATAAAAAATAAAAAAATTAATGGATTTTAAGTCTCTCTCTCTCTCTCTCATATATATATATATATATATATATATATATATATATATATATATATTGGGTGGCGCGGAAAAAATGCGTTCTATTTGAGGAGCCGTTGTTCCGTTAATATAATTAGTAGACATCTGAAACTTTTGTAGTTAAAAAAGAACATATCCAAACAAATTTTATAAATATTTTATTAAAAACCTTTAATTAGAAAGAGAGTTATAGCTGTCTAAATTGAAGGTTCAAAACAATGGCTTTCCGCATCAAAACATCGACTTTCACTGGAAACAAACAGATACTAACTAGTGAGACTTACAGTATGTGCGATATAGCCACCACTTTAATTAATCATTATTATCACACATCGTTTCCATTGGCGAATAGCAGCCTGAATTTGATGTTGTGGTATTTGTTTCCAGCATTCTTCAATGCGATCGCGAAGTTCCGCCAAGTTGTCAAATGGTTCGCGGAAAAAACGCGTCCTGTTTGAAGAGCTACTGTTCTGGAAATATGATGATTACGGATCTGAAAACTTTACAGTTAAATTAGAACATATTCAAATAATTTCCATAAAATTTATATTGAAATAATATAATTATTAAAAGATTTGCAACTATTTAAATGACACAATAACATTTTGCGAATGGGTGCTGCTTTCAGTTTCAAATGTAACGTTCGTCAATACGCACGAACCAGCTAGCCAGAACCACGCCATCGTATTAAAGAATGTTGGGAACAAATACCACAACATCAAATTCAGGCTGTTATTCTCCAATGGAAACGACGTGTGATAATAATGATTAATTAAAGTGATGGCCCATATCGCACATACTGTAAGTCTCGCTGGTATCTGTTTGTTTCCAGTGAAAGTTGATGTTTTAACTCGGAAAGCCATTGTTTTGAGCCTTCAGTTTAGACGGCTATAACTCTCTTTTTAATTAAAGGTTTTTAATAAAAAAAATTATAAAATTTATTTGGATATATTCTTGTTTAACTACAAAATTTTCAGATGTCTACTAATCATATTAACGGAACAGCGGCTCTTCAAACAGAACGTATTTTTTCCGGCCCACCCGAATTATAAATATATAATTTATATATATATATATATATATATATATATATATATATATATATATATATAGTGACAAATGGTGTACGTTTAAATTTGAAAAGAAAGAAAATCTCAGAGGAATATGAAGCTTTAAAGAAATAAAATAACCACTGAATTTTGAAGTTCAAACTTTAAAAAGAAAATTTCCCAAAAATGTGAAATAAAAGGAAGAAATTCTAAAATTAAGAACGATAAAATAATAAAATAAACGCTAAATTTTCCAATTGTTAATATCTTTCGCGAAAGAAAAAGAAAATTTGTTAAAAACAAATTACTTAATTTCAACGTTGTGTTAAATTAGTGGTTTTTTTTTAATGCATAAACGAAAAGCTAAGGGCGAACGTCCGCAAAAACGGCTCCCCACCCCCCTCAAAAGAGGAAGAAGAAGTGAGACAAAATTAACGTCCAAGATTTTCGAGATACTACGTTTAAAAGACTAAGTTATAGACAGGAGGAAGGATGGATTGAAGAAGATTGTTCCAGAGTTGGCCGGTTAACCTTTGCGTTAGAGAGTTGAGACAGAAAAGGAATGAGAAAGCGTTGAATGTCTGGTACTGCGTGCTCTCCTTAAAGGAGGAGGCGTGCAGTTAGAGAGTTCAGAAGAGCAGTGTTCGTTATCATAGCGATGATAGTAAAGAGAGAGTGAAGCAACACTGGCGAAGAGAGAGGGATTCAAGAAAGTTGGTAAGAGGCGGGGAATTGACGAGATGAAAAGCCTTTGATTCTATCCGGTTAAATAGAAATGTGTAGGTTGAGCCACCTCTCTCTCACATGAGAAGCGTACTCCATAGAGGATTGGACGAGGTCCCTGTACAGAGAGAGCAACTGAATAGGGGTGAAAGAACTGCGGAGCCGGTACAGGACACCTAACCTCTTAGAACCTGTTTCAAAAAGAGAGTAGATATGATTTTTCCAGGAAAGATCGCGAGAAAAGGAAGCAAACTCTCAAAAGCTTTTGATATGCCGAGCGCAATAGAAAAGGTTTCACCGAAATCCCGGAGGGAGGATGACCAAGAGTCAGAGAGATATATATGCAAGAAGATCGCCGGTTGAGCGTCCCTTGCGGAACACATACTGACAATCTGAAAGGAGAGAGACGTTTAATAATCTTTTTAGGACAGATTCCAAAACTTTAGAAAGGCAAGAAATCAAAGCAATTAGACGATAGTTGGAGGCTTGAGAGCGGTCACCCTTTTTAAGAATAGGCTGAATGAAAGCGAACTTCCAACAGGATGGAAAAGTACCAGATGAAAGTAAAAGACGAAATAGTTTGCCTTGGTAGGGTGTCAGCACAGAAGCACAGTTCTTGAGAACAACAGGAAGGACAGCATCAGGACCGTACGCTTTCCTAGAGTCGAGCCCAGATAGGGCAAAATAACATCTTTGGAAGATATTCTAATTTCAACCATAATTAAGTCAGACGGAGAAGATGGAGGAACAGTACCGGAATCGTAGAGGGTTGAATTGGAGGTGAAAGTCTAAGTGAAAAGTTCAGCTTTATCAGGAGAAGAGACTGCAACTGAGCCGTCGGAATGGAAAAGAGGAGGGAAAGAAGAAGTAAAGTTGTTGGAGAGGTTTTTGGTTTGACGCCAGAAAGAGCGAAAAGAATTGGAATTAGAAAGGTTTTCGCATTTTTGTCGGATGAAGGAATTTTTGGCGAATCGAAGAACAGATTTTGCACGATTCCGAGCAGAAATATAAGCTGAATGAGAGTCAGGAGTTGGATGGCGACGGTACCTTCTGAAAGCCTCCTCTATGTTGCGGATAGCATTAGAGGAAGTAAAGTTAAACCAAGGGTTTTTTTGGCATTAGTAGTAGGAACAGAATATGGAATATACGTTTCCAAGTCCGAGAAAATCACCTCCGTGATGCGCTCGACGCATTCGGAGGGGATCCCGGCCAAGGAAGCAGTAATCATTCCATCGAAAATCTGAGAAGTATAGCCTAAGGGCCTCCCAATCAACAGCGCCAAAGTGCCAAAGGCGCCTCCTCTTGGGAGGATCCAAAGGCCGAACTGAAGCTATATATATATATATATATATATATATGTGTGTGTGTGTGTGTGTGTGTGTGTGTGTGTGTGTGTGTGTATAGATATGTAAGCAAAGCAGCCACCAGTGCTAGTATATCACACTCACTCTTATTTAACATATATACAGAAAACGTGCAAGACTCCCAATCAACTGCTTGATCAAAGTAAGTGAATTTATATTTAAGAAAAGAGCGTATTGTCATTTAAGAAATAAAAAAGAAATCCAGCTAAAAATAGTTAATTAGTGCTGTTAGTATAACAAACAAAAAAAAGAAGCTAAGATCATCCTCATTAGAAAGGATTCCTTTCGATTTCACTCTAAAGAAAGCATTAATTATTTTTCAGTATTTATTATACATGCCTCTGTCGCTACAGCAAGATCAACTTGAGATGAATTTTCGGAAGACTGATGAGTCGAATTCTAAATATAATGCAAGAATATTTTGAGTTAATCGTACATTCTAAAGACCGTTTAGTTATGTTAACCCAACTTGGTGTGTCAAATCAGCTCCGACCCATTAAATAGTTGAAATTACCAGCGTACTTCGATAGTTTTGATAAGGGCAATTTTTAACCCTCCTTATACTCAGAATTCACGAGGGATGTAGTAATTTTAAGTACTTAAGGCAGTGGTGGTTCCCAGCTATTTCTGGCTCAAGGCACCCCAGTGCCATCCGTCTTCATTCGCGGCAACCGGGAGGATTTTCTGTCATCTTTCGCGCGGCATCCCTGAGGTTTGGCGTCCCCGACCGTTCAACATCCAATTATTACTCTCCTGAACACTGAGCAACACAAAACTGAGCCCATATATTTGTCGGTTTTGTTTGATTTGCAATTTGGATATATTAAATAAGTTTTACATTTGTATACATTTTGTTTTGGTTGAAATTTGGCGTCATGCATCCCGGTCTGGAAAACACTGAATTAAGGAGTCGGAGTTTATTTGATCCCAATTTGGGTTAAAAATAACTGAGTAGTTTCTAAGTCTAAATTTAAGTATGAAATTAAAATTAAAATGGACCCTCTTTTACTTAAATTTAATATTAAAAACTATTATTAAAGTTAAATTCTCTAAATTTAAAAACAGTTAATAAATAATTTCATTGGGAATTATTTAATATATATATATATATATATATATATTATATATATATATATGTGTGTGTGTGTGTGTGTGTGTGTGTGTGTGTGTGTGTGTGTGTGTGTGTGGTGAATAAATTTGCACTTTTGTGGGACAAATTTGAATAAAGTTAATTATTAACATAGTGGATATAAATAGATTCGAGAATATAATTGCCAGAAATTTAACAATTTTACTTAAAATTTTAACTACAAAAACTTAAAAACTCTTTAAAAGCAATTTTTTTTAAATATATATATATATATATATATATATATATATATATATATATATATATATATAAATTTAGTGGTGGACCGGATGTCAGTTTTTCAACATCTGCGGATGCGGATTTTTAATTTCAACATCTGCGGATGCGGATTTTTAGTTTATCAATATAATATAGAATTATGAATGTATGACATAATTTTTCAAATTTCGTGATATTACTATTATGGCAGGCAATGCATAAGAATTAAAATTAATATTAATGTTTTCATTATGATAAAAATAATAACTTTCTCAAGAGTTTCAGCCACAGAAAATTCAATGAAACAAGTTTCATTCAATTTTCTCTGTTACCAGCTATTTATATTTTCAGGTTTATATATTTGTTTGTTTGTTCATTAATTATAATTAATACTTTACATGAAATGTGCATGACTGGGCCTTATAAGCTACTTTATAAGCTAATTTAATTGTAAATTGCATAATTTATTAAAGGGAATATCCGCATAACATCCGCAGTCAGAAGTGCGGATGCGGATGTTAAAAATGATGTGGATGCAGATATCCGGTCCACCACTAATATATATATATATATATATATATATATATATATATATATATATATATCTGGGGATAGGGGATTTAAAAAATTCTTCTCACGTGGTCCCAGCTTGTCGTAAAAGGCAACTAAAAATAAGGGGCGGGTGCGGGGGGGGGGGGGCTGGAAACCCCTCCCACCTGTATGTAACTTTCCACACACACAGGAACGGTCAGAGAAGGGACATAGCGGGGGCTTTCCTGCCATGGCTCAGGCTTGGATGTCTGAATGTGCGTGGATGTGGTCAGGATGATAAGAAGGGAGAGATTGGTGCTCTGTTTCGTGAGAGAGGCTTGGAGGTCCTGGTCTTGAGTAAAACAAAGCTGAAGAGTAAGGGTGTGGAGTGGTTTGGGAATGTTCTGGCGGTAAAGTCCGGGGTTGGGGAGAGGGTAAGGGAGGGGGTTGCGCTTCTGATACGTGATGGGCTATGGGAATGTGTGAAAGAGTGTAAGGAAGCGAGTTCAAGGCTGATGTGGGTTAGAATGAAAGTGGGCCAAGCGAGATGGGTGATTGTTAGTGCGTATGGATCTGGGAGTGAGAAGAGTGAAGAGATACGGAATGCGTTCTGGGACGAACTGGGTGAGTGTTTGGGTAGTTTTGATGCGAGGGACCGAGTTGTCGTGCTAGGGGACTTGAATGCGAGAGTAGGGGATGTGCCAATTAAGAGTATAGTTAGGGCGCATGGGGTGCCTGGTGTGAATGGAAGTGAGGAAAGGTTAGTTGAGTTTTGTGCTGAAAGAGAATTGAGAGAGGTAGTGAAAGCGAGTGAACTGAGGAAAAGGGAGTGTGAACGGATGTATCAGGAGAGACTGAATGAGGAATGGTGAAGGGTCGGAGAGAGTGAAACAAAGGATGTGGAAGAGGAGTGGCAGATATTTCGAGAAGCGGTGCTGAAGTGTGCGACTGAAGTGTGTGGTGTACGAAAGATTGGGGTTGGACATAAACGACAGGGTAGTGAATGCTGAATGTGAAGGCTGAAATGTTGGTGAAGCAAAAGAGGGAAGTATATGCTCGGTACTTGCAGAGCAGAAGTGTGGGTGATTGGGAAGAGTATAAGAGGAAGAGGCAAGAAGTAAAGAAAAAAATGCGAGACCTGAAAGAGAGAGCAAATGAGAGATGGGGTATGAATGTCAGAAAATTCAGGGAGAAAAAGATGTTTTGGAGAGAAGTGAATAGTGTGAGGAAAGTGAGAGGGCAGATGAGCATGACTGTGAAAAGAGTCGATGAGGAAGTGATGAGAGATAGAGATGATGTGAATACAAGGTGGAGTGAGTATTTTGAGGGACTATTGAACTTGTCGGAAGATAAGAAAGCAGATGTGATATGTTTGGGCAGAGAGGGGATTCAGAGTATGAGAGTTGTGGCGAATGGGTTGGTCCGTAGGGAGTTGGTGGTGGAGGCCCTAGGCAGGATGAAAGGTGGAAGAGCGGTAGGAGTGGATGGGATCACTGTAGAGCTCCTGAAAAAGGTGGTGAATGTAGTGCGTCTGTTTAATGTGTGTGTATGGACAGAGGCGAACTGCCTCAGGACTGGCGGAGTGCATGTATCATCCCCCTGTAAAAGGGCAGGGGGGGGGACAAAAAACGTATAGAGGAATTAATCTGTTGAGTGTGCCAGGTATGGAGAGTGGTGAGAAAGGGTGTGGTGTTGGGAAGGGTGGTGGCATGCAATTCGGGAGGAGCAAAGAGGTTTTAAAGAGGTAGAGGGTGTGTGTGGACCAGGTGTTTGGGTTGAAGATATTGTGTGAGAAATACTTGGAGAAAGAAAGGGATTTGTATGTGGCGTTCATGGATCTTGTAAAAGCGTATGATAGCGTTGACAGGAAGGCGTTGTGGTAAGGGCTGCAGCTGTATGGGGTACATGGGTCGTTGTTGAATGCGGTGAAAAGTTTTTACCGAGAGAGTAGAGCGTGTGCGCGTGTGGGAAGAGAGGAGGGCGAGTGGTTTTCGGTGGAAAGTGGGTCTACGGCAGGGTTGTGATGTCGCCATGGTTGTTTAGTGTGTTTATAGACGGGGTGGTGAAAGAGGTGAATGCAAGGGTCATGGGGATGGGAGCGGGGATGAAGTATGTTGCCGGGAGAGGTTCTTGGGAAGTGAATCAGTTGTTGTATGCGGATGATACGGCTCTGGTGGCGGACTCGAGAGAAAAACTACAAAGACTGGTAACAGTTCGGAAGGTTGTGTGAAAGGATGAAGCTGAGAGTAAATGTGAATAAGAGTACGGTTATGTGGTACTGTAAAAGGGAGGTTCAGCGACTGAGTGTAAGTTTGTATGGTGAGAAAATGGAAGAAGTGGCATGTTTCAGGTACTTAGGGGTGAATGTGGCAAGGAATGAGACTATGGAGGTGGAGGTGAGTCAGAGAGTGGAAGAAGAGGCAAAGGTACTGGGTGCCCTAAGAAGTGTTTGGAAGGAGAGATCAGTGTCTATGGGTGCGAAGATGGGTATGTATAAAGGTATAGTAGTACCAACAGTGATGTATGGATGTGAGGCTTGGGTGGTGAATAAAGGAAAGGAAAAGGGTGGATGTACTGGAATTGAAATTTTTGAGGCGGATTGATCGTGTGAGAAACCTCCGTGAGAGGTGTGGGAGTCAAAAGAGTCTTGTGGAGAGAGCGGATAAGGGGGTGTTATAATGGTTTTGGCAGTCGGAGGCGGAAGGAGAAAGGGGGAGGGATAGACCGAAGAGGAGACGGAGGGATGGGGTGAAGGAAGCTTTGGGTCAGCGGGGCCTGGACGTCTGGAAGGGTGAAAGATGCGCGCTGCATAGAAAAAAAGGGAGCCATGTGGTATAAGGGGGGGGGACGGGTTGTCAATGTGCCGCCTCAGGGTGTATGAAGCGGTCTGGGTAAACCGTGTAGTCTGAGGGACTGGGCTGTGGAACTATTGCCCTGAGGCAGGAGCATTAGTGTCATGTCAGCTGATGAAATGAATGTGGGCGATTGAAGCGCTTCCTGCCTGTTCCTGACGCGACCTCACTGCGGTGGGAGAGGCGTTTGGGTATTAAAAAAATATATATTTATATAAATAAATAATTATATTTAAATGTACTTTCACATTCCATCGAATATCGTAATAAACCAAATCAACTCAACTAACGAAGAAAACAATTCCTCGGGCCTAGACCTATTCTCGACCTTCAACCAAAACACTACATCCAGCGATCCAACTTCCTACCCTCCTAATCTGTATTCTACCTCACTCATATTCATTATACACTGCTTTAATAATAATAATAATAATAATAATAATAATAAACAATAATAATAATTTTTTAAAAAATCATGATTAAAATACAAATTTAAAAATAGAAAGTTAGATGCCAAAATGTAATTGAAAGCCATTAACTTTCTTATCTTTTTCAATGACACAATCTACGAAATGTCGTTCAATTCAATGACTTTCAATTGAAGTCAAAGAATGCCAGCGTCACTTCTTTACAGGGTAGATGGGTAGATACTTCTCTGATTAGACACTTCTGTGAATCGCCTGTCTATGAAGTATGTCGTGGCAATGAAAATGTTATATTATATATATATATATATATATATATATATATATATATATGTAAAGAACGACGCTTGTGTAGAAGAACGTTCCGCACAAGATGAGGAGGGAGAACGAACAAATGAAAAATGAGGTAACCACCTGGGAATCAAACCCGGGATCTTCCGATTGCCGGTCAGATATGCTATCCACTACACTATGGGCCTCGATTAATCAAAAGTCGTAATTCTCCTACATACGAACAGAAACCAATGCCCTGAGGGGGCACCTTCGCATGCCATACATATATATACATTTTAACTGCAAACAACACACAGTATAATTAATGTAAAGAACGACGCTTGTGTAGAAGGACGTTCCGCACAAGATGAGGAGGGAGAACGTTGTGCGGAACGTTCTTCTACACAAGCGTCGTTCTTTACATTAATTATACTGTGTGTTGTTTGCAGTTAATATATATATATATGGTTTGTGGTGAAATGTGCAGTGTGAGTGTGAATGATGAGGATAGTGAGAAATTATGTGGTGTTTTAAAAGTTAGGTCAAAATCAATATCATTCATTGGAATATTTGCATAAAAAAACAAATTATTAATTACATTTAATAATTTTTTTTAATTCACTAATTTTTTTCCATTTTACTTTTTTAAATTAAAAACTTCAAAATATTTTTCAAATTTTTCCTTTTTTTTTTAGCATCTAAACTTTTTTCATTTGAAAATAAAAATACTTTCTACAGACTGGGAGCTGGGGGGTGGAGGTAGTTCACTTATTGTATATTTTTATTTTATTTCGCATTTTATGCCCCTCAAAAGATTTTTTTACTTTCGTTGTCAAACTAAAAAGTTAAAAAGTTATTTTCTTGTTTGGATGACAGGTTTCAAGAGCCTTTTCTGACCACCTTTGAATCCTGTCGAATTTCCAATTCTCCAAGTTTCAGTCAAGGTTCCAATCAGGGTCGTTCTCTCTCTCTCTCTCTCTCTCTCTCTCTCTCTCTCTCTCTCTCTCTCTCTCTCTCGTTTAATATATATACGAGGTGTGATCAAAACGTTCGGTAAATAATCCCGCAACTAATGAACGCATGTCACTAGGTGATGTCAGTGTGTATGGCTGATGACGTCACCTTGGCCACTTTCCAGATGCCAACAAACACCATTCAACTATGCACCAGTGCGCTGTGTCATTGCTTTTTGTGAGGGCGTTTTTGTGGCGTCTGGCGATTTTGCAGAAAATGTCGAAATTTGAGCAACGTGCAAACATAAAATTTTGCTTTAAACTTGGTAAGACGGCTACAGAAACGCACGGAATGCTTGCAGCTGTCTACGGAGATGAAGTTGTTTCAAACAAGACTGTTTGCAAGTGGTTTGGAAGGTTTCGAGAAGGAAATGAGTCTTTGGAAGATGCTGAAAGAAGTGGTCGTCCGTCCGTCTTGTTTGTAACAACTTCATCTCCGTAGACAGCTGCAAGCATTCCGTGCGTTTCTGTAGCCGTCTTACCAAGTTTAAAACAAAATTTTATGTTTGCACGTTGCTCAAATTTCGACATTTTCTGCAAAATCGCCAGACGCCACAAAAACGCCCTCACACAAGCAATGACACGGCGCACTGGTGCGTAGTTGAATGGTGTTTGTTGGCATCTGGAAAGTGGCCAAGGTGACGTCATCAGCCATACACACTGACATCACCTAGTGACACGCGTTCATTAGTTGCGGGCACACCTCGTATATTCAGACATTGAAAACAAACCAAATTGAAACTTATTTTGGAATCCAACTTGACTGTCAACAAGAAACTTATCAACTTCTCAACAAAAGTTATTTCATTTTCCCGATTAGCACGAATTTGACAATACGAAGAACTTCACAAATAAAAAAACTAATGAATTCCTTTACTAAACTAATACTAATAAGCAAAATTTTTTTTAAAATTAACTTAATAAACACTCGTTCGGTGACAAATTCAGAAAATTTTGACTCTCAAGGAATGATACCGATTTTGATCACCTACGGACAGCACAAAGGAAAATGACAAGCAACGATTCGTTTAACGATAAACACGTCACGTCACATATTTTTACAGCATGAAGAAACATTCGTCACATAACTATGTCGCATAACAACAACTTTACATAACCAAATTATGAGGCAATATTACATACAACTTTACATAACAAAACTTCATAATGAGCTCAAATTCAAAATTCATTATCATATATATATATATATATATATATATATATATATATATATATATATATATATATATATATATATACTAGCACCAGATTAACTCCAAGCTGCCCAGTTTTCTAAATTCATTCACATTTATTTCATGAATCTAACGATTTGTATTAATAAAACTAAAAATAGCTACACATTACGCGAAATATAAAATGCTAATTCCTATTCTCCCCTAAGATTTGCTCACACTGTTGGCCAAATTCGAGATGATTATTTGTATATATATATATATATATATATATATATATAATATATACACAGTATATATACAGTGTGTGTGTGTATATATATATATACTATATATCTATATATATATATATATATAATATATATATATATATATATATATATATATATATACTGTATATATATATATTTGAAATAATTATGATGATGTCAAAATGTTTCCCAAATATAATCTCAAATTAATTGGATTTAATTTATTTTTAGTGCGAGAGTTTAAAAAAAAAATTCAGCCATTTTTCAATGTTACCTTTATTTACGGGAGTTGGGGGGGGGGGGGGGGGGGGGGGGGGGGGGGGGGGGGGGGGGGGGGGGGTTTATATAAGTGGGGTAATTGCAGTTCCATAAATAATAACTTGTTTTCAATGACTTATTATTTTCAACGAAGATAACTTCTTTGCATAAAAAAAAATTACCTAATTCTAGTAACTACTAATTGCTTCTCCATATTTTTTTTTCTTTTTTTGAGTTGTTTTTAAATTTTTCGAAGAGTATCAAAAAATTATCCTCTTTTCCAAAACTAAATTGTAAAATAGTTGTATTGAAGTCCGTAGATTTTTTCGCAATTCTCACGCAACTCCCTCTTCATTTACAAGGTGAGCCAAAATGGTGGCCCCCCCCAAAAATAGTTTTGTAACAATCTATTTCTGGGAGCACCTTTTATTTTTGGATCACCCTGTATTTACTAGGGATACTAAATCAAAGTAATAGAAGAAATAATTAGAGAGAGATTTAACTCCATTAATTATATCGAATTTACAAAGATATCTGTTGACATTATAAACTTTTGGGTTGGGAATTACTCGTTAATTAAGCTGTGAAGTGAGAAATGGCATTTACAAAATGGGATTACAATTAGTTTTAAGTTGAAAAAAAATGGGTGAATAAATAGGATTTCGTCCGAAATACCAAAACGAAAGTAGAATGCAAATAGATTCTCAGACGCGAAAAACATACTTGAACTTAAACGTGAATCTTACACTCAATGTGAGTAAAATGAATCGGATGAAGATGAAATGAGGATAAAACCTTAATTAAGTGATCTTTAATAGAGTAACAATGAAGGAAAATACCATGCTCGAATTTGGCCTAAGAAAAGTTCATACATTGATCAAAAGTGACAAAATTATGATGAAAATGAAAGTATTTTACAGAAAAAAAAATCTAAAATGATGAAAATGACAAAACATAATTAAAAATGATTAAAAATGATTAAAAAATGATTAAAAATTATTAAAAATGATCTAGCTGCCGTTAGGCATTCCTGGTTAGTGCTACACAAACTCAGATGATAAATAAAACTTACTCTTCGAAATTCAGCAATCTGTTAGAAGTGTTAGGAAGAAATAAAGCTATTGTTAGAAAATGTTAGAAACTCCGTACGGTATATTATTACATTTTCCTAATAAATTAAATACTTTCAATATATATTCTATATAACTTAAACTTTCATGTTATAAAACATTTTGTGATAACTTACACTAGGAAAACATGTTCGCTTAAAACATACCAAATTAAATGTTGAAAAAGACAGACAAGAAAATACAATAGTTTCACGTCAATATACGAAGTAAACTCATGCTACAAGCTTTGTTCTACTGTATTTCTTAACATACTGGGTGTGTATATATATAACCGTGGTTTCCACGTTAATGGGTACGTCTACATTACTTTTCATTTAGCTACTCTCGATTCTCGTTACTGAGGGCATCTTGTGCTGTGCTACGTTGCATGAAGACTAACAACTTAATTTTTGCTCAAGTGAATATCGGTGTAGAAGAAAGAAAATAGTACATTGTGGTTACTTTTAGTTTGTGCTAATACGATAAATATATATATATATATATAGTTTAAACGGGAGTCAGATAGAACTAATATTTGTTCTCCAGTTCAGTTTAGACTTTAAAAAGGTGCTTTAAATACAAGAGAAATTGCGTCACATTTATTGAAGATAGTTTAAGGGTAAAAAACGTTAAAAATACTAAAAATTTAAATTAAAATTTACTACTAGCAAACTTTTTAAAAATACTTCAGATCGATAATAAAAAAAAAAAAAAAAACATTTTCTAAATGTGGGGGGTGGGGGAATAAATAAAAAACGGGATGTATATTTAAATTAAATAAGTTTAGATACGAACGTAATTAATACAACCAAAATTTAATAACGAAAGAGTGCTAAAATTTCAGTGATTTTGAAGTCCATCTAAGAATTAAGTGATAATCTATGAAAATCTATGGCTGCGGTGCACTTGAAAAAAGCGGGTGGGGACGGCCACAATTATTGTGAAGTGTATTCCAAAAAGCGAAACTTGTAAATTTAAAAATCAAATCAAATACAAGTTTTAAAAATTGTTAAGTAAATACCTGCTTAGTCTTTTAAAGGGGTCGGTATTTAAGACTCTTCGAACTTTTTATATATTTATATACTACAAATTACCTAATAATATATATATATACTCTACTCCATTGAATTATGGTCGTATATGACGGCTACTGTATCGCTACATCACATTATAAAATAAAGGAAAAAAAAATGTTTTGCTCTTTACTCATCTTTTGATAATGAATATTACAATCACCTAAATTACAAAGGAAACCCAAGTTTTAATAGTTTCGTTCACAGTTGACCGGTTTAGTAGATGAAAGACTGAAAATACGATTAACTCTAATGGAAGGGTTAATCAGTATTTCAGTCTTTCATCTACTCAACCGGTCAACTCTGGAACAATCTTCTTCAATCCATCTTTCCTCCTGTCTATGACCTCCCATCTTTCAAACGCAGTGTCTCTAGACATTCGAAAACCCTAGACCTTGATTTGGCTCTCTTCTTCTACTATGGGAGGGGCGCTTTTGCGGCCATTTGCCCTTGGGCCCTCCTTTCTGCATAAAAAGTCTTAATTTCATTATATATATATATATATATATTCTGGAATTGGAGTGTTTCTAGGAAACTTAATACGTAGTAAGAATAAGATGGCCAAAAGAGCTTGGAACATTTTTTATTATTGAGCCAACGTTTCGGGCTGTCGCAGAACCCACTATCAAGGCAGTTCTATAAATTAAAAATTTGAAAGACTATGACAACCATACACGCGTATTGAGACCAAAACTTACTCTGGAATAAACCAAAGATAAAAAACACAAAATTAAATAAAGTGTGTGTGCGTGTGTGTGTGTGTATAAACAATGACCTTACCTAAAGTGAAATTCAAAATTTATTACAATCAAACCTTAAACATGAAATATTTCCCAAGATTACAAAACAAGGAACACAAATCAAGATGAATAATGTTTGGGGGAATACTAATTATACTGTAAGTAGTTGGTTGATTGAAAGTTTGGTTGGTCTTTGTAATTAAAAGAGGGAAAGGAGCGGAATCACTGTTGAGAGATGATTGAATCTTTTTAATATATAAAGATTCCAATATTAATAAGGAGTAACTGTTGGGGACATTCATATTATTTTAAAATCTTGAAATAAAGGAAAGGAGAAGCTTTGTAATATAAAGAATAACTCGTAATACGGGAGCTTTCTTCGGTCGTTAGGGGAACAAAGCCCTATGACTGATACCGTTGTGATCACAGATGCGCGCACGTAGTTTTCGTTAGTAGATCCAACATAATTGCCGCTCTTACAGCGTTAACACTTAAACTAATACACCAAACGAGAACGATCAAAAAGGGGGGGGAAGGGTCTTTAATTAAATTGTAAAAGAGAACCAATTTTGTAGGAATTAAGACATAATTTTAATTGCTGCTTCAGAATAGAATTTACTGAGAATTTTTTAAAGGTTTCTTCCAAGAGAATCGCTATAATTGGTCCCCAAAAGGAATAGAATAATATTGTTGGTCTTTTGTGGTTGTTAGTACAGTATTTTTGGTTGATAGATATTGTTGTTGCGGTAATTACGACCAACGAGGGCTCTCTCCCATTGACCCACGATGACGAACATCTTTCAAAACCATTTAGAAAAACCTACCTTCGTACCACCACTCATTCCACGCCTTCGTTTTATAGACGACATGCTGACAATACATTTGCACTTTTTACTAACTTAGACGAGACTGAACCCTTCTTCCAATATATTAATTCCATTCATTTTAATTTCAAAGTTTATCATATGGAAATCGAATCCCAGAAAAAGATATCTTCCTTCAAACTTTCATTTACAAGACTTCCAGGATCTTTTTCGACCTCCCTATATATAATATATATATATATATTAGTGGTGGACCGGATGTCAGTTTTTCAACATCTGCGGATGCGGATGCGGATCTTTAATTTCAATATCCGCGGATGCGGATATTTAGTTAATCTATCAATATAATATAGAATTATGAATATATGACAATTTTTTAAATTTCGTGATATTACTATTATGGCAGGTAATGCGTAAGAATTAAAATTAATATTAATGTTTTCATTATGATAAAAATAATAACTTTCTCAAGAGTTTCAGCCACAGAAAATTCAATGAAACAAGCAAGTTTCATTCAATTTTCTGTGTTACCACGTATTTATATTTGAGGTTTATATATTTGTTTGTTCATTAATAATAATTAATACTTTACATGAAATGTGCATGACTGGGCCTTATAAGCTACTTTATAAGCTAATTTAATTGTAAATTGCATAATTTATTAGAGGTGATATCCGCATAACATCCGCAGTCAGAAGTGCGGATGCGGATGTTAAAAATGATGCGGATATCCGGTCCACCACTAAATTTATATATATATATATATATATATACAGGGTGGGCGGAAAGTAGCTCCCTATTTTGGATTGGTAAAAAAATACGTATATTATTCATTTATTTCAGAAAAAATAATATGAAAAGGTAGGCATACATGGTAGGTTTTCTCTAAAATTCAATGTGGGCTCCAACTCTTTCCACCAGCTTCTGGAGCCGCCCAGGAATGGCGTCCACTGACTTTAGCAGGAACTCCGGCGGGATGGAGGACATGACTTCCCGAATTCGGTCCTCCAGTTCTTCCAATGTCCTCGGTTTGGTGCGGTAGACTTCTTCCTTTACCCACCCCCAAAGAAAGAAGTCGCACGGTTACCGCTGAAAAACGGCAGAATCGGTTCAGTGTAACGGTGTGGTGTGGTATGACCTCAGATCAGGTTGTGGGCCCGTTCCTTCTGCGCAACACCATGAATGCTGAGCGGTACCTTGCTATGTTGCGAAACGAGGTCTGGCCGGTTGTCAGCACATGGGAGAACATCGACGATTTGATATTTATGCAAGATGGCGCCCCTCCGCACTTCGCTCTTGTTGTCCGTGAGTGGCTGGATGCCCACTTCCCTGGGCGTTGGATGGGTCGTCGTGGTCCACATCAATGGCCAGCCAGGAGCCCCGACTTGACACCGTGCGACTTCTTTCTTTGGGGGTGGGTAAAGGAAGAAGTCTACCGCACCAAACCGAGGACATTGGAAGAACTGGAGGACCGAATTCGGGAAGTCATGTCCTCCATCCCGCCGGAGTTCCTGCTAAAGTCAGTGGACGCCATTCCTGGGCGGCTCCAGAAGCTGTGGAAAGAGTGGAGCCCACATTGAATTTTAGAGAAAACCTACCATGTATGCCTACCTTTTCATATTATTTCTCTCTGAAATAAATGGATAATATACGTATTTTTTTACCAATCCAAAATAGGGAGCTACTTTCCGCCACCCTGTATATATATAATATATATATATATATATATAATATATATATATATAACTTAAAACTTTCACAAGCCGAGAGACTAACTTTTACAATTTTGCCCCATTCTTTACAAACTTAATTCTTGTCGCACAGGAATATATAATCATAGAGTTTACGAACTTAATTCTACTTTTTGTTATTTGATAATTAATGATACTGAATAAAAATTTTGAGACTTTTTCAATGTCAAACGGATGTTGTGGCACCTTTTTTTTTATAATATTTATCAACCAAAAAATATTGTACTAACAGCCGCAAAAGACCAACAATATTATTTTTTTGCTTTTGAGGGATAATTATAGCTAGTATTCTCTTGAAAAGACGCTAAAAAATTCTTCGATAAGTTCTATCCTCAAATTGACTTTAAAATTATATTTCCTAATTCCTACAAAATTGGTTCTCTTTCAAAATTTAATTAAAGCCCCTCTTCCCCTTTTCATCGTTCTCGTTTGGTGTATTTGTTTACGTGTTCACGCTGTAAGAGTGGCAATTATGTTGGGTATACGAACGGAAAACTACGTGCGCGCATCTGTGGTCACACGGGTATTAGTCATAGGACTTTGTGCCCTCTAATATACCAAAGACAGTTCCCTTCGCACAAACAAAATCGAATTTCATAATGTCGACGTCTGACCTTATGGAAGTCGGCCTTATTTCAGAGCGACCTTATGCAAATATATGTATTTCAAGTGAAAATGAAACGGATGTTTAATATTTTAACTGAGAGTGACTAATGCATACATACATTTCAGATTTTCAATGAAAATTACTAACCTAACCTAGCCTCACCTAACATCACTTTACCTGACCAGACCTAATTTAAACAAACAGCATGAATCTAAGTGACATGCGTATGGTCGAGATTTTCAACATTTATGCAAGTTCAGAAACTTTGGTATCTACATTATGCTTATCGATATTGTACAGATCGACATTCCGCGTGTCGATATTGTGAAGATCGACATTGTTTTTACCCCCCCGCCCCAATTACATTCACTCTCAGTACTGCAAAACTTCTCCTTTATTTCAAGATTTTAAAATACATACTATGGGATGCTCATCACACTCAATCCTTGTTACTTTTGGAATCCTGATATATTACAAGATTCAACCATCTCTCAATAGTGATTCCGCTTCTTTCCCTCTTTTAATTACAAAAATCAACCAACAACTACTTATAATAGCAGTGTCCCCAAACATCATTGAGCTTGATTTTATCCTTAAGCTTTGATTGTATGTACTTTTAAATTTTGTTCAATCACATTTAGGTGAGGTCATTTTTTTTTAATACTTTACTTCATTTTTGTTTTTTGGTTTCCTTTACTCCATAGTAAGTTTTGATTTCAATACGAGTGTGTGGTTATTGTAATTTTTAATTTTTTAATTTTGTAGAAAAGTTTTGATTATGGTTCTGCGATAGCTCGCAACATCGGCTTAATAATAAAGAATGTTCCAAACTGTTCTGGCCATATATATATATATATATATATATATATATATATATATATATATATATAATATATATATATATATATATATATATAATATATATTCATAATCTATCTATACCAATTATAAAAATTAATGTTTTATAATCTACATATTTTATATGTTATATATAGAAGACATTTCATACCTGCATTAGCTTCTTCACCACATCTCTTCCCAAGATGTGATCAAATACTGCTTGCAAAAATTGATCATTCATGATTGAGAGTTTTAACTTATCTCTGTGCCATATTAAAATTCTCGCGTCTTCGATCGCAGTAGCTGTTACCTGTGGGTGAAAGAGGGAAATTACAGGTATACATCCCGTAAGAGCAAGAGAGAGAGAGAGAGAGAGGGGGGGGGGGTTTCGTGATAGAGTGACGTTTGCAGTGTTTGTACACGACTTCACGAAGTATTTGTCCATGAATGCTTTTGATGGACTGTGAACGAGATTATCATTTGCAGTGTTCGTACACGAATACACGACGTATCTGTCCATTTATGCTTTTGATGGACCGTGAACAAGATTAACTGTCGTTTCCAGTGTTCGTACACAACTACACGACGTATTTGTTCATGATTGCTTTTGATGGACCGTGAACGAGATTAACTGTTTTAGTTTGCTAGGTTTAAAATTCAGTGGCGGCTCGTCGGTAGGCACTGCGGAACTGCAGTACCCCTAAAGTTTTTATTTACAATTGAAATAATCAAGAACAATATAAGGATGAGCTCACTGAATAACTTTTTCAATAACTTTTGAAACTTTTATTCATTGCTCAATGCTCATCCTTTTATTTCAGTAATTATTTCAACCCATTCTTAGAGACAGCACCCCTAGAATTTTTAGTCACGAGCCGCCACTGGTTTAAATGTTTGCGATGTGTTTAGTTTGCGATGTGTCAGTTAAGTAAAAGGTGTCGAAAACCTGACAGTCTATAAACAGTCAGAAACCTCATTATAGGGCCAGGGTTATAGACGTATGCAGGTCGCCTAGACATTGTCTTATTTAAACAGCTGTTCGGTGGTCTGATTTTGCAGTCACGTCCAGTGTAACAAACTCACAAACCTTTCCGGCATGCTAGCTTCAAACAACTGTCCGAGAAAAAGTAAATGTGTCAATACAGCGGATCCCTTCAATAAAAATGCCCTTCCAGTGTCGGGAGAACGGGATCTAACCTAGGTGCAAATTTCTTAATGGTCCCTGGACTGTTTTCCCTCTTGTTTTTGGTTCATTCGTTTTTCTGTATCCACCCGAAGAGGATGCCAGTGGGCATCGAAACTGTTGTGGAAATGAATTCTGTCTATTAGAGTGGGTTTTTATTATCATATTTTGACCTTCACGTAGAAAAAAGTGAAGTTTTTTGCATTTACAGTAACGTCATTTTCGACATACGGAGAACCTTTAAAAGAAAGGATAAGAATGTAATGTTTCCCATGTTGAAAACACTGATCATACCAAAACTCGAATATGGCCCAGTCTTGACGTCTTGGCTTTACTTACTTTAGTTGAGTTTGAACGACTGTTCAGTTTTCAAAAATTTGGAGTGACATCACTGTATCGACGTATTTACTTTTTCTCGGACAGTTGGTAGAAGCTAGCGTGTCGGAAAGGTTTGTGGGTTTGTTACATTCTAGACGCAGGGTCTGAACTTCCACAGTTTAGGCTTCAATAGCAGGTCTACCCTATATACGCGTCTGTGGTCAGGATACCTCCCAACCACCATGCACGAACTTGGAACAAGTAATTCAAAGAAAAATTATACTATGTCCTCTTCTTTGAAGAGGCAAATTATTTTTGCAACATTTTTAACACCATTTACTAAATGACACGAGGTCTTCATTCATTATTTTTAACATCCTCAAATCGCAACGTTATCTAAATTCCCAAAATTCTTCAATCTTTCCTTTTCTTCAACCTTTTTACTCCTCAGACTCGCTCATTCAACCGACAAATTTAGACCTTCCCTTTTCATATATATCACGACCGCTTCTTCACCTGCGTATCCGTTTACCATTTAGCTCGCCGCTCTAACGAGACCCGACACCAACCCTCGCATCTTTGTTCCATTTACGCACACTCATGAAATCAATGTCCGAGACGAGTCTTACTTTACAGATTATGTAGTTGAACCATCCTATATTTTGAAATTTATTACCATGAAAAATGAGTGCCTACAATTGGGTCTTAAAGAGTGTTCATCGAATACTTTTGCATGTAACACGCATCATACTTAAAGAAAGTCCTGAAAACTGAATTGAATACTGCCTTAAATGCCTCATGACCTTGATAATACCTTTCAGTTATACAACTTCATGAGGAATATTGAGTATCTGTGACGTCGTTATGATAAAAAGACACCTCTGTGTGCCAGTTTTGAAAAACAAAATAGTAAAAACCTTATTAAATAGTGAAAAGTTAATGCACAGCGACATACCAAAACATTCGACTATCTTGTCAGGTGTTACAAAGAAATAGAATAAATTCATTATGTTTATTAAATGTACAATTAGGCTAAAAACAGCGTCATATGATAAATTGAAAAGGTATAGTAGAGGTATGTCGCGCGGCTACAGCGATTCAGGCTCACATGTCCTTTGCACATGGGGTGTAGCGACCGGGTAGGGGGTACCGTGAGCCAGTGTTATTTATATTTGTATTTATATGCACGAGCCTAAGTTTTCTGGATGACGTAGTATGCGGCATCCGTCCGCTAAAGTGTTAAACCTTTATTAAAACTTTTTAACGCTGTGTCTTAGTATTTAGTTGGTCCACCCTCAGCCCTGATTACGACAAGCTTTCGCATTCTTCTGTCGTTATCGATTGCCAGGTTGTCATCAAACACCTCTTCAGTTCTGCTGAAGTCTGCAGAACAGCTGTAGGGAGACGAACCATTTATTTTTCAACATGATCTCGCTTCAGCTCATGCGGCTCGTGCAACATCTGCGTGGTTTGATGCTCATGAAATTGAAGTATTATGATGGCCAGCTAATTCTCCTAATCTTAATCCGATAGAAAATCTTTGGAATAGTGCAAAGCAGAAACCAGGAACACTTAGTGAACTGAAGAGGTGTTTGATGACAACCTGACAACCGATAACTACAGAAGAATGCGAGAGGCTTGTCGTAATCAGGGCTAAGGGTGGACCAACTAAATACTAAGACGCAGAGTTAAAACGTTTTTGATAAAGACTTAACACATTAGCGGACGGATGTCGCATACTGCGTCATCCAGAAAACTTACGCTCGCATATAAATACAAATCTAAAAACAAAAATATTAAATGCATAATATAAAACAGTATTACAAACTGAATATAGAGGTATGTCGCGCGGCGGCAGCCACTCAGGCTTACAATTTAGGGTGGAGTGAAAAAAATCAAAAGTGCCAGGATCAAAATTGAGGGGGTCTAGATAGTTGTCTTTTGTCCAGGATTAAACTTTAAAACCGATTTTGGGTGGTTGCATACAAAACTGTGACTGCTACCGGCCAATTTATACAAATTGTATGTGCGCGCTACCAAAATTTGAACCCAGTGACCTATCTCGGGTTCTGGACATGATAGAAAGAGAATTTAAAAACTGTTTGTGATGTATTTTTTACCTCTGAAGCAGATTAAAATATTTGCAGAGGGTTGCAGGCTCAATAATGCATAAAAAATCCCTATTTCGTCAGTTTTGCTCAAAAAATGCCATTTTTCGGCCCCTTTTCTCTAAATATTTTGTTTTTTATTTGAAATTATTTTTTATATTTTTCTTTTCAGGTTGAATTTATAGAATTGATAAATACATGTATTTTGATAACCTTATTGCCAAAAAATACTGCATAGTAGGATGTTAAGACGTAGTGACACAGTTAAGATTGTTGATGAAGGTCACAGATTTTCAAGCACAGACTCATTCCCAACGGAAAGCTTCCTCTTGGTAAAGATGTCATCGAACGTGTAATGGCAGAAGAGAACTGGACAACCAGACAAGCAGCTGATACGGTTGCACTAAGTCTGATTGAACAATGGATTTGGTGCACTGTCTATCCAATTTCACGCCCCAGTGTCACCAGCAAGATTCAGGATCTAGTCAAAGAATTTTCGAGGTAAGACTCAAATTTTCAGTCCTTCATAAAAAGATTTAAAATATGTCACACTTTTGTAAATTTTGTAGTTACATTTGTTTGTGACAGCAATTTTATTAACATAATCATGTGATTCAGTGATTTGCAAATCATAAGAATGATCGGTAATAAATTCTGTTTTGGCTAGAACTTAACTTAGGATTTATAACTGAAATTTGCATTCACAACATTAAAGTTTTGGTAATTTTGTAAGTTTGACAGATATCTAAAAAAGAAACGTGGTGACAAGTTCTGGAGTGATCTTTCTTCCGTCATTGAAAAAACTTCCAAGTTGTTTGACATCTGTGAGGACTCAAATCGGAGAAGAGATGTGGAACATTTGTAATCAACTCAGAATGACAGAAGAAGACTATACTTTCTATGAGGACCAGAAAACAGCTAGAATAGGACGATGTGTTGGTTTTAAGGAACGTCTTACATCGGCAGACATCAGATACAAAAGGAGAGGAGTACAGCAGGCGCAAGCAAAAGAAAAGAATCGGCGAGTTTGATCTATATAAATTAAAAAACTTTTGATTAATGGTCACCGAAAATCTGGGTTTCTTGAAATGATTGTGCTACAAATTATAAAATTTTATTTTTGCATCTTTGGTAAACTATCTTGTAAGTTGTATCATAAT
Source organism: Bathynomus jamesi (assembly GCA_023014485.1). NCBI lineage: Eukaryota > Metazoa > Arthropoda > Malacostraca > Isopoda > Cirolanidae > Bathynomus > Bathynomus jamesi. The sequence goes on from JAJOZX010000450.1 coordinate 209,252, forward strand.
CATATTGTATTTTATTATTCCCATGGAAGAGCTCAGGAGAGTTTTCAAGTTGTTCCATCAAGCTCAGCAGCAATACATGACAGTGATCTCGATAGTCTCTCAAGTCAGGACAGCCTGGAATCACATGATGAAACAACTAGTGTCAGTGAACAACAGGAATCCGGGACAGAACAAAATAGGAAGAGTCTACCAAACCTCGCTTGGCAGTGTGACAGGTATACTGTATAGTTTAAAATATGAGTATGCTTTGAACACTCTTGTTGCTCTGTTGACAATACCTTTGAAAAATGATTTATAATCCATGTAACGTTGCTAATAGTTAGAGTCCAAATCTTGGACACTGCTGTCCAATGAACATCTTGTTAGAATATTAACTTGATATAAAATAAATGTCTTTTACCAGGTATCAAGTAAGTGACAGAGCCGGAGCAGCAGTTGCATCAGTAGTTTTAGAGGATTATGGAATTATCACTACTACTGATAAGATGAACGTAATTGACAGGTAACAGTCCAATTATCGTGTACATTAGTATCTGATTCAAATCAAGTATTTCACAAAAAGGCATACGTTTCAAACAAGTGTTGAAATTTAAATATCTTTAGTCAAAACCTATGGAGCTTGCTTAAATAATTGTCTTTAAAATTGAGTAAATTTGCACTATGAACTTTGCAGGAACAAGCTGAGAAGAGAAGGTGAAAAATATCGTAAAGCCATAAGAAAAGAGAAGGATAAATTTTTTGAATTGTTGGATGCTATTTATGTGGATGGTCGCAAAGATGCAACAATGGTGAGAGTTGAAGTAAATGGCAAATATTACAGAAGAACTGAGCTAGAAGAGCACTATGTAATTGTAGGAGAACCTGGTAAGATTTAAAATTTTGATCTTTAGTTTGCATTTTGTAACAGATATTACTCAAAATATTTATTAAGATGAATTTTGGATATAGAAATTGGAAAATAGATATAAACCCTGAAATATCTAAAAAATTGTCTCTAATTTCTGAATACTATTTCGGGTGATTTCTACCTCTCACATGTGACTCCAAGTAATGGCAAGGGGTCGACTATTGCAACAGAGATATACAAGGCCCTCAAAGACACTGAATTACAAACCAAACTTGCCGTGATAGGATCTGATGGGACTAATACAATGGCCAGTTCAAATGATGGAGCTATCAAATGCCTGGAAGAACTGCTTGGTAGACCTTTGCAGTGGAGCATTTGCCTACTACACTGTAATGAGCTCCCCCTTCATCATGTCTTTGTTACTCTGGATGGAACAACAAAGAGCCCAGACTCATTTTCAGGAAAGATAGGAGTTGAACTTGATAGAAATATATCTCAGTGGGATGTGATTTCATTCAAGCCAATTAGGAATTCAAAATTTCCAGATTTTCCTAATGAAGTACTGGAGGACCTCGGCACTGATCAGTATTATGCTTACAGAATCTTTACGGCTGTTATGCTTGGCTGTGTTGATCCTAATCTTGAGCTCCTTGAAGTTGGACCGATCTGTCATTCAAGATGATTGACTCTGGCATGTAGAATCCTCAGATTTTATACATCTCAAAAGAAGCCTTCCAAAGTTCTGGCCACACTTGCAGAGTTTTGTATCTTGGTCTATTTTCCAAGTTGGTTCCAGATCAAGGAGGAGTATCGATGCACAGATGATGCTAAGAACTTTTATGATATGCTCTAAAGGATCCTGAAATTTTCTCACAAGGAAGCCAGGGAGATAGCCCTAAAAACCCTCTACCGAAATGCATACTAGCTCACCTTGAGAACGTATTAATTGCCATGCTTGCTGATTCAGACCCACAAACCCGCAACATCGCAGTTAACAAGGTACTTTTGGTCAGAGGGAATGAATCAGTTGAAACAGTGATAGACAATGATTTCGAAGGTGGTGACCTGATAATTGATTCAGATGAGGATATTGAAGTCCCAGAGTTACAGCCAGACTTGAGTGTTGTGAGAGATGGTAGTGTCAGGAGATTCATGGTGCCTAAAATCGATAATGAAGCTCGAGGGTATCTCAAAATGATAAACATAAATTCACCTGACATTCATGAGCCCCCTATCATAGCATCTCTAACCAATGAAGAACTCATAAACATAAGAAAGGAAGCACTGAAACTCAACCAGCCTTGTCATAAACTTGTAACAGAGGCATCCTCAACTGTGATAGGATTTGAACGTCGTGATGGCATTATTCGACAAAAGATAAAATCAAGAAAACTGATGAAAGTGTTCAATACAAAAATACAATATTCTGAAGCTGTTTAGTGATTATTTTTATTATTTTGTTTAAAGAGTGATAGATCGAATGTGTGTTATGTGTTATATGAATGTGTAATAATGAAAATTGCAATTTTTGGCCAAAAAATAATATAAATATAGATTTTTTGATGCATTACTGAGCTTGCAGCCCTCTGCAAATGTTTTAATCTGTTTCAGAGGTAAAAAATACATCATAAACAGTTTTTAAATTCTCTTTCTATTATGTCCAGAACCCGAGATAGGTCACTGGGTTCAAATTTTGGTCGCACGCACACACGATTTGTATAAATTGGCCGGTAGCAGTCACAGTTTTGTATGCAACCACCCAAAATCGGTTTTAAAGTTTAATCCTGGACAAAAGACAACTATCTAGACCCCCTCAATTTTGATCCTGGCACTTTTGAGTTTTTCACTCCACCCTAGCTCTGCCCTTACATGTCCCATGCACAATTTAGGGTGGATCACTTTTCACTTTTTTTAAAAATTATAGCTGGTCAAAGTTTTTCCCATGATTTGGTTCAGTGGAAGTACACTGACACCATTTTTACCAAAATCGATCAATATTTAGGGGTCGCGCATCGACCTTGAAAATTTCAATTTTGGAAATTTGGCCAAATTGACAATTTTTTACTGAATAAAGATAAATCATCAAATGACCATATTTTATGAATCCTCTCAGTGAAAGAAATCCTCTCAGATACTTACCAAGTTGATAGGACAAGTGGTTTAGAAGTTATACTCACCTTGAGATAGCATTAAAATTTAAAATACCGTATTTGTCCCCGTACCTCCATATGCTGTCTGCCATTGTCTGCTTTTTAGGATAAGATAAAACGAATAAGGAAAGATCAAATGTTTTGTATTAAAACGGTTTACCGATATCACTAAAGGCACTTACTCCGGTGCCCCTAACTAGGTTCAAAAACTGTATGAATCGTGGTTAGAACACACGTCATCTTAAGGCGTGCGCCATGTACTCTCTCTGCTAACTCCCTTTCCCTCTGCACTACGTCATCTTGGCAAGTGACGACTTCTTGAAGTCACCGAGTTCTTTCCGGCTCTTTTCCACGAACTGAAGAAGACCCTGCAGCTGTGACTCGTCTTTTGTGACAGTGTTCGCGTAATCTTCTATCAGTTTTATCCCTCTCTCTGCCACGTCGTTGGTAACTTTCAGATGCGAGATGGCTTCTCAGATCACAGTGAGCCACGTAGACGCGCACACCTGCAGGCCTGTGAACACGAACCACGATGACTCATCGATCAGGTCCGGAAGGCGCGTCGTGTCATCAACCGAGACGTTGCCATACGTGAAGTCCTCGGGCACAGCGAGGCGGCACAGCTTCTTTGTCATCTCGTGCTTCACAGTGTCTTCCACTTTGTCACTGCAGAGGGCGAAAACGACGGTCTGAGGCCTCAGATACCAAAAGTGCCGCCTGATCACTGCCAGTGAAGCCTCTGCAATCTCGATCCACAGCCCTGTACTGCAGAAGACGCTGGTACAACACAAGGTCATTCAGCGGGGCATCAGCTGCGACAGGAGCCGCCAGCCAGGCAGGTGCGTAGAGGAGTGCAGTAAATAGTACCACTCTCTGAAGTTTCTTCACCAGCTCGTCGTCGAACTCCAGCTGACCGCTGAACATCAGGAGCTTCGTGTAGATGATCTGAAACGAATACGCACTGTGATGTATAAATACCGATACCACTTCATATAAGTTTGTTTAATGGTAAATTATTTATCTTATTTTTTTCTGGTAGGGACTTCAAATGGCTGTTTGCAGAAGGCAATACAATATTTAACTTCTAATTCAAAATACCAACCTTGGCCATCCACCTCGCATGATGGTAGGCTCCTGGGCGCATGAAGTGTGTGCCACGACGTGGCTGGGCCCCGAGTACCAGGAGTGTAATCTCCGCCACTTCTCGGTAGTCTTCTCTGACAAGACCAGAAGCGGTGCCGAGGAACTTACTGCCTCATCTCGGAGCTCCATCAGCCACGTCACCTCCGCCAAATGCTCGATCTCCAGCTCGCGATAAGTCGAGAGGTCGAGCTTGTCCCACCTGAAAGGGGAGTTATGAAAATATTGCATGAAAACGACTGAAGTTTCCCTTTTCGACTGCTATTAACATAATTAGTAGAAGGACGCTGATATCTCAATTGCTCTGAAGGCAAAAAATCATTGGAGAAAACAAATGCGCCTTAGACTTGAAATTCACCCTCCTCAGATACTGGAACAAAGGTTCAGTTGGTGCTGTGGTTCTTCCAAACGCGGTGATGACCACTGCCCCCACGATGAGCTCCATAACGTGATGGCGACAGCCCAGCTGGAAGAGCGGTTTACCAAGCATGTTCTCCAGCCGGACCACCGCACCCTGCACCCTCCCCGTATTGGAGGAAGTTGTGTCGAAGCACGGTCCAATCACGTTGTTCTCGCATCCCCAGTCTTTGAGAGCACGAAAGGTCGCCTGGCCTGGGACAGACCGGTGCCGTCAGCAACAGTCGGAACGGCCAGCAACTTTCCTTCTGTGCATTGGGGAGCTCCGGAGGTGAGAATCGCCTGGCGGTGCTCCAATGATCCAAGAGAGTCCTGAAACGTATGTCATACATGCCAATCCATTATCGTCCACTGGAATGTCAATCCACTGTCGTCACTGGAACATGTTAATTCACTGTCGTCCACGGTGAGGGCAAAACTGACCTTGATTACTTTACCGTCCCAGTGGACGACAGCATGCCTCGGAGATACGAAGGATTTTTGCACAGCTGTCGACACTTCACAACGATGTGCCACTCTTCCACGGCGAGACGTGTCCTTCGAGATACTGAATTTGTCCAGGTCTGCGGGCGGATCTGCCGAACGTAGGACTGCCGCCACGACACTTGCCACCTATTATATCTTTGTCAAGGAAAGATCATTACTGATATATACACACCTGATTATTGGACATCCGGAAGCGATCAGCCACTTCAATAACAGCCGGTGCATTGAGGATGCGGTGAGGAAGGCTGATTGATACAGTTGATTCTCTCGGCTGTCGGTATGGTGGTTCTAGCTGTGATTCGGAGTTGCTCGATGATCTGCTTTCTATAGATTCATCGTCGCTCTCAGCTTCGGTTCCTAATTTCGTTTTTGAGGTGCCTGGCTCATCACGAGATTGTTGTCTTGAGAGTTGCCGTTTTCTCTTGACAACGAACACTTTATCATTCCCACTCATTGTTGCCTGGCGCAGGCCCCGTTGATCCTCATAAAATTTAATATCTTCTTGTTTGTTGTTGTCTGAGAGCAGTCGACTTTTCTGTATCTCTTCAATAGCATCGGGAGCTCCGATGTCCCAGAGCTTGTTCAGATTTTCTGAAAACTTCTCCCTGCCTTTTCCCGCGTCACTGTCTCTCATCTTGCTCTTCTGCAGCGAGCGCCACTCTTCCCACAGTAACTCCAGTTTTCTTTCGCAGTTACGCCTCGTGATCGTCTTTATACGTGCCATGTTCCAAAATGCCAGAACATTGGCCACCATGTCTTTTACGGCGGCCGTCCTGTCAGTAGTTTCCTGCTTGGCATAGAAGAAGTACTGGAGAACTTGATGGGTGGTTGGCAATTTGGCACCACCGATCGAGGAAGATGGCTGACCAATTAAGACGACGTCCGTGGCTGACCTTAGAGAAGGTGTTGCTGTTGTTGCTGCTTTCTCTTTTCCAGAATAAGTAACTTTCAGAGTCTTCCCACTCCTGGTTGTTAACAGTTTATCCATTGTACTAAAGTCTAGACTTATCAAACAAGAATCAATTGACACAGTTGATCTGTAAAAAGCAAACTGTGATTAGTAAAAATATTGGTCATAGACATAGCGTGTGTGTGTGATTGGGATTTTAGGATGCGCCAGCTACTGATGCTATGATTACGTCCATAACGGGGGACAAATACGATATTTTAAATTTTAATGTTATTTCTAGGTGAGTGTAACTTCTAAACCACTTGTCCGATCAACTTGGTAAGTATCTGAGAGGATTTCTTTCACTGAGAGGATTCATAAAATATGGTCATTTGATGATTATATTTATTCAGTAAAAAATTGTCAATTTGGCCAAATTTCCAAAATTGAAATTTTCAAGGTCGATGCGCGACCCCTAAATATTGATCGATTTTGGTAAAAATGGTGTCAGTGTACTTCCACTGAACCAAATCATGGGAAAAACTTTGACCAGCTATAATTTTTAAAAAAAAGTGAAAAGTGATCCACCCTAAATTGCACATTGAGTGTAGCGACCGAGTACGGGCTTCCGGGCACTAAAAGTGTTAATATATTGGCAGTACTCGATAAATATAATGAATTCATTCTATTTTTTTCTGTAATACCTGACAAGATATTCTAATACTTTGGTATGTCGCTATACATTAACTTTCACTATTTAATAAGGTTTTTACTATATTTTAATTGTTTTTCAAAACTGGCAGAAACGTGTATTTTTATCATATTGACGTCAGAGATACTCGATATTCTTCATAAAGGTGTATAACTCAAAGGTATTATCAAGGTCATTAGCGCATTTGAAACAGTATCTACGTTTTTGGTCCGGAGTTGTTGATGTACAGTCGTTTTGACGTAAAAACCACCTTGGTTAGGTTTTTATTATTGATCGATTAGACGACCATGAATGTTCACTTAGTTTGTTAGGTTGGGTGAGGGTCCACATATATATATATATATATATATATATATATATATATATATATATATATTACACAGTGGTGGGCACCGTTAACTAAAAAGTTAACTTCGATAACGATAATCCGTTAACCCCAATTTTTAACTCCGATAAAGATAATCCGATACTTTTACTACAAAGTTAACGGAAGTTAACGATAATCCGTTAACGATAACTATTTCTTTACTAACATTTAAAAAAATCAAGGAAAAAAGCCTTAAAACCCATAGAAAATGTTTATTTATGCAAAATCCAACAATAAATAGGTATTTAACTGTATTTTTATCAAGTTCTGGTCAGACTGAGACTCAGAAGTGCCTGAGACAGAGGCGATCTCAATGTCGAGAACTTCTTCTTGGTGCTCCATGGTTGAAGTTTAAAAGTTGTAGAGAATGCTTGGTAAGAGAGAACTGAACGCTGTCTAGTTGACGATAATACAGAAGAACCTAAAAAAGTAAAATATCATCGTATAAAATATGTAACTAAACTAATAAAATATTAATTCAAACAAAATAGCAAAATTAATTCAAAATAATATTAATTATAATAATATTATAATATATAATATATAATATTACGTTATATAAAATATTTTATTTTACTTAACCCTTTTCTGTGAATTTTCAATAGAAGTAATTTTTCTCTATGTAATTATTTTATCTATGAATTATTTAGTCTATAAAATAAAAATACTTTGTCCATGAATTATTTTGTCTATAAAAATATTTTGTCTATGTAATATACGCAATTGTTATTTAATTCGACGACAATATTACAATCAGTGAATAAAAACTATTATTCAAATTTTACATACTATATATACTTTTTTAGAGATTTACTAACGCAGTGTAAAAATACTTATTCATTAGTCATTACTATAAATTAATTTTTCTCAACCGTACATTTTACCATACGTATCTCCATACGTATTAATATATTATAAATTATAGGACTTTTACTAACGTTAAAAGAACCTTCTTACCTTCAATAAAAAGCGCACAACCTCCCCTTGCGAGATCTGGAAGCAGACTGAAGTTATGGCGATTTGAATTCATTCGCGGAGCGGTGATCTTCCGTGAATGACTCCTCGCAGTTAACGTGTTAACGGACTTTAACAGACTAAATATCGAGTTATCGGAAGTTAACTGGTCCGATAACGATAAATGGAAATTAACTTCCGTTAATAGTCCGTTAAAAAAGTTAACTTCGTTAATTAACTGTTATCGGATTAACGCTTTAGTGCCCAACACTGTTATTATATATATAATAATATATATATATATATATATATGATGCATGGTTGACATCGTTGAAAGGTGGTTCACATTTGCAACAGTTCACAAATTAATATTGATGTACTGTTGATGCAACAATATGCTGATAAAATAAAGTGCAATCAGTATTCCCGACATATATTTTCCTAAAAGGTGAGAATATAACGTTGTTTCTGCGTTTAGTGAATAATTAATTTACATCAGTACTCAGTTTCAACCCCATTTCGATAGTGATGTCCAAATTCATGTCATTTAGATTCCTGTGTCGAAACTGCCACGTCATTATGGTTCCAATAATAAAAAGTTGATTCATCCATATTTCTTCATCATTATGTCGACATCAGTGCTGCCTGAGTATAAACAATATACAGGGTGTCCCATAAGTGCGGTCTTATAGGAAAATTTATCTAAAACTAAATTTACAAAAGTAATACATTAGAACTAAAACAAATGTTCAAATTGATGTCTCGTTTTGGGACCTATTTTTTGTTGCAGGTAGAATAACACGCAATGGCTAATGTGGAAGCGAGTTACACTCCTCAGGAAAAGGCCCCCAAAACAAGACATCAATTTGAACATTTGTTTTAGCTTTAATGTATTACTTTTGTAAACTTAATTTAAAATAAATTTTCCTATGAGACCTCACTTATGGGACACCCTGTATATATATATATATATATACTGTGGGTGGGTATATATATATATATATATGTGTGTGTGTGTGTATATATATAATGTAACGATGGGGTTTTCCAACGTCCTTCGAAATACTTCAGTTCATATAACGGAGGGGACCTACAACTTTACGTGGGATCCAAATCACTGGTCGCTACATGATCTGGACGCAGAGAACGGTCCCCCATCCAACTACTCTCCAGACTCAATGTTGCTTAACTTCGCTGATCGACGGGAAGCGGTGTTACGACATTGGCCATGACGTACCCCGAGTATACTGTATATATATATATATATATATATATATGTGTGTGTGTGTGTGTGGTGTGTGTGTGTGTGTTTATTCTAAGTTAAACTAAGCAACCCTGCTCACCCAAACACACAGAGGAATTTTGAAAAATCTAATTTTTCTTCAGTCCAAATAAAGATCGCCATATTTCATATATTTATTTTGATTTATTTAATTTATTTTTTATTTATTTTTTTTAAAAGTGGGTAACCCATTCTCGAAGTGAAGATTGTGAACGATATTCCGTCAAAATGTTAATTATATCTGACGAAGGTGAGAATCGTAATGTTGTGGAACGGGTGTTGTGTTGCGATACGTTTTGGGAAGTCATTTTATAACAGTTTAATAACGGACTTGTTGCTATAAAAGGATCGTCTTCAATTATCTCCTAAAGAGGTTAAGTGGACTCCAAACACCAGTTCTGAGAGCGAGAAAGTCCAAATTTAGGGCCGAGAAGAACAATAAATTTGATGAGGTAATGGGTACCCGTAAAAAGGCAGTTTTATGTCTTCACTAAGAAGAAAAAAGGTAAATAACCTTCTCTTCACCGCCTCTTCAGTATAATTTTCATTTTAAAAAGGTAACAACGCGAGAGAAAGGTAACTTCTTTGCGAACTTTATTTATTTTCTATTTGGAATGTGCGTTTCTGACTACTCATCATGGAAGAATTTTAGAAAGAGACGCAATTTAAATTTATCTCTCAACTGGGACATTTTACAATATGAAAGAAGAAAAGGAAAATTTAGACATTATTTAAAGAAAAAAAATTAATTACAGACCTCGACAAGCTCTTTTTGGGTCGGGGGGTGGGGGAGAGGGGGGGGGGATAATTCCATCCACTTTCCAGATAGTGTCTGCATAGATTGTTTATTTCATGGACTTTTTAAATTGTGATATTAAAATTAAAATCTCATAAAAATTAAAGACAAGTAAAAATTAAACTAGCCTCAGTGTGTGTGTGGTGTGGTGTGTGTGTGTGTGTGTGTGAAATATAATTTAATTTGGTCGTCTTATTTGAATAATTTCGTTTGACTTGCTCCAATTATTCCACTGGGTGACATTTCACCAGCATATATAATTACAAATATATTATACAAAGACACAACTCCGCCACAAATGAGCTAGAAAAAAAATATTTGCAAAATACGTTATTGGGTGTAACTTTGAAGAATTCGGGTCAAAAAAGGCCTTTGAATGTGGGTAAAAGAAGCAATTAAGGGTGAAATCTTACCTGGAAAAATTCGTCTGTTGAGACTCCAAACCATTCGGGGGAGTCCAAAAACTGATGCTGAGACACGATGTGGAGAGCCCTACCATTCTGACTAATCACCAACCTGAATGAACAACGAATGTGATAAGATATTAATCCATGAAAGAATGGAGAACATTACAATAATAAAATAATAACAACAATTTGAGGTTATTTAACTTATTTCGTAACATCTGTATAAAAGGCACATTATGGAAGGGACCTACAGTTTCTCGTGGGATCCGAACCACTATCCACCAACAAAGAGAGCCCAAATTACGTCAGTTTTGATGGAATTATGGTCTCATTTCATTTACCGATGAAGAAATTTCTTACAACCGTCTGAAAATTTCTAAAAATTTTTAAGGTGACGTAACATTACTCTCATCAAATTTTATACTGACGTAAATTTTTCGTCTAAAGTTCTCTTTCATTTTTGCAAGGATGGATATTTTTCAACAAATGCGAAGAAAATTTGCACATGCGCAATGAATGCATGCGTATAATAACATAAACCTCCCTTTGTGTGCCTCTGACCGTTTGTGTTATCGTGCATGCATTAATTGCATGAAACTTGAAAGAAATTAAAAGCATATAATTATATTTTTGTTAATCATTTACGGATTCAGATTTAGCTCTCTGTGGCTGACTGCTATAAAATGATCAAGTTTCATTCAAACACCTTCTCAACATGATCCTACAAAAACTTCCGTCCCATCGAGAATTAATAGTAATTGTGGAGCAAGTGTAGTTTACGTCCCCCTGATGCAAAAGGGGATACAAACTACACTAGGTCAAAGTTGGGGAACGTAAACTACACTAGGATCTAAGAAGACATTTTTTAAATGAATCCATCAAATAAAATTTTAAAACTAACGAAAATATTATGACTTAACCTAACCAATCGTCAAATTATATATATATATATATATATATATATATATATATAGAGAGAGAGAGAGAGAGAGAGAGAGAGAGAGAGAGAGAGAAATTGACGATTGGTTAGGTTAAGTCGTAATATTTTCGTTAGTTTTAACGTTTTCTTTGATTAGGTATACGGACAAAGTTGGGGAACGCAACCTACACTAGGATAATGTAGGGGAACGTAAACTACACTAGGATAATGTAGGGGAACGTAAACTACACTAGGCACCACAGGGGGACGTAAATTACACTTCTCCCTAATTGTTTTAGATTTAAAAGAGTGCATTTTTTTCCTTCTTTTTCTGAAAACAAAGATTTTAAATGCAAATTAAAATTTTTCACCTAAAAAAGTCATTTAATATAACTGAAATGTAGAGCAAAACTACAAATACACAATTTGTTAAAGACGCTTATCCGAATGGCGTAACGAGAAGAATACTCTGTCCATTGAGTGAAGGACCTGAGTGAGACTGGTTAGGATCCGGCAAGGGTGAAAAAAATTATCTCTATTTTTTTTGTATGGAGGAAGGAAGGGCTAAGGGCGATCGCCCGCAAAAGTGACCCCCCCCCCACACAGAAGACAGAGAGAACCAAAAACAAGGTCTCGAAGGCTCAATTATACCATTTTTCTTTTTAGATAATTTATTTACGGATAATGTGCATAACCTGAATATATATGTAGTAGTAGTTAAGTTATAGAGTTAAATAAAAAAATTCTTACATAAAAGTAAAATTTCAGGGAATTCGTTAGAATTCATGAGGTAAATTTTAACGACTAATTCCAAAATGAGCTTTAAATTTATGTTGAATTTAAATTTCAAATGAACGAAAACAGTTGACAGAAGAAAAATGAATTATTTCTTCAGACTGATGAAATTCCGCTAATCTGAAGTAAACTCGAAAGGGGAGTTGTACTTCAAAAAAGCAGTTGAGACTGAATAATTCCCAACGAATTGATGAAAATACCGATCTCTGTGAAGGATGACCCCGAAAAATACCTTAATACCTTAACCTGAAGTTTGAACCGGGACTCGAACCCGGGACCTTCAGAATTAACAATCTGATGATCTACCACTATATAATCTATACTCTGGGAACATTACAAACAGGATAAATAATAAATATGATCTGATAACACTGGTATGCATATGAAATTTTTTTGTCTGCTGTGAGGGTTTTTTCAACTCATATTATATAATTCGACCATGCTGAATTCGAAAATGACATTGGTTTTCCTCAATCAGGTCAGGTTTTTTCTCTATTGGCCATTTATTATAAGTCCAATTTTATCCCCAAATTTATTGATTTTTTTAGCTTAAACACTGTAGATACGAGTAATATTATAAGAACACTCGTGAAAAATGAAAACATTGTGTGAATAAATACTTTTATTCATACAATGAATATGGAAAAAAGTTTATTGAGGAAGGAATGAAGTTTTTTTGGCTTTCCGTCTGTGTTTTTCTTCGGGCACGTCTCGCTTCAAACACCAGCAATAGTCCGCCAGCATATTGATATCCCAGTTTCCCTGGTACCTCTCTTCCATTATTTTGATATCTTGGTGAAATCGTTCACCCTGTTCCTCACTATAATCCCCGCAATTTTAGGAAAATAGTCGAAGTGGGACCACAAAAAGTGCATTTTTATGGACATGCGCGACCCATGAGCTTTGAAAGCTTCCATCAAGTTTTCGACAACGGACTCGTATTCTGGACTTCTACGCTTGCCAAGAAAATCAGTGACAACTGATTTGAATGCCTGCCAGGCATTCTTCTCAGTTGGAGTCATTGCGTTTTCGAACTGAGTATCCTTGATCAAAGTTCGAATTTGAGGACCATCAAAAACCCCAGCATTTAGTTTAGCATCAGATATATGAGGAAATTTACTCTCAAGATATCGGAATGCTGAACCCTCCTTATTCATTGATTTGATGAAATTTTTCATCAAGCCCAGCTTAATATGAAGTGGTGGGAGCAAAATTTTTGTTGGTGGTACAAGGGGCACTGAAACGACATTATGCGACCCAGGTTCAAAATTCTCTCTGGATGCCCATTCACGCTGTGCATAGTGCTTCTCATCCGCTCGGCTATCCCATTTGCAGAGGAAACATGGGTATTTCGTGTATCCCCCTTGCATTCCCAATACAAATGCCACAATCTGAAAAAAAATGAAAATATTTAAAGAATTTAGAGAATTTGTTCTATCAGATAAAAAAATCTATGCATTGGACTGTATCACTTCTGTGGGGAAGTTAAGTGTTCTTATACGCTCTCAAATAACCTTTGGAAAAACAACATAGTCAATAGCAATAGTTTACTTATGATATTAGTATTACCTTCAAATCTCCACAGATCCTCCAGTTATGTTGGTCGTATACGAGAGCATCCAGTAAAATTTTCATGTTATCGTAGCTCTCAGTAAGTTGTACGGAATGTGCTACAGGGACTGATGCAACCCTATTCCCAATGTTGAGAAGTACTGCTTTCAAACTTCGTTTAGACGAGTCTATAAATAGCCTCCATTCTGATGCGTTATATGGCAGGCCCAAGGATTCGATTAGCCCCTCAACATTGCAGCAGTACACTAAGGAAGAGGTATTTTCGTGCACTGCAAAAAACTTGCGGAATTCTTCCTCTCGTTTCCTATACCAGGAGAATGTTGTTCCCGGAGCCAGCAAGTTGTCCTCTCGAAGTCGTGATCCCAAGATCTCGGCAGCTAATTTGGAAAGTCCTAAATCCCTGGTAAGATCATTAAGCTTGGCCTGGTTGAGAGGCCTCGGCTCATTTGAAGCGGTATTTTGAGGTATATACGACTGGGACTGGTCATTGGCATTGGTCATTAATTCATCATCAGAATCATCGAAGTCCAGGGTTTGAGGTGGGTCGGGTATTGGAATTCCAGGACCATGGGGTACAGGTCTCATAGCAGAAGGAATGTCAGGGTATACAACAATGTGTTTATTCTTCTTGTTAACTCCTGAAAATAGAAACACAGAAACATCGATATAAAACTTGCATATGAAATAGAAGAAGCATCAGACAGTGGCGGCTCGTGAGGGAAGGCTGCGGTCTGTAATATATGAAATAGGTCGATGGAGTCTGTATATTTTCTTTCTTTTTCATTCATATTGTCCCTTCGGGGACAATATGAATGAAAAAGAAAGAAAATATACAATCATTGTATATGTAAATGTAACTTGTATAACAATATGTATGTGTAAATGTATTTTCTATAACAATATGTATATGTAAATGTATGATTACCATTATGGTGAATATTATGCTATATATGGTGAATATTACATTATGGTGAATATTATCAGTGGTGGGCACCGTTAACCAAAAAGTTAACTTCGTTAACCGCTAATCCGTTAACCAAAAAGTTAACTTCGTTAACCGTTAATCCGTTAATTCGTTAAACATGTAACGGAAGTTACCGATAAACCGTTAACGTTAACTTTTATTATAAAAAAAATGAAAAACACAATATACAGGGCGTCCCAAAAAAATGTATACACACTTTAACAGCTGATAGCTCAATTGATGTTTCTTTCTTTCCAAGTTAAACCCATTAGAATTAATAATGGCAGTCAGACTAAGCTTTGAACAAAGGAAATTCATTCTAAAATGCTACTGGAAGTGTGAAAACGCAGTTGAAGTGCAAAGACAGTTTAGGAGGGAGTTTCAAACAGATCCACCAACGCGACTTACCATCACTCGAATTAGAGATAAGTTTGAAGCCGATGGAACTGTTCAGAATGTCCACAAGAAGCGTTCCGGAAGACCACAGACATCGACAAGCCCCACAAAGCAAGAAAGAGTACTGGAAACGTATCACCAAAGTCCAAGAAAATCTGTGCGGCAAGCGAGTCGTGAGGTAGGAATTTCAGAATCGTCTGTCCAACGCATTTTGAAGCGCTGTCAATGGAAAAGTTACATTCCAAGATTAGTCCATGCTATTAATGAAGATGATCCGGACCGAAGAGTGGAGTATTGCGAGTGGTACTTGGCACGATGTGGATGTGGATTGGACGAAGGGGTTTCGTAGAATACCCTCCGCGTTCACCAGACCTCACACCACTAGACTTTTTTTTATGGGGATACTTAAAAGACAAAGTCTACGCTATAAAACCTGCAACAGTCGCTGAATTGAGAGCAGCCATTGAACGAGAATGCACACAAATACCAAACGAAATGTTTCGTGATGTTTGCGATTCCATTGCTTCGCGTTATCAGCAGTGCCTGGACCAGAACGGACGTCAGTTTGAAAACAGGCGTTGACAAAACAATTAAATAATGTCTGTAGATTCTATTACATTTTGAAAATGAAATGTATTTTAATAAACACTGCCTTTATAATTATTTAAAGTGTGTATACATTTTTTTGGGACGCCCTGTATATATAATTTAATTTTCCCTCTTCTTCTCGTCCTCCATTTTGTCCATGAGATGCATGTTGCCCTTCATGAAAATTAGCATATCAAAGTTTTCATCAGACAGGGATGATCTCTTGGCCCTCAGGATGTCCTTGCCCATAGAGAACAAAGTGACATGAGAATTGAAATCTTACCTGATCAGTTTTATGGTTCTTGAAATGTATCAAGGAGACTACTAATAAGGTACTCACAGACATATTATAAATATACATGACTTACTTGACAACGATTATTTTTAAATATTCACTAGCACAAACATGTTGCGCAAGAGACAGACTGCAAATGAAACGAATGTAGTTATTTGTTGTACAATTGTTACATATACATTATTGAAAGTGCCTTAAAATGCTCGTGATATTTCTTGAAAGAAGTTGAAACATTCAACTCAAATGGCAAATCTTTCCGCCTGATTTTACAGTCGACCATGTTTTGCTCAAACCAATGCCATAAATAACTACCATATTTGGTAAGACACAAATTGTGGCGACGGAAACAAATATATCGCTTGATTTTGCACTGCGGAAATGGAAATTCGTTCATCACTATTAACAGTGGCGGATTAATTGCGCACCTGCTCAGCACTGAAAATAATAGAAACTTTTAAACATTTATTTATGAATTTTTTGGGTTAACGAACTTGAGTTAACGGAAGTTAAATGTAACGGAAGTTAATTAGTCCGATAATGATTTTCAAAGTTAACTTAAAAGTTAAATCGTTAACGAAAAAGTTAACTTCGTTAATTAACGATTAACGGATTAACGGTTTGTGCCCAGCTTTGAATATATGCTATATATGGTGAATATTACATTATGGTGAATATTATGTCAAGTTTCATACGAGGATTTCAAAATATTTAAGAAAAATAAATTTATAAGCCCACCTTGGAGGTTTGTCATGCAGAAATAGCAATCTGTCACGTGATCCTTTCCTTCTCTCCAAATCATGGAATTCCAAAAGGCAAAGATTTCGCTCTGCCTTTGCTCCATCTTCTCAAATTTTCAATGCACGTCTTGCAGCACATATGAGGGGCGAAATTTTTGTCCTGGTCCCCTAGCTTAATTCCAAAGTATGCTCTATACATTGTCTTCACAAATTTATGATTTGGGACTGGTTATTTGGCATGGTAACCGTCCACATATGTAGCAGAATCTATTGGGATCATTTTTACACGCTCTATTCATTATGAAATATTTTATCTATATGCCTGAAAAGTAAAAAAAGATATTATACAAGTGAAACAAGTGATGATAGATGCTACTGTTCCAATTCCGCTTTGACAAAATCACGAAAAATTCTATTTTACTTATGAGGCCATAGCCGGATAACCTGAGCTGATTGAGAAAAACGGATTGCAGATTCGAAATCAGCAGGAAAGACTCTATAAGAATCACTTACAAAACCCTTGACAGCAAAATTGATGCATACCAGTGTAATGGATGTATAAATTACACCAGTACACATTTGAAAACTTGTGATCGATTTTTACAAACTAGTTGGTGATTCTATATAATTTGAGTGCGCTGATCTCAAAATTATAGTTAGTTTTTCCCTATCACGTATGGTTTTCTTACTACAGGGTGTGTCATAAATCCCCCATTTATCCCCAAATGTGAACCATCTTATCGAAACCAACATTGGATTGCACATGCTAAATCGTAAATTTTGTTGTTATAGACTACAGTAACGCTTACATAATAATGTAGAGTAAATATATATAACAACCAGTCCCGTTCCCAGCAAAATACTCTCTCCCCTCCCATCAATGGGTAGTTAACATTTGGGGACAGATGAGGTATTACAACACCCCTTGTAGCACGAAATCTTTAGGTGATAGAGTAAAACCTAATTAAAGCAGAATTAAATAGCTCCTAGCTCTTGGACAAGCATATTGCTTGTTTATGAAAGAATAAAAAAATAACTGAAAGAAACAAAATATATTTACCTTCTTTACTTGCAAACATTTCAGGACTTATTCCAAAGACTTAAGACTACGAAGGTAGATCTGACTAATGACGACTAAACCGGTGCTTCTTTGATGTTTTCTTATGCTGTGCGTTAGGCTGATCTCGTTGCAGACACCAGCAGTAATCCGCCATCATATTTGTATGCCATCTTCCTTGATATCATCTTTCCATGGTTTTGATGTCCTGGTGAAATCGTTCCCCTTGCTCCTCACTGACATCTCCGAGATTTTCGGGAAAACGGTCAAGATGCGAAAATAAGAAGTGAACTTTCAGGCTCATGTTGCAGCCTAAGGCGCAAAACTTTTTAAGCATATTTTCCACCAGTCTTTCATAATTTTGGCTTTTGTAGTTTCCCAAGAAGTTTTCAACAACATCTTTGAAACCAAGCCATGCTTCTTTTTCTTTATTGGTCATTGTGTTCAGGAAATGATCGTCTGTCAATAACTTTCTAATCCGAGGACCTATAAAAACACCTTCCTTTATTTTCTCGTAGCTAATCTTTGGATATTTTGAACAAATGTACTTGAAACACTCACCTTCTCTATTCAATGCTTTGACATACTGCTTCATCAAGCCTAACTTAATGTGCAAGGGTGGTAGGAGGATTTTATTTGGTTCAACTAGATGTTCATGTAAAATGTTCTTTGATCCTGGGGTAAGATTCTCTCTAGGAGGCCAAGTTTTCCTTTTCCAGTGCTGGTCACGTGCTCGACTATCCCATTCGCAGATGAAACATGGCATCTTAGTGTATCCTGATTGCTGCCCAAGTAACATGCAAAGGACTTTGAGATCCCCACACAATATCCATCTGTGATTTTGATACTGAATTTTTTCCAGAAGCAGTTTCATGTTATCATAGGTCTCTTTTAAATGAGTAGAATGGGCCACTGGGATTGATGCATATTTGTTACCGTTGTGCAGTAACACTCCTTTTAGACTGGTTTTAGAGGAATCTATAAACAACCTCCAGTCACTGGTTTGGTATTCGATGCCTAGCTTGCACACTAATCCTGTGATGTCCTTGCAAAATACCAAGGGACCATCTTCTTCGAAAAAAGGCACGAAGTCTTTCTCACGATTTCTGTACCAAGCGAAGTATGTGTCGGATGCCAATAAATTGTTCTCCTGCAATCTAGACCCCAAAAGTTTTGCAGAGTCCTTAGGCAGATTCAAATCCCTGACTAAGTCATTTAGTTCGGCTTGGGTTAATGGTTTAGGAGGATCTCGGTCAGCTGTTGGCTGTTCATAAACATCATCATTGTCTGGATTTGGAGCTGAATCAGAATCTGAATTGTATTGATCCAGACTCTCGGGTGGGCGGGGAATAGGAACTTCTGGACCATGGGGTACCGGCCTTATTGCAGATGGAAGACTTGGGTATTGAAGGCTCTCTTTATTCTTTGCATTATAACCTTTAACATTGCAAGAACAGAAGTAGCAGTCGTCGGTATGGTTTCTAGGCTCGCGCCATACCATAGGGATCCCAAATGGCAAACTTTTCTTTTTACCTTTGCTCCAATTCCTTAGTGCCGCAACACACGTACGTAAGACAAACCTTGTGTAGAGCCCAACTTTTGTCTTGATCTCCTAATTTAATTCCAAAATAAGCATGATAAGCTCTCTTAATGAAGGTCGTTACATTTGTCCTTTGTTTTACAACAACATACCGACCACAAATATAACAAATATGTCTGGACTATGGATACATCCTCTAGAAGCCATTATTAAAATTTTAAAGACGTAATGTTAGAATTATCTATCTGAAAAATATGAAAAAACGAAATTAATTAAAGATAAAAAAGGTAAAAAATTACAAAACTCCCCAAAATTGTTTTGCTAATAACTTTAAAACTGTGGGTGATAGAAAAAAACTGGTAGCATTTTTTAATTCAGCGCAGCGAACTGCTTCAGAATCACAACTCAAAATAAAGAAATCGATTTTCATGCAGACCGGTGTTATCAACAGTTAATAATGATGATAAATTAGGTTATGAGAGTGGTGCGCAAATTGAGGGGCGGGGGCGCCCCCAAAGGGGTGCGCGAACAGTCATTATGGGAAATACGAAAAGATTTCCAACCAATCCCAAAAGCAGGGGTGAATGACATGAAATGAAAATAAAATAGATTAACTGTAAATAAATGCCGGAGGAATGAGGTGACTGCCGGGGCGAATGACATGAAATGAAAATAACATAATTTAGCAATAATTAATTAATTAATTCAATCTGTTTATTAATTGTTATTTATTTGTTGTCGTTTTTTAACTGTTTTTACCTATTTAAAAAAATAAAAAATATGACAATTACTTTTGTCTTATTTTTTTATGATAATAAAAGTGCAAATTCATGAAAAGTAAATCGTATTTTAAAGGTTATTTTAAAAGAAATCGTAAACAACGTTTGTTGTTTTTATACAACTGAAGAATTCGATAGTTTTAAATTAAATTGTCTTTCATGAAAGTGTGTACAATTAGATTAGTGGGAGGTAGTCGGGGTGTGTGGGTAGGTGGCACAGTAATTTGTTGCTTATCCAAAGAGGAGGAGGGCTACTGAAAAAGTTTGTGGACCACCTGGATTAAAGATATATATATATATATATATATATATATATATATATATATATATATATATATATATATATATATATATATATATATATATTCAAAAATGCCGTGGGTACATGGTACTTCATACTTTAAAATACCAACACAAAATTAAAATTACAAGGACATCAAATCTAAGTATGAATTTTGTGTCTAAATTCATTGATCCAAATAACCCCGAAGTATTATTCTCAACTGACTAATCTGTTTTACAGAAAATATAACAAATGCCACTTTTTAAAATGTACTTTTCATCAGCGAAAATACACAGATGATGTGCAGTGTCATATACACAGATAATGTCGACCAAAGGTTAGTTAACACGTTCGAAATTTAAAAAAAAAATTTATTAATTTTTATTCCATCGGTTAGGGCGAACCCCGGCAGTGCTGAGACTCCGCTGAGTTGTGGGTTCAAACCCCGAGTGCTGCCTAGAACTAGGCGGTTGTCTTTTCTGTATCTTATGTTACGACGAAGCGGCGGCCCTTTCCCCTTAATTGACTCGGACTAAAGTAAGCAAGACTCGGGGCCCCTGCCCTCACTTCCTTGGGGGAGGCGGAATATGAGTGTAATCTTTTATATATTTTAGTCTTAGTAAAGGATTCACGAAATCATTACAGTTAATTTAAAGTTTAAACTGTAAATTTTACTGTTCACAAAAAACCATTGTTATTTTAACAACAAATAACTGCTCTTAAAACAGTACAGTTGCTCGCGAACAGTAACAATTGAATGAAAAACTCAGTACTGTTAATTTAAAGAATGCATTGCAAGTTTTTGTATTACAAGCTGAATCGATAACAACTACTGGGTACCCGGTAGCTCAGTGGTTACGATGGCGGACTCTGGGCGGTTAGGCTCTGGTTCGCTCCCGTATGGTGGCTCCTGGTCGCTTACCCTGTTACTGCTCGGGCTAAAAGTGACCCTTGGGAACACTCACTCTCCACATCGCACAGTGCCACAAATGGGTTAAAAAACGGCCAAAAACCAAAAATAACAAATTTAAGTAAATTCTATTAAAACCATTTCCACGTCAAAATAAAACACTTCTACTTACTGATTTAAGTATTTGAAATTTTATTCTCTTACATTAAGGCAAGAAAAATCTACGAAATAATATACATTGTCTTAAAATATCTTGGAGGGGACAAAATATGTTTGTTCTAACAACTTACTTGAAGTTACTATATCACAAAAAATTGTCTGTAGTTTCATGTTCTGCTTAGTTCTATTGAAAGAATAAACAGTTTAGAACATTTTCATGCATATTTTTTTATTGAAAACTAAAAAGATAGCATTAATTAAAAAAACTATGGCAATATCATAGATTACAGATTAAATTGTTATCTAGAAAATGTGTAAAATTAGCAAAACAAAAATGGGGGATTTTGGGGAATGTAATTTTTGTGTTAAACATTAATGCAACCTTTAAGTAAATCAAAGAAACAAAACTTTTTTGCGACTATTTGCGACTTTGCGTATTAGAACATGTTTTTCATGTATTAACTAACTAAGTCTGCAAGAAGAGTGATGCGTGATTCCCAGTTACACCACTCATAAAGTTAGAGTAGGAGAAAATACTGAAGTTGAAATTGCCATGAAATACGAGTTATCTCTAACTATGCTTGATGGAAAGGCTATCAATGCAATTACAGATACTACTTCAACAGTCATGTAATTTATGTTTAGCAAAACCATCCCAAATGAATGACTGATTTTCTCTTGAAAAAAGAAATAATTAATACTGATGCTGTTGAATATGGTCTCTCAATATTGCATTGCTGGATTAGATTTTTTGAATTTATCTTACATATTGGATATAAATTAGAAACTAAAAAATGGATGGCTAGAACTGAAGAGGAAAAGAAGAGTGTGCAAGCCAGAAAAAACAGATCAAGTGGGATTTCAGAAAACGACTTCATTTACTGGTGGATCATCCGAAAGCAGGGGCTGGAAACACAAATGATGGAAACACAGCAAGAAGAGCTTTCCAAAATGCAGAGATATTTTCCGAAATCACAGGTGTGAACAAGAAAGTAATTGATATGCTCTATTGTATCTTGCAGGTTCTCAGTTGTCAAAACCAAGTTGACATTGCAAAATTTGAATCTTATTGTCGAAAAGCTGCTACGACTATTGTAAATTTATATCCATGGTATAAAATTCCTGCTTCAGTACACAAAGTACTTCTACATGGAGGTTTGGTGATGAAAAATCATCTATATCCAATTGGTTCTTATTCAGAAGAATGCCAAGAATGTCTACATAAAGTAATAAGAAATGTTCGTCTCCATCATTCCAGAAAAACATCTCGACTGAATACTATGCAAGATCAAATTCATTATCTTTTAGTATCAAGCGATCCAGTCATTAGTACAGTTCTAAAAAAGAATAGAAACCCCAAATTGAGAGAGATGTCAGAAGAGGCACGTTCACTTTTAAAAGAGAGTGAAATATTAGAGAATTTAAATATTAGTTCTGATGAGGAAGATATGTTCTAAATATGAAGTTTTTGTAATTTTGTTTACACTATTTACACTTTTTTCATATCAGTTGTCACACTTATTTTGGGGAATTAATTTCATAAACTTTAAGAGGTATTACGATGTTTTTTATTTTCCCCTTCTGATATAGTGGCAGGTTATCAAATAATGTTTTAAACAATAGATGTGTATAGTGATTAAAATGAAACCATACTTATTTTAGTATGTCATTTGACAAAATCTGCAAAACATAGGCCTAATTAACAATTATCTGTTTATTATATTTTTAGTAATTTGAGAAACTTAAGAAACTACAGTAGGTCATAACCTATTGATTTGGAATATTATTATTATTTATAGAAAAATCACTCAATATGTCACCATTACATATATACAAAAGGTACTAAACATAATTTTTTATTAAAATAAATCATAATTAAACATTTCAACTACATAAAACTAAGTACAATTGAAAAAAATAATTTTGCCCGTTTTTTAACCCATTTGTGGCACTGTGCATCGTGAGGAATTGAGCTTCCTAGCTGTTAACGTTTTGAATCAATAACAAATACACTCAAAATATTACCATGGTGAAATATGTACTCGAAAAGCGTACTAAAGGTGCACTGTCCGCGCAGAGTAGACTATTCTGTGTGAAATACAAAATTCCAGCATATGTACAGCTTTACTACTTTGTGAGTTTTACAGGGACGTATTTTATAAGGTTCTTTCCATACTATATTTTCAGTATTTAACAAACATAATTGAATACTTAAAATAAATTAAAATTTACAGTTACAAATGATATTTACATCTAAATATTGGAAATTAAATTTGGAGTAAAAATGTTCCTTGCAGTTCCCCACGCGAATCTCACGCATCCCATTTTCTATATAGAAATTCGTCCGCTAATTTATCTCATTTATATGATAGATACGGGCCAGCGGTGATAGCCCAGTGGATAACACCATTTGCCAATAAGTGAAGTGAAGACACTGAAGTCGGGGGTTCGACTCCCGATGATGCTGGTAATATAATAATAATAATACAGGAGTTAGCGCAACGGCGGGGCGCATTAGTGAGGCATGAGCGTTGTGTCAGTTCCTGGTCATCCTAACTGAATATTATGATAGATACAGTTTTCAAACCGACATTTATTGATTTAGGTATCGAACTTTATTTTGGAAAAAAAGTTCCAGCGACCATGATACATACTACTCTTTAGGGAATCTTTTTTTTTTTTTTTAGAACGATTGTGTGACTGTTGAAATAGAATTGAACAGTTTCGTTCAAAATTGCGCTGTAATACTATTAAATTTACAAGGCCTGTTATATCGGAAAGAAAATGACGGGCTAAACTAATAATACTTTACTGTTGTTTCAACACCAACAGGGTTCTCAAGTGTTCTTATTTCTAAGAACAAATTTGTTCTTATTTCTTAAATTTTTCATTTGATTTGTCTATCAGAATAAAATGTCAACGATATATTGTGGATATTCTTATTTTTGGGACGGAATTCTTATTTTTTGGAGTTGAGGTTCTGATTTTTATTTTTTAGACTCTAGAACCCCGAGTAACAGTAAAATTTAATACTAATGCACACTAAACAGTTACATACTTGCGCATTACTGAGGCATGTTTTATCTTAGTAAAAATTTAGGAGTAAAACTACGTCAGGAATTAATTTAGAAAATACTGTGACTGTAAAACCCACTGTTAAATATCTTCATCATGAAATATTGTCCGCCGTAGATTCAACAGTAAAATCTTAGCACCCAAATCTGCCAGTAAAAATATTGTTGAATCAAAACGGTATTTTTTACAGTTTTGCCTCGTATTGCAAAAATCCGTTATTGCATTTACTATTTAACGATAAGAGACGATTAGGAAGCGAATTTTATGCTGCACATAATTTCATTTCTTTTTTTATTTTTAACATTACATGGAAATGACCACAATAGCAATTCAATCATTCAAAGAGTTGCAGGCTAACATAAAAAGGAAGGGCTGAAATTGCCAGTATTCTGTCTTTTTGGTATCCAGTTTGTGTAGAGCGAACCTGATGTCATATAAATGTATTTGTGATTTAGAACGAGTGGATTTGTGTTGCCTTGTGTTGCGAATACAATTAAGAGAGAATATGATAAACAAAGCCAAGCGAATTATATTGGTAGTACTAGCGGCCAACATCAACTAAGAGTAAACGAACACTTTGGCATTTCAACAAGAACATTACTCCCTCTTTATAACCATCAAAACATCCAAAAACAGTGGGTTTTACAGTCACAGTATTTTCTAAATTAATTCCTTACGTAGTGTACGCTGAGCTGGTCGTCTGGAGTTGATGCCATTCATGATGTGCTGCGTGGTGTTAGTGAGTTATGTCGTGGTTGAGTGGTGAGGTCTGAATCCATGTTGAGTAGGCGATAGTGGTATGTGTGGATTGGTGATTTGTAAGATTAGTCTTTCTGTTACTTTGGAATGTGTGCATAGTAAAGTAATGTGTCTGTAGGAACCTGGTCTGTTGGATTTCTGTTTAGTTTGAGTAGTGTAATAATTTTACCTTGTTTCCATATGTTAGGAATAATACAGTGTTGGTATGAATATGTGCTGATATTTGTGAGAGCTAGTATTCCCTGTGGGCCCAAGTGTTTAAGGCGTATGTTAAATATGTTGTCTGGTCCAGTTGAAAGTTTTAGTTCTCCTATATTTCCTAGGAGCGAAACGAAATTATTTATATATATATATATATATATATATATATATATATATATATATATATATATATATATATATATATATATGAAATATGTTTTTTAATAACATTTATTTAAATTACAGTTAAAGCAGTGAGTGTAAAATTAAATTTATTTTTGTAAAAGTTGGTTGTAATTTAATAAAATGTCGGTGTAAAATCTCATTAAACAGTCTGTTAAATCTACAAAAATGTGCCTTCAAGAGAATAGAATAATTTTATTTCGAGGGATTTTAGCGTTATTGTATATTCCATGATGTAAATAAAAAATGGTATTATAATATTAGGCTTATATTTATATACTTACTTAATAATTAAATTAGTTTTTATTTATTTTGTTAAATAAATATATAAGTTTCAGTGTATATTGGGGAAACAAGCAAATTAAGAATTATGCGCACACCACACTGAAAAATTTAGATAAACAGTATTCTCTGAATTATCGCATGCAATAAAGTTGCACATGCGCAGATAATGCATGCATGATTTTATGGCGGTTTGTGTTATTATGCATGCATTAAATGCTTTAAGATTAAATGCATATGATTGTATTTTTATTCGTTATTTACAGATTTAGTTGCGTACGAATTATTTATTCTAACCAGCCAAATCTCTAAAAGTAAACTCTGGGTAACCTAGGTTTAATTAAGCTGTTTTTCACCCGGACAATCCGGTAATTTAGGGTCTTTATCCGGAGTCTGGTTGAACCTCTGACCCGGACGCTTTATGTCCTGGAATTGGATTGTCATGAAATGGTGATTAACTCCCGAAATAAAAACACAAAGTTTTTCTAAATTTTTTGGCCGATTTAGCTAGTTATCTCAGAATTATACAGGTGCAAGGGTTGTTGTTGTTGTTGTTGCTGGTGTTGTAAAAATTCTGTAGCTTTTAGTTTATTATGTCTATTGATGTCAAAATACATTAATTTTAATATTTTTTTTACGCCTTATCGAGCGTACATAATAATACACTACAGTATCTGTTTTTAGTGTTGGGTGTCCAGGATTGGCTTTACCAAAGGTGGTAACCTTAGGCCTAAGGCCGATCTAGTTTGGACCTATCTTATAGAAGGCAATTGGTCTAGGTTATTGTTTCTCAACTGCAAAATTTCATGAAAATTACAAAAATAAGTCAAAAACTTAAAAATTACTTGAGCTAGGGAAACTTCAAATGAAACCAAACATTTGCAATTTATTACGTTCATACGGAAACTGTAGATGATCAGTTTAAAGTTAGGCGGTGTAGGAGGTGGGGGTTAAATATTAAACAGTGTGAGACGAAAATCCTCCGGGATGCCACGGACGAACAACAGATGGCATTGGAGTGCTTTGAGCCGGAAAAGTTTAGGAGCCACTGATCTGGGCCTAGGCTTAGGCTAAATTGCATTACAACCAGGGGCGGATTAACTGTACTTGGTGCCTGAGGCTAATTTTATTTTGGGGGGCCCCTCTCTATAGATTTTTATTAACAATACGTGTACATGTACAGTACATAGTACATTTAGACGAATTATATGTACGGTGGTTAGGCTAATTGAAAACAAACTGAAAAGAACTTTAGCACAGTGTATTTTGCCGTTTGCTAAAACAAAACAGTATTAAATAAACTTTACTTTAGGACCTATAAAACATAAAATAAAACAGGGAATTTGTCAGTTTGTGTACTCTGTCATCTGTGTACTGTGTATTTGTGTACTCTGGATCAGACATGTGTTGAGAGGAGAAGGATTGTTTAAGGAGGTGATAGAGGGTAGATACAGGGCCGGATTAACCATTAAGCAAAATAAGCCCGTGCTTAGGGCATCAAGGGAAGGGGGGCACCACAGAAATTTTCCATTGTCGGATTTACCATGGATTTATTATACTATTATAATCGCGGCTTATAGCCTTTAAGCTGTTGAAAACTGAATTATATATATTCATATATAGTATTTATTTTTTTTCATTGTTTGAATTTGTAGTGAACAACAACATTTTATTTTATGGTTTATTTTTGTTATATTTTGAATTACATATATATGGGGCACCAAAATCTTTTAAGTGCTTAGGGCCTCTAAAGGTCTTAATCCGGCCCTGGGTAGATATGAAGGTAGAAGGCCGAGGGGAAGGAAAAGGAAAGCAATGCTGGATGATTTGAAGGCAAGCAGGAGCTACCATGAGATGAAAGGGATAGTTCAAGATAGAACACTTTGGCTGGACACATGAGTTAAACCTGCCTGATAGGCAGAATACGGATGGATGGCTGGTACTCTGTCATATTTAATCAAAGAAGTTTGCGAAATCTCGAATTATATCATCGAAACTCAGTTGATTGGGGGGCCCCCTCAGGCATGGGGTCCTGAGGTTTCAGCCTCAACTGCCTCAATGATAATCGCCACTGACTATAACACTTAGGCCTCGGTAGCCAAGAGCCTCATATAAAATTTGAATCACTTTACAAATAACGACTCCACTTAATATTTATTACCGGTTTCGCTTCGTTGGCTGTATAATGTTAATTAAATGTTAACATTTTACCACTTTATGGTGAAAGCCAAAAAATTACTTATATCTAGTTGGTTCACGCTCGCATTATAACATGTAACTAATTTCAGGCAAACGATTTTGAAAAGAAATTTCAAAACCAGAGTCCTTAACTTAACAATGGTTCTCAACTGGGGGACCGCAGATATCTATCTCCCTGGTGTGCCGCAGAAATCTAAATCTTACTCTCACTAAGAGCAATAACATTTATCAAGTTAATTTTTATTGGTTTTCTTTATATTTTCTTTTCAAAGTAATAATTATCAATTACACTAGGCAACAAATTTCAACTTTTTTTTGGTTACAGACACGTGAACTACTGATTCCTACTAAAGCGCTGATGCTGATTTCAGATTTGATATCAAAATTTCTCTATCACGTCCAGATTTTGTGTAACCGAAAACCCCTATTTTTCATTTTTTTTTTCTCCCGCTTCTATTACGAAAGCCGTCTAAGCTACTTTTCCGTGCCACGTTTTATGTTAAGCATACTTAAATAATTAGTGAACAGGGATGTCTTTCCTCCTTTATTCTGGCTTAAGACAGACAGCGGAATTCTGCTGGCGGAGTTACCACCCCTGCGCCCAACCATCCACCCAAAGCGCGTTAGTATTTTGTTGTTACTACTGAAAGGCAAATTCCTGTTCTTAAGTGAAACTTTGGTGTGTCCTCTTCCTTTGTCGCTTGTAGGATGACGAGCTCTCCTTCTGCAGGAACCAACAATAATCTCCCATCATATTTGGGTTGAAATTACCTTGGTATCTGTTTTCCATAACTGAGATCTGTTGGTGGAAGCGCTCACCATGCTCGTCACTTACAGCCCCAAGGTTGGCCGGGAAGAAGTCAAGATGAGAATGTAAAAAATGAATTTTCAAAGACATTCTGCATCCCATTATTTCATAAGATTTAAGCATGTTTTCTACGAGTTTACGGTGGTTTTCAGCTTTGTGGTTTCCAAGAAAATTTTTGACAACTTCAACGAAAGATGTCCATGCTCCTAGTTCATTCTCATTTAGGTTAGATGGAAACGATGAGTCGTGGATGACACTGCGGATCTGTGGTCCAGTGAAAACTCCTGCTTCTAGCTTAGCATCTGTCAATATTCCTTTGAATTTATCCTTTAAATATTGGAAACCACTACCTTGATGATCCATACCCTTCACGAAATTTTTCATAAGGCAAGTTTAATGTGAAGTGGTGGAAGATGTACTTTCTGAGGGTCAATAAGTGCTGGGTGTTCACATTGTATTTACCAACAACATGTTCAGTTCTAGATGGCCAATCATGTTTTTTGTAGTGGTTCTTGTCATCTCTGCTGTTCCATAGACACAAAAAGCACATATGCTTTGTGTAGCCCAACTGTAACCCAAGAAGTAATGATACAACTTTAAAGTCGCCACAAATATTCCATGTGTGGTCCTTATATTTGATGAGTCTTAGCAGCAGTTTCATCGATTCCTAAGTCTCATTAAGGCCAGTGGCATGTGCTACAGGTATTGAAGGTTTTTCATTGCCGTTGTGCAGTAATACAGCTTCAAGGCTAGCTTTACTAGAGTCAATGAACAGTCTCCATTCTTTTGGATCATAGCGACAGCCAATCCCTTGCATCAGACCACTGATATCGTGGCAGAAACAAACGTTTTCTTCCTGTAAGTAAAATGATGAAAACTGCAAATGGCGATGGCGGAAATGGGAAACTTGGTGTTTGGTTGGAGAAGATTAAATTCTTGAAGTCTTGAACCAAGCAACTCTGCCTTTTCTTTTGGAAATTCCAAATCGCGCACTAAGTCATTTAACTCCGCTTGACTTAACAAATGTGGGGAAATATTTGCATCTGGAACATATATGCCATCTTTCCCTGTTTCTATATCACTAGCAGAATCTTCAGATGAACTGCTGTCTGTTATCGTTGCTGGTGGAACTGGTGGTGGATTTGTTTCATCATGTGGTACTGGTTTCATTGCTGATTCGCAGTTTGGGTACGTGATCTTTGATTTGTTTTTCTTTGTGAAACCAGCAATCTTTGTCAAACAAAAATAACAATCATTGAAGTGATTTTTCGGCTCACGCCAAACCATGGGGACTGAGAACGGCATAGCTTTTCTTTTACCATTCATCCAAGCTATTAACATTGCATTGCACTGTGCACAGCAAATATGTGGTGCCCAGTCCCTCTGTTGGTCTCCTAACTTACAGTCAAAATAACACTTGTAGGCAAGTTTAATCTTTGTTGTTATGTTTCTACGTTGTGGCTTAGGTGTATATTGTCCACAGACAAAGCAGAAGTTGTCTGGTGATTTACACAAGCACGTCTATTTGATGCCATTTTGAATTACCATACAATATCTGAAAAAACGTAGGAAGTAATTATTACGATGTGCAAAATAAAAAGAAATACACACCGTAGTACAAAACAATGCTATAAAAACACACAAGTCACCACAACCTGTCACTTGCTCATCAGCAGAGAGCTTCAACAACCGTTCTGCTTGACTGTCACGTAGCGACTGACCGTTGGGCCGTTGCCCGTTACTATGCTCTTGACTCAGTGTTGCCAACTCGGGATAAATTTTATTTATCAAAATTGTTCGAATTTGTATATAGTTGGCAAAAAAAATTGCTTTAACCTTGAAAAGCAAGTTTCATATTACTGGCATTAAGCCGATTAAAACCAAAATCTGGACGTGGTAGAAAATTTTACTAAAAGTGATTTGCATTTTACACAAAATCTAGACGTGATAGAAAAAATCTAATTATAGATTTGAAATCAGCATACAGAAATTAGCTAGGAGCACCTATTTGGTCTTCTGTAACAAAATCTTTGTTGCCTAGTGTTATCAACACCTATTAAAATGTAACAATTCATAACTGTGTTTAAAATTAGGTAGGTTTTAATGTTTAAGAATTATTTGCAACATTTTACGTGCAAAAATGTTTTAGGAGTGCTGCGAAATAAGATAAATGAATTTAAGGTGCCTTCAGTGAAGAAAAGGTTGAGAACCACTGCGCGGCTTTACATTTACTTAAAGCTCACGAGCCACTTAGATTCTGAATGCATCTCCACAAATTTAGTCTCACTAGCTTTGGATGTGAAGCTTAAAATTTTGATGATGTGGTGTGGTATGTTATGTAAATTTATAATCTCTCTGGATTTTCCTCAATTTCACAAAAGTATGAAATTTTGTACAAGCATGGTCTGACTAGTTATAGATACACTTTGTGAAAGCGTTACGATCTACTAAATTTTCAAAATTGTGATTGAGAAAATAAGAGTACAGTATTGTTACAAGGAAGAAGTGACACTAAAAGGCCGTGAGTGGTGCAGAGCCCACGAAAGCCTGATATAATTTCTATATATATATATATATTATATATATATATATACAAACTCAGAATGGTTCCCTGAGAACATTATATGTTAAACACAGACCGTGCATGGAACAAGGAACTCTTCTGGGAAAATTAAATCCACTATAGTCCGAATAAGTAATGGTAAATGACAAATACCATAGTTTTTTTCCTTTTTCATGATTTTAGCCCGACGTGGGCTAAAATCATGAAAAAGGAAAAAAACTATGGTATTTGTCATTTACCATTACTTATTCGGACTATAGTGGATTTAATTTTCCCAGAAGAGTTCCTTGTTCCATGCACGGTCTGTGTTTAACATATATATATATTATATATATACGGGGTGGGCCAAAAAAACTATTACCCTGATTTTGAACAATATAATTTTACCTTTATCAAATGTTATTTCTACAATCAATATATGTGTCTTGTATAGAATTTCATGGTCTATCTCGTGGTGAAGTTGGATTTTTGCTAACTGTAACCATTATTTTGTAATTCACTGTTATACAGACACGGGTAGAAAAAACTTTGTTTCTATACAGTTACCTAATTGAGTCCAAGATTATGCGGAATGTGCCCTCCTCCATTATCAATGCACGCTTACAACCTTGACTTCTCCCTTATCGACGGCAGTACCGCATCAAAGATTTTATCTGGTAATAAGAAGCAGTGATTTTGGCATTTGATCAACAAAAACAATCTCTACTTTCCTAACTTTGAAATAAAGATGGAAACCATGACTTTTTGAGAAAAATGCGGACGTTCCCTGCAAAGTCGATCTAGACTGATAGAATTTTTTTCCTGGAAATAATTAATTATTTTGTGTAAAAATTAGGAAAATTAATTATTTATGGAGAAACTGACTGTCATCTGAAAGTATCAGTTGCTGACTTTGACCGCCTTTCAATTGAGCACCATGTTCTGATACCTCCCTCCAGTTGTGAGCCTGTACCTCTACTCCTGGGGCGTTGAATCTAGATTCAAAGCTAGCGTTGAAAAGTAAAAGTATGGGTACAACATACGGCCTCAGCAGTAAGATCAATATATAGGGTAAGCCACAATATTTTTTTGAAAGTTGGGTAATAGTTTTTTGTCCCACCATATATATATATATATATATATAATATATATATATATATATATATATATATATATATATATATATATATACAGGGTGAGTCAAAAGTAGTGCCCGATTTCTGTTTTTTGCAATTGCAATTGTGCATCGATCACGAGGGAGGGCACTTTGAAAATTGCAAGTAAAACAGCTTGGTACAGTTCTGTAATAATTTTCCCCCGAATAAATGGTTAGATAAACATGTCATTCATTTATTTCTACCTTCCTGTACACTGTAATACAAATGGTAAACAAACAATCAACTGACAGAAATCGGGCGCTACTTTTGACTCACCCTGTATATAGAGCGATGACGACTCCACAAAGTTACAAATATATTCATCTCAAAATACAAGTGAAATCATATTGAGCTAATCGGAAGGTATTAAAACAAACAACATTACCATCCAGACAAAAGAGACACTAAGTTACAAGATCATTTCATGAATTTAAAAAACTAAAACTGAATATAAATAAAATATATATATATATATATATATATATATATATATATATATAATATATATAGGGAAAGCCTTTTCTTGAAAATTTAGCAAATCTTTTGTAGAATTAATAAAATTATTTTGCAGAAGTTCATTTCCTAAACTGAACAAAATGTTTTCTGCGCTATTCATGTAATTTATCAAATGTTTACGAGAGTTTAAAACAAAAATGCTTTAATTTCAGAAAACACTTTCTCGTTATATTATATATACACACCAATTTATAGTGCCTAAGTTATAGGCACCAACTGTATAAGCTACAAATTTGGAGACAAGCTGCGGTAATTTGCAATTTAATTAAATGGTTAATTATTATTTGGGGTCACCAGTTCATTTATATCGGCAATGAAGGAAAGACTAGGTGGTTTTTCCTTTCAATCCACAAACTTAATATTGCAATGATAAATAAAGTACGGTACATAATAATGCAACTGGTTATAAATCAATGTTAGTTACAAAAAGGCTTGATATGTATGAATTAATTGTCAGTATGAATACACAACGTCAAATACAACAATAATAATTGACAGTGATGTAGTACTTGAGACCGCTCTCGAGACCTATTTTTCGGGTCTCGGTCTCGGATATGGTAGTCTTGACTACATCACTGATAACTGACTCCCTATTTAAATTGGTAGCTCAATAAACGACACACAATACAAACTCTACGTGCAGACGCAAGGAAACCGGGTTGTTTACGATCGAGCGAAGGATTCTTTATGATCTACAGATCTACAGATCTACAGATCTACAGAAGCTAAGGCTAACAAAGACCCTAAGATCCACTCTAAGGCTAGCCCGAGAGAAAGGAGAGAGTAGGGGGTTAAGAGAAGAGAGGAGAATAAGGGGTTAAGTAAGGAGCAACACCTATCATTCGTGGGTTAACATTCATTCAGAAAAAGAGGGAAAAAGTCTCACCATCATCATCCGCCGGCCACTGCCGACAAGTCAGAAAAATAGTCGGAGAATATAGGAGAGGGGTGAAAGATGAAAAGAAGTAAAATAAGAACGCTTACAAACCATGCAAACACAGTCTTAACTCACTGTCATACCATGCAAACTACAAACATGCAAGAAAAGAGTTAGAGACATGCAAAGTAAGGAGGATAAGAAAAAAAAAAAAAGTAGGTAAAGTTAAACAAAAAGTGGGTTAGTTTACGCTATGAGCTACATCTACATTCGTGTTAGTCTAATTTTTTTTTTTTTTTTTTTTTTATTGCTGGCATCACACGCTGGCATGTCACAAGCTGGCATTCATCGTCAACAGACTCATCCTCGAGCACCACCACCAGAGCTCCTGTTGTTAACTTTCTTTTTTAATTTTAAACAACGTTAATATTTTTAAAATGTCTGTCAAGACGGTTCTTAAACACATTAACGCTGGTAGAATGAACGACTGACGCGGAAGATTATTCCATTTATCAATTACTTTAAACGTAAAGAAGTTTTTAGCGATATTAGTAATGAAACGTCTGCCACGCAACTTGAATCCGTTATTGCGAGTATTACTATTATCGAAAGTGAACAATTTGTCAAAATTTACGTTATCGATGTTATTAACGATTTTGAAAACTTCAATAAGCTCCCCCCTTAATCTCCTAGTTTCGAGTGAATACAAGTCTAACACTTTAATCCTATCTTCATAAGGCTTATTGCGCAATGCCGGAATAAGTTTCGTGGCACGACGCTGAACCCTTTCTAACCTATCAATATCCTCACGCAAGTACGGGCACCAAAATTGAACGGCATATTCCAAATGAGGCCTGACTAGGGACTTGTAAAGGGGCAATATAATATCCTTCGATTTAAATTCGAAATTACGCGCTATGAAGCCTAACATCCTATTAGCTTTTGCGCAAGACTCCAGGCACTGGTTCCTAACCTTTAAATCTTTAGTTACGCGTACGCCTAAATCTACTTCCTCGTCAACGCTCGCTAAATCCCTATCATCCATCGTGTACACGTAATTATTGTTGCGAGAACCTATATGCAAAACTTTACATTTATCTACGTTAAATTGCATCTGCCACTTATCCGTCCACTCCATAATCCTATCTACATCGTCTTGGATCCTATTTCTATCGTCCTCGTTAACAACCTTACCGCCTATTTTAGTATCGTCCGCGAATTTTGACACGTTACTAATCAATCCTACATCTATGTCGTTAATGTAAATTACGAATAACAATGGGCCTAACACTGAACCCTGTGGGACACCACTACCTACCTCTAACCACCCCGATTCACTACCATTAACTACGACCCTCTGCCTCCTAGCACGAAGCCATTCTTCTAACCAGTTAGCTACCTGACCGCGGATACCGTGCGCTTTAACCTTCGCAATTAGTCTCCTATGCGGAACTGTATCGAACGCCTTTTTAAAATCTAAATAAATAACGTCAGCTGCCCTATGCCTATCGTATTCGCGCACTATTTCGTTATAAAATTCTAACAAATTTGTTAAACAAGACTATGGCGTCGAAACCCGTGCTGACTACTATTAATCAAACCCCTACTTTCTAAGTGATCGATAATACGATCCCTAACTACGGATTCCAAAAGTTTACCGACAATTGACGTTAAGCTAATGGGCCTATAATTGCTAGCTACCGCGCGGTCGCCTTTTTTAAAAATAGGCGTGACGTTAGCTAATTTGAAGTCTTCAGGAATAATCCCCGTTTCGAGTGACTGATTAAAAATCTTCGCTAAGGGGCCTACGATAACGTCTTTCAAATCTTTCAAATGTCTAGGATAAAAAGCGTCAGGGCCTGGAGCCTTGCTAACTTTTAGCCTATCGATATAATGCGCAATCTCAGCCTCGTAAACAGTTATTTCATCTAAAATAGTCTCGCTACTAAATGGAACGATATCGTCAACGTCGGGGACATTATTTACGTCCTCTACGGTAAAAACTGTCGCAAAAAGTTATTGAAAATACCCGCCATCGCCTGAGCGTCAGAAGCCAAAGCGCCATTTACATCCAATAGAGGGCCTATGTTATCCTTTACCGGCTTACGATTATTTACGTATTCAAAAAACTTTTTTGGATTATGTTTACTATCCGCAGCTATAACTATCTCTAAATTACGCTTGGCATTCTAACTGATCTTTTAACCTGACGTCTAAGCTCGATATATCTATTAAAGTTAGCTACCTGGCCATTGCGCTTGTTAAGTCTATACGCTCTATTACGCTCGTTTATGAACTCGCCTACTTCCCTAGTCCACCACTTCGGCCTACCACGATTTCTAACGCGCTTGGGCCTACGAGGAATAAACTCCCTTTCAATATTCCTAAACTTTCTTTAAACGCCACCCAACGCAAATTTGTATCATTACCCATAAATAAGTTATCCCAGTCCACTACTCTCCTATCAGCAAAACTATCAAAATTAGCCCTACGAAAATCAGGGACTTCTATTACGTTACTATCCTGTGTGTTTTCTATCAATAACTTAAACCTAAGAATTTGATGATCGCTACATCCTAAACTCTCGCCTACTTCTAAACTTTCACTATATTCTCGCCGTTCGTCATCACCAAATCTAAGATATTATCACCGCGCGTTGGTTCGGTAACTATCTGTCGTAAAAAGTTATCGTCCATAAACTCAACCAGTCTCAAACCCTCTTCATTACCCGTAAAATTCTCGTAATTAACATTAGGGCAGTTAAAGTCTCCGACAATTATACTATTCCGATTGTCAATAAAATTACCAAGAAGTGAGTAAAATCTAGTATCTATATCGAGGGGTTGAACGGGAGGTCTATAAACAACGACAAAATTAAAACTAATACTACGCGCCCTAACTTCAACACAGATCGCATTAATTGCTGCCGGAAAATCTAACTTAACCTCGATAGCCCTAAGGGAATTACGAATGTACAGCAAAACGCCGCCTCCAAATCTATGTAACCTATCATTAGTAAAGATTTAAAACCCGGTATATCAAGTTCCCCCAACAAGTC
The DNA here is from genome assembly GCA_023014485.1 of Bathynomus jamesi. Lineage (NCBI taxonomy): Eukaryota > Metazoa > Arthropoda > Malacostraca > Isopoda > Cirolanidae > Bathynomus > Bathynomus jamesi. The sequence goes on from JAJOZX010000450.1 coordinate 246,350, forward strand.
CCGAGTCACGGTATTTAACCAAGTTTCAGTGATAGCAACTATATCATAGTTGCCGGAATAAATTACCGCCTTAAATTCATTTAATTTATTTCTAATACTACGCGCGTTGCAATAAAAGACGTTTAAGTTATTTTTTACCACGGGCCCGCGTTTTAAACTATTTATCACGTCGGGCCCGCGTTTCCCGGACCCACAACGTTTAAAGAAGGCTTCGACCTATACAGCTTTCGCACGTTTTCGTCTATTAACCTACCTAGCCTAGCATTACCTATTTCATTAAAATGCACCCCATCTTTTATAAAAAGGCTAGGATCATTGAATTCGGACCACAGCTTTACGAAGGGTACACTTTCCTCAGCACAAATCTCTTCTAATTTGTTATTCAAAAATATTGTTTTGACGTAATTCTAAGACCCAACCGTGCCTAGGGGTAATACCTAGAACTAAAGACCTATCTGACCTCGCCTTCAGGGACCTAATTAACCCCCTATATCTCTCCAAAAGGTCAGGCACTCTCGTATCGGGCCTATACGAGTCGTTGCCTCCTACCATCGTCACCAACATTGAGTGACGGGAAGCAACGTCAACCCTATCCACTTCGTCTCTAACTCTGTCAACCCTGGCCCCTGGGAGACAGACCCTCCTCCTATTGGTTGGATTCCGTTTAACGAACTCTTTGTCCATGTGGCGCACTAAAGAGTCCCCAATTAAAATAGTTTCCCCCTCATTCACGTCCCTTTCCAAATGGGCGAAAGGGTTCGAAACCTCGATAGGGGGGGGATTCCTATCACCTAATGTACGCGGCCTAGCTCCACCCTTAACCTCTCTAAATCCCTCGCTATCTACTACTCTCGGACTAACCTTAACCTCTTCCTCAACTCTATCTAACCTTCCCGACAAGCTACCTAAACTAGAAACTAAGTTACGCACCTCACCCTTCAAATTACTAACGTCTTCAACGTTAGTATTGGTTCGGCTTCCGTCAACCGTAGCCCTAACCCTGCCCTCATCAAGCGTTGCAAGTCTATCCGCTACCTCACGTACACTGCGTTTTATGTCAACTAATTCCTCCATGAACTCGCAAAAGAAACAAACTGATCTATCGGTAATCGCCATTGGACCGCCGTTATAATCCTTAAATTCCGAATACCACCGGTTAACGCTACACCTAACACACGACGCTTTCTGCGACGGCATCGCGGAGTTAAAAATTTAAACCGTCACAAGTATAAGTTAAATTAAGCCGGCACGCTATGAAAACTTCTAAATCGCTAAAAACCACTAATATTCAATTACTTAACTATAACAATGTAAATTTAAACGCAAGTATATAAAATTCAAAAACTATGGTAGGCCTATACCCGAGAGATGCTTTTTGTACCGTGAATCCGTGAATGAAGGAAGACTGATCTAAAATTTCAACTGTTAAATCTTGTTAAATCAGGAATTCCTTCAAATACCTGGACTAGGGCATGGTTAATTAATCATTTTTAGGAAAAAGTGATGAATGATGAAATTTTCTAATTAATCAACGATTAACTCATTAAAATGATTAAAAATTAAATACTTCTGAAAAGAGTAAGAAAGAGCTTTATTGTTTCTGTTGCGTGAGATAAGACCGAAGAAAACATTTTGCTCAAACATTTAGTTTGCTTTAGTACAAGAAATCAGACATGGAGTGATTAGGCAGTTTATATATGCAAAAAGGTGCCAAATTCAAATGATACATTACAAAATTTAAGGTAAAATGATGCTGAAATTATGAGGAAAATTAATCATTTCCCATCATTTTCTAAAAATATTTTTTTTTAATTAATTATGAATTCGAAACAATGATTACTGATTAATCGGAACCATGCCCTAAAAATACTACACCGGCAAAAAATACCATCGAAGGGTGACCTTTCATGAAGCCAATCAACACGAACTTGAGAAATGTACTAGGGGTACTCAATATATTTTGCCGCACCCTTTTTACTTAGCTAAATAATAGGCCATGGGGCTGAAATGTCTTTTGGGCCGTAAGTTTGAACTTTCTGCGCTTCACATAACCGGATTTTTCCAGTTTGAACCTCCCCTCCTTGTATAAAACCGCTTTTAAACGCCCTTGTATAAAACCGATGGTTAAAGCAGTTCGAAAATGGCGTCTGACAGTGATGTACGTCGTAAACAGAGAGCTGTTATCGAATTCTTAACCGCAGAGAAGGAAACAGTTGGAAATATTCACAAACGTTTACAAAACGTTTACGGAATGCTGTTGTTGATCGAAGCACAGTTGGACGCTGGTTCTAAACATGTGAGATCATCGGAGAGAGGAGAGCCAGCCTCGATGATGAGCCACAGCGGTCGCCCGGCATCGGCTGTGACATCTCACACTGTGCAACGTGCTAACAGCATCATTCGATCAAATCGACGCGTCACGTACAAGGAACTATCACTGGAGCTACGAATTAGTGAATTCAGCAACTGGGATACTCAAAAGTGTGTTCACGGTTTGTTTCTCGCCAACTGACTGAAAATCACAAAGCCCAAAGAAAAGAAATTGCTTCTGAGTCGTTGGTTCGATACGAGACAGAAGGGGATGACTTCCTTTCACGAATTGTGACTGGGGATGAGACTTGGGTACACCATTTTGAACCGGAAACAAAACGCCAATCCATGGAGTGGCATAACGCGGACTCCCTACGCAAGAAAAAGTTCAAAATGGCTCCCTCTGCACGAAAGGTTATGGCCACTATCTTCTGGGACATGAAAGGGGTGATTCTGGTGGACATTATGAAGAAAGGACAAACAATCAACTCAGAGGCATATATTGCTACCCTTCAGAGACTCGAGAGACGTATAAAGCGAGTTCGACGGAGAAAACTGGAAGACGTCCTTCTTTTGCACGATAACGCAACACCACACAACAGTTTGCAAACAAGAGAGGCCATCACAAAAATGCGCTTGACTGTGTTACCCCACCCTCCAAACAGCCCGGATCTGGCACCTTCAGACTTCCATTTGTTTGGGCCAATGAAGGATACTATTCGTGGAAGAAGTTTCAGAGTAACGATGAGGTTGTTGAGGAGGTTAAGAGGTGGCTCAGGCGGAACCCGCGGACTTTTACCAGCAAGGAATAAAGGCCCTTGTTTCGAGGACTTACAAGGAAACTTGGAAAGAAAAAAAAAGGTGGCGCAAATATATTGAGTGGCCCTCGTATTAAAACTGTAGACCGAAAAGAAAACATATATATATATATATATATATATATATATATATATATATATATATATATATATATATATATATAGATATATATATGTGAACTGAGGTCTTAAAAATCATGAGTCAAGTTCACTAAGAATAATAATAACTATAATCTTACGTCAGCTTTAGGTTTTGTAAGCCATTTTTATTGCTTTTCTATCTTCGCGAATCTTACGAATGTTCATCTCTCAGTCTTCGTAGGATTATTGTAAAATCAAATAAAGCCACAGTTTTAATAGTAAATTTATTTATCATAACTATAAATATACTGATAACGTTTCGGTTCTACACAGCGTAAATCTTCAGATCAAGTGTACAGCGTACTAATATAGATTAGACTAAGATGAAGTCTCTCTCCTCTCTCTCTCTCTCTCCTCTCTCTCTCTCTCTCTCTCCTCTCTCTCTCTCTCTCTCTCTCTCTCTCTCTCTCTTAGGAAGACCGTCCGATTGTGATTACTTGCAGCTTTCAAGCATTATCTAAGGCCCCGCTTTTATTACGGTTTTACTTCTTTTATATTTTATATAGATGGGTTTCTATCCGAAAAAATATTGTAAACAAAGGCTAATTCCGACGACTAGATTACTCACTTATTTTTCTTTAACTCTCAAGATCCAACTTCTAAAAAGGCCTCAATTTCCTCATCAACAAACTATAAAAAAGAATAGACACACAGACATTGAAATAGAAAAACTGTACTCTACTATCAAATCTATATTCAAAGTTTAACATCCCCAAACACCAAACAAAAAGAAGCTCTGAAATTCCTAATCGCAAACACCAAAAGAAAAAGATGCCCTGAAATCCCTACACAGTAATCGTAACACAATCATACAGAAACCAGATAAAAGAGAAGACACAGTCATAACGAATAAAGGAAATTCTTATAACCAACTACAAACCTTTTCTATGCAAGAAGATCAAATTTAAACCATGTAACGAAACACAAACAAACGAAACTAAAACGAAATTAAACAGACTTCCTGCAGAGGATCCTTTAACCGAAGAGATTAACCATAACTGATGAGTACAACGACGGGCAGCATCTGTACAGACTGAAACTCCATAAAAATGAAAAGAACGCCTTCTCTCGGGCCAATTACATTACAGGCACCGTCACTCACGATCTAACTCAATATTTAAACGATGTCATCAAACCTTATTTAAATTCAAGGCACAAAGTAAAGTCACCGGATGAATTAATTTTAAGAATTTCGGATCTCATTATACAAAAGAACCAAACCTCGGATCTATACTCATTTTGTGGGCTACGTCATCCATCATCAATGCCGTAACACTGCTTCCCGTCGATCAACGAAATTAACTAACATTGTGTTTGGGCTATACTTGGATGGGAGACCGTTCTCAGCGTTCAAATTATGTAACGACCCGTGGTTCGGATCCTACGTAAATCTGTAAGTCCCCTCCGTCATATGACCTTAGATATTGCGAAGGAGATTAAACAACCCCATCAAACGTATACCCATTTGGTCGACGGGGGTATTTTATCGACACTACAAAACTAACTCAACCAAACCTAACTTAATGTAACACACAATAACTTTCGATTAAATGTCACCGACTGTACATTTGCCTGCCAAATCTTAACTTCCCTCAATGGAGAAAGCCTCCTTCCAATACTAACTGACGAAACCATCGTTTATCCTTCAGTAATCATACACGTACACGAAATCCTCAGCATCCTTCCAGTTCAACAATCAAACGTATCTTCTGAGTGGAGACCCCTTTCGGGTTTGCTTTTAATTTTACTTGTCACAATTAGAGCACAAGTTCATGAACGAATGGAAAACGTACAGTTCATCGTTTTACGTGTATGTTGACGATATCTTAGTAATTTTCAACAACGGAGAATGCACACAGCATTTCACTTCTGCATTATGAGAAAAGCATATTGCAAAATTCGATAAACAACAGTTATCCTCAATATAAAATAAGGAAAATTATATACAAGACGCCATCTTAACTTTAGATCACAAAACAAACAATAGCGAAAACTAACACGTACCTATTTCCGAAATTACAACACAACGAAAACGCTCTTCACGCCGACCAGATAATCAACATGACAGAAAACATTCAAAGCTTACAGAGGAGCGTACTAAAATAAAAATTAACAAACTTTATGCCTAAACCAAACTTTCTGTATGCTTTTCCGCGAGACTTTAAAAAATATGCCCAAGGATAAGCTCAATGTTGTATATAATTTTAAAGATAGCTGTAAGGCTTCCCAACATAAGATAGAGGAGAAATAAACTCGTTTCTCCAGCATCGCAACACCGCTACAAACCAACCAAAATTTATGAGCGCGTCCCCGAAGACCATGGCTTTAAATTTGTTGCGAACGTTACCTCAAATTTTAAAACATTGTTCTTCTCCAGTCAACTGAGAAGCCTAAAAATCACCAAAGTTCTTACTAATTATTAGGGAATGAGAATTACTGATAAAGCATTCAAGCAGAAATGTTGACGGAATTACGCATATTTTGGAAATTACTTAAAACAACCTAAAACAACTGAGAAAAAAATAATAATTAGGAAAATCTGTAACTTGAATAAACATAATGAAAATACAAACAAAATGTTCCACCATTTAAAAATTCTCAAATTAGAAGACATCTACAAACTAAACATTGCCTCCACGATGCATCAAATTGTCAAAGCATAAAAAATTACCGATTAGTAAAGACTGGGTTTTATTTTTGAAATTTTATTTCTCACCAAATAAGAATAACAAACCCAAAGAAAACAGATTAATAAAAATTAGGAATTTTTATTCTTTGAAAAAAAATTAGGCGAATTTTTTTTCCAAAATTGTGCGTATTTATGAATTCTGTAATTTCATGAATTTATGATTCCAAAGATTATTGAGGTACCTCTTACCTCTTGGCCATGTTGCAACACCTCTTTCCGTCACATAAGAAAAGTTAAGCGACAGTGTGTCTGGAGAGTAGTTGGATGGGGGAACAATCCTGCGTCCAGATTATGAAGCGACCAGTGGTTCGGATTCCACGTAAAGCTGTAAGTCCTCGCAATCACATGACCTTTGCTGTTAAGGAGGAGGTTAAAGCCAAACATCATCCACAATTTCGTGTCATATACTATATATATATATATATATATATATATATATATATATATACACAGCCACGGATGAAAAACAGGACATTATTATTATTAAAAAACAAACAAATAAATACACAAATATTTACAGCATAGAAACCATATAATTGGTAACACTTTTTTTAAGCACCCTGTATATATAACCTTGGTTTTGTTTCCGCCAGAATTGTTCATTCTGACGAAGGTCAAGCTTGTTGTGAGTTTATATATATGAAATATGGAATAGCATTCATGAACAGACACGATTTTTCATGATGAAAATAAATCGACCCCACTAGGGCTTCAACCCACCACCTCTGGAACAGAGAAGGTGAGGGTTCTAGCCACTACACTACGACGAGATAAAACTTAACAAAACCTGTCGTATACATGAACAACCGAGAAAATGCATAACGCTTTCGCGTCCAGAGGCATTTTACGTGTTAACCCTCCCGCACTTCAGCATTTAAATTATCTGGTGCAACGCTGGGTGTACACACACACACACACACACACACACACACACACACACACACACACACACCAAGTACGCATCTCCACATAAGCGAGGTATCGACCTTTTTAAATCCATATATCTAAAGAACTAAATAACCTAACTAAATTTAACTCAGCGCAGTTGAGGGCTCGAAGGGTGTTTTCTGGTGTCACTACATACCGAGGTACTTGCTAACTTACTTAGCGTAACGTAACCTAATTCGGACCAAGATATCTTTTTTTGACATTAAAAATGTTTCTGAATTTTTTTTATATAATTATTTTAATGTTCCGAGGGAGCAAAGGTGTTACTCACAAAAAATTACCCCACTACATCTGTGCATTATTACACACTCGACCTCACTTATGTCCAGTTGACTAAGGACACACCCTCCATACATATATATATGGCTCGTATAAAGTCGATGGGAGTGTTACATTTAATTTAATATTTTCTTTTTTTACATAATTTAGATGGAACGAAATAGTAAACATTATTTCCACTGAAAATGGGAGTTCATCCAAACATGAAAAATCTCGTTCAGACAAATTTGAAAATTCATATGGAAAATGTGATTGTATTCCTTCGATGTGTGAAAAGTTAATGTTCAGCACCAGTCAGCTTAAACTCGTAGGATTGACTGGAAATAAATTCGTGTTAAGTTATAACTGTCACGTGACTAATGTATTATTCATATTCATCGTAAGTCAAACGAACTGATGTAAAATGAAGTTAAAATGAAGATAGAATAATATTTTATGATTACTTCAGGAAGAAATAATGTGATATTTTGAAGCGTGAATATATAATTAAAAATTAGTCAAACGAGGTGTTATTTATATTCTATCATTAACTAAAATTGAATTTAAAAAATTATTTATTGATATAATAAATATTACGATATTACAATTTTTGCCATGTTAAAATAATTTTAACATCGGATTAACAATTGTTAATTGAACTATTTGTTTAAATTTGGGTCTTAAGTTCAGTAGTATGGGTGCATTTGAGGAGAGGGAGATGGGGGGATAATTATAGTGTGTTGTGTATACTTTGACTTTTCATGTTAACATCCGACCGTGTACTCGAGCAGGCTTTTGAATCTATATGTTCAAATTTAAGCATTATGAAATGTTACATGTGATTGCAAAGTCGGAACAAATATAATCCTGACTGATCTTAAGGCTCGATATATCGAGTATAGAAAACTTCACACATTAAACGGGGAGTTACTGACAAAGAGAATTGGTTGTACCATACAAAGCAATGAGGATGTAATTATTTCCATCATTATTTGTGAGTTTACTATATTAATAAAAAATAATCTCTTGCCATGTTTATAAATATTGTATGCAGATGTGATGTAGTACTATTTCTAAAAAGAAATGTATATATTAACTACAAGACAATTGGTTGTATTATACAAAGCAATGAGGATGTAATTATTTCCACCATTATTTGCGAGTTTACTATATTAATAAAAAATAATCTCGTGTCATGTTTATAAATATTGTATGCAGATGTGATGTAGTATTATTTCTAAAAATAACTATATATTAACTATTTCCACCATTAATTGTAAGTTTACTAATGAAAATAATCTCTTGCCATGTTAATAAATGTTGTATGCAACTGTGTTTCTATTTACTCCCCACTCATTTTTAAATTATGCCTAGGTATACATCTTAATAAGCTGATGGTCAACCAGGATAGAATGTGAATTGGCCTGAGTTTTATTTCTTGCAAAAACGAATTATTGTACTATAAAAGTAATATCGCTGTTATGTCTAAGCCAGATTTGAATGGCAGTTGCTAAAGTTCATAGTATGATATAACGTGACACACACACACACACACAAACACACATTATATATATATATATATGTACCGGGTGGCCCATAATTCAGGAACCATAGGAATAATTGTATTTTTCTTCTAATAATTCTTGTACTTTCTAATAATGTTTTCTTTATTTTATTTTTGGTGAAAAAAATCGAGTGGAGTGACGGCAGGCGGCGCGCAGCAAAACTCAGCTGTTCATCCTTCCACACAATAAAGAAATTGGTTGGTAGATAAATGGGTACCCCGGGTAGCCTAGTGGTTAAGACGCTGGGATGCTGGTGGGGCGTGGTTCGGATTCCACGTTAAACTCTAGGTTTGAGGTGGAGTGACAAGCCTGATCTTCGTCAGAATGAAGAATTCGGGCGGAAGCTAAACCAAGGTTAGATGAGGTTACGCTATATTCATTTTTTTATTTTTTTTACCCCAACCTTCTTCTCCTCAAATGTCCTCGTATTTCACAATTAACTCCGCCTCCCTCTCTTGAAATGTATCCCCCAATTATTCCTCCACCTCCCTCTCCTCAAATGTATCCCCCAATTATTCCTCCACCTCCCTCTCCTCAAATGTATCCCCCAATTATCCCCACCTCCCTCTCCTCAAATGCGATTATACTACTAGCTTTAGGCTTTACTGGGTTTTCAGATTAATTAAAGGTAAAGCATATCACTTTATAAGTAGTTATGATTTATATATTAAAGCATGAATAAGAATTATCAGTTAATTTAGAATACACAAATAGTTAAAAATGAGATGAATTACGAATTACGAATACAGTATATTTTAAATCTAAAAAGTAATTTTTTCCATATGATATAAATACAGTACAGTACAAAGAATTAATAGTTAAATACGAGATACGAAACAAGTAATACAGTAATGTACACTTAATCCTAAATTTTAAATCAGTATTATTTTATTAAAAGGGATCAAAACTTAAATATACAGTTTGTACATTAGCGTATTAAGTTATATATATCATGGAAAATACATTTTTCATTTAATCTCTCTCTCTCTCTCTCTCTCTCTCTCTCTCTCTCTCTCTCTCTCTCTCTCTCTCTCTCTCTCTCTCTCTCTCTCTCTCTCTCTCACGGGCCCCGGAGAAGGAGTGGTAGATGGGTCCCCCTGTTTACGCAGTATTTTATTGTGAATGTTTTTTGTGTACATCACAAGCAAACTGATTATATATCCAAGTCACTATTCAAAACATACAGTATGAATAAACAACTCAGAAGAAAGTGACCATTTTATTTTTCGAATCAATTATATTAATTTTATTACCATATAATTTACAAATGCAGTACCAGTCCATGCAGGCAAGACGATTGTTTACTGCAAAATTTTCATAATTAGAAGTGTACTTTCTTTGCCTTCTCTCTAGCAAAGTGGTAAATGATTCTAATGAAATTTAAAGTGCGGGCTAACTGGCTTTCAATTACAATGATTCCCAGATCTGTCAGTCGGTCTTGGGCATTGGTGGACCGCGGATAATATTTTATCTGTTTCAGTTTGACTATGATAATCTCAATAAAATGTATGTTCATTAATTATATTTCCTCTCTGTTATTTAATCAATTGCTTTATAATATTTTTAGATTTTATCCCCCCTCTTTCCGGGCCCCCTAGAGGTCCGGGCCCCGGGAATTTAGCCCGACTTCCCCGCCCTCTCGGCGGCCCTGTATATATATATATATATATATATATATATATTTTTTTAATGTTCTTGACACACAGATCAATAGCTTAGGTATAAATGGGAGAAAGAGCTTTACTGCTTCGCACAAAGCACCGCTCCGCCCATACACCCATTAAGGATACGAGCAGTTCGTACCATCATTGCCAAGTATAGAGGGTAAACGTACTAAGGAAGCTCTCGTACGTGGTTCATCACCATTTGAAGCCACGATATATAAACAGAAGCAGTGCACGATTGAGCGCGAACAAAAAAATTGCCGAAGCGCATGCAAATATTTGTTCTTTCTTCGTTAAGTCGACAGCGTGGATGAATGGGTAAATAACGTGGCCCACAAAAGTGACAGTTTTAGTATTAGAGGTACTGAAGATGATGCTTTGAAGTTCTTTAGTCGATTACTGCCCACTCAATGGTATTCCCATTCGCATTCGTGGTTCACGAGTGAAAATATACAAAAGTTAAAAGATCCACATTTGAGAAAAGCGTTCCTTGATTAGAAAAACAATGTCACTACATTCCACTCACGGCAAACGGCGCTGAGTGGGAATGCTTAATATTTCCTAACCTAACTTATTTTAACCAATCGGAAACTAACCTAACATTAGCCTAACCTATCAGAACCTAACTTATCGTATCCTAACCAATCATAACCTAACCTAACCTAACTAATCGTAACCTAACTCGGACCAAAGTGGAAAAGGCCGTGGATGACATGAATTGGGAATAGACCGATTTGAAAATGCTTCGTTCGAGATTATCACTTTCCCATTCTTGGACACGGAATCGAATGGGAATGATAGTGAATGAGAGTAAACCATTTCCCCCCCCCCTCAATTCAATTACTATACCCAGACCCAATGTCACTTAACTTCGCTGATCGAGGGGAAGCGAGGCTTCGATATGGCTACGATGAAAAATAGCCGCCGGTTAGACGATCGAATCCATACGAATAAGACAAAAAAATTTACAATCTGCATTTCTAATGTATTACTTGTATGGTATACATTTGCGTAGACAAGAGGTGATGGGGGGGAGGGGGCGTCGGTGCCACTGAGGGGGACGCGGCGGCGCCTCCTGAGCGTCCAAGTAGATATGGGGTGAGGGGGACGGGGCTAGCGTAACCTCAACGTCCATGCCGATCGGGGAGAGAGGGAGTGTGGGAACGGCGCCCCCTGAGCGTCCATGCCGAGCCCGGGATAGGGGGCGGAGGCCCCTGAGGAATGTAGGGGATGCGGCGTCTCCCGAGCGTCCAGATGGAGAGAGAGTGAAGGGAAGCGGAGGGAAACGAGGAAAAGGGCTTGGGATGAAAAAAACCTATAGAACTGAGAGGAAAACATGTAGACCCAAAATCTTCTCGCTCAAAAACTCATAAAACATACACACTTATAGGTTGCACACATAACAGCTACACACACACACACACACACTCCTCGTGCTCACACTGTACTTAATATTGTTATTATTATTATTATTATTATTATTATTAATGTAATGGACTAAGAGCTTGGATTATATGGATGAAATGTATTAAAGTTGATAACTAAAGAAACTAATAATTTGGTGAACGAAATCTAAAATATTAATTCGCTTGAGGAGAATACCTTAATCATCCGAAAGGACTATTTGCTTGAAATCCGTCTCGTTTTCCATTTTCACTTTTGGAAGCTAAACTATCAAAGTGTTTTGCATATTTTACACTTCAATATACCTTTCATCTTGCGTGATACAACGCGCGATCGTCAATTTGCAGAGACTGAAACCCGTTCTCGATTTTTGGCTGTGTGATATGTCGGATTGCTGTTGCGATTCAAGCTTTCTGTTCCGCCAAATGTTGAAGCTTTGTCGTACAAAAAAAAAAACATTAACACCTCCCACTTTGAAAAAGAGATCTATAGGGGTGAGGTAGATGAGCGTGGTAGCTATGGAAGTTTTTCTATCCTACGATTCCATTTTCCTGAGAAGGTTTGGCTAAAAAATTATAAATTTAACATTCAAAACATGGTGGCAGGAAATTCGCCCGATCTCAACCCATTAAATTTATTTTCAAGGGGTCATATAAAGAGCATTCCTTATCTTACAAGGCCTCAATATCAAGCTGAACTGAAGTTGTAAACCGAAACAACAAACAGTTCGCCATATCACACCCACCCACCAACAAATCGAAAGTGTACTCCAATCCCTGCAAATTACGGTTGAAATTTGTATCGCCCAAGATAGAGGATGTAAAGTGATGTGAAAAGTTTGCGGAAAATGTTGGCAGTTTAACTTAATAATGCTTTTATCACTTACTCTATCTCAAATAGGTAAAAAGCTATCAAATATATGAATGCGTGTTTTCAAGTGCAATAACCGGACTTCAATAAAATAGAAACGGCAATAAAGTGTGGAACTCGAACACTTGCAGCGTGGTTTTCAGAATCAACGCTCCAACCGATCACGCCATTCAGAACTCCCACCCCCTAAAGAAAAGGTTCATTCCGGCGAGCCATTATTTACGTTGTTTGACCATGTGTCATTCAAGTCCCTCGTTTTTATTGGCATAGTTTGAACGAATTTTTGGGGGATTCTGGATGGCGTGGTCGGAGGGAACGTTGACTCTGAAACTCTGAAAACCACGCGACGCGGCTTCGAGTCTCACTGGCTCCTAGTTTCCCAATTTATTCCCTTTTCCCTTTCCATATATATACACGGTCTGTCAAAAAAAACTAAGCCAATTTGAAATCTCTATAAAATGCACAATTTGATAGAGATTTCAAATATGTTTTTACACTAAATAAATAAAAGGCTCATAAATAATCTGTGATAATTTTATAACTTTATTTTAAATATTTTAGGAGTTATGCGGTTATTTCTACAGATTGCGAAAATTTCAGTTTTTCTCATTATGTATATCTTCTTTTTTCTCTTTTTCAGAATTTGTTTAGATTTAAAATTTTTCGTGAATACCTCTAACTATGCCATTCTCACATGAAGATAAAATAATTATAAGCATTATAGAGTTGAAAATGGTTATAGTGCAAGGAAATTACTTTCTGAATTCGATTATAAAGGATGGACTAGATCAGGTTTAGATTACTTATTGAGAACTATCGATGAAACAGGAAGCATTGAAAGGAAGATTGGTAGTGGGCGACCAAAATCTGTTGGAGTAGATGAAAATATTCAGAAAGTGGAGGAACGTATCCTTAGTCGAGAGGATCGACCTGGTAGCCACATGACACCTGCTCAAATATCAAAAGAATTAGAAATATCAGAATCAAGCGTAAGAAGGATTATTAAATCTGATCTGCAATTTAAACCATTTAAAAGAGTGCATGGACAAAGATTGTCAGAAGTAAACTGTCAGAAAAGAGTTGAGAAATCCAAACGTATTTTACGTATAATAACTGAAGATAAACTTTCCAAGACATTTTTTACGGATGAAAAACGTTTTACGGTAGAGCCACCAAGAAACTTACAGAATGACCGGGTTTTTTCTGATGTTGCGAAGAAAAATGAAATCCAAGATGAAAGCCTGTACGCAACAAGGAGTCACTTTTCTTCTAGCGTCATGGTTTCTGTTGGAGTGTCCAAGTTGGGAAAAACTTCAATATTTTTTATTGAGCCAGGAGTGAAAATTAATGCTCAATATTATTCAAATACCCTGCTTGAGAAAATGCTTCCAGAAATGAGAAACTTGGCTAGTCAAGGTTACTTTATTTTTCAACAAGATGGTGCAACATCACATACTGCCAAAACAACCATCGAATATTTGAAAAGAATGTGTCTGAATTTCTGGAACCGAATAATCGGCCACCTAACAGCCCTGACCTAAATCCTGTAGACTACGGAATATGGGAAAACTTGGCAGAGAGAGTGTATAAGAACAGAATAAGGGATGTCAATCATTTGCGTGAGTTGATTATCGCAAATGGGCAGAGCTCCCCCAAGAGCAAATAAATCGAGCAATAGACGAATTCAGACCAAGATTAAAAAAAAGTGATAGAAATGAAATGCAAGGGAATCATATTGAACAGTTCTTTTAATTTTATTAAACTAAAAATTATCTACAGTATCTCGTAAAAAAAAAAATTTTCATGTTAAGTAGGAGAATCTCACTTTCTAGTTAATTATTAATAAAATTAACAATTCTGAAGATATCGTCATAAAAATTTAAAGGATAATAGGTGATTACCTCTACTTTATTGTGTAAAAAATTCAACTTAATTAGATAAATGGTTTTGTTTTAATAAAGATTTGAATTTGGCTTAGTTTTTTTTGACAGACCCGTTATATATGTGTGTGTGTGTGTGTGTGTGTGTGCGCACGCGAGCAGTAACTATATTAATGAGGGCGGCGACAGCAGTATGGAAAATGGTGTGCATAATAAATGAATTTATGTATGTTAAAATGTTGAGAGATGCAAATTTTAAACGTCTTCTACAATTTTGTGAAACAGAAGATGAAAGAAGCACTATATTATACAGTAGTAGAACACTTAATATAATTTGAATGCAACACCAGATATTATGCGTTAAAATATTTTCTGCTTCAACATTTATTTCGTTTTAGTTTTATCTCTTAATCTTTTTAACTTTTTAATTTTTAACTTTTAAAATTTTTATTTATTTATTTATTTATTTAACTTTTTTCTTTTGTATTTTTTCACGAGTCGAACATTCATTTAATTGCTTTTCAAGTGCCAAGTTATGTGAAATTTGGGTTGAATTTACCTAAGATTTATTTCATTTTTCTCGTCTTTTGGGAGAGTATAAAAAGAAGATAACAGTAATTTCTTGAAAAATCTCTCTCTCTCTCTCTCTCTCTCTCTCTCTCTCTCTCTTAAATCCTCTTTTTTTATGAATTTCTGAAACTATTTCAGAATAGTGGTATTTTAATTTTATTAAAAATGTTCATACGTACCAGACATATTTTCTCCATTTTCGTCTTTCTCGAAACATTTCAAACAGAACGCTCTCACATACTCACATTCTCTCCCCTTATTCCCCACACTCTCCCCTGTTCCCCATCATTAATCCCCCCTCCCGCTCTACTTCCTTGTTCTTATGAGTAAGGCAAGAAACTAAGTTCTTCAGAGCAAAGCAAGGACGCGACCTTCAACTTTCTTCCGCAGCTTCTCGTGCTCAAAGTAACAAATCGAAAACTTTCACTCATCTTAAAGTCTTTTCGAATGAAATGCAGAACTGCTCTCCCTTATTATTCATTCTATTACAGAGAGAGAGAGAGAGAGAGAGAGAGAGAGAGAGAGAGAGAGAGAGAGAGAGAGAGAGAGAAAAGCCATATTTGAAAAAACAAAATAATGACGCTCGTTCCTGAAAAAACATTATCATAAGAGAAATTCTCTTAACGAAAACTGTATATTGTTTATGTGAATTTCTCAAATAATAAGGTCAGTATTTTACAATTTTCTTTTGACAGCTTTCACTCCTAACCAATTTAACTGTTTAACAATGTAACAATTATTATGGTTACTGCAGCATAATTTTATCTAATTTGAACATCGAAGCTGCTCTTACCAATTCAACAACCTATTCTTATCTTTTGATATCTGAACATACTTTGCCTTTTATATCAAAACTCGATCATCTTAAATATTTTTCACTGATCTTCGTTTCATTTGTTATGTTAAATAGACGTCTATCAATTCATACCGCATTTGCGGCAACATGTAAAATTATGTATACAGCACTGTTCAAAAGTTGGAAAACCACTAACATTAACCAAAAATGCTCTCTATTCTAGTTAAAGTTTAGAATTTGGAAACGAATGTTCGTAAGCAGCATAATTTTACTTATCCACGTTACGCATGCGCAATATAAACAGTAATCTACAAGGTTATCGGTTAACTACCTGAAAGCATTCTTGCAACTGCATCACTCAAATATGTTATCCCTTATTGTTTTCATTGAAAATAAGCTTGTGCCTACTTGCTTTTTCATTCTTTACTTAATTAAGTGTAAAAGTTGTGTTTATGGAATGTTTCTAAAAAATAGTGCGATGTACATAATGTGTTTTATAAACAATCCTGGTTTCCTACATCATGTATCGAAATAATGAATGCCTTCAACTCTTTTTACAGATAGCTTAAACTGATGTTTTCACAGGCAATGGCGCCAAGTACGGCAAATACCAGAAGATATTTGCATAAAGATTGTGACTTTACGAGAAGAAAGATACACTATTAGAAAAATTGATAAAGAAACTGGACATTTTTTGTAAAAGTGTTGTGGGGCACTATCAAACACTAACTTGAAACAGGACCAACTAAATGCAAACAACAAAAAGGAAGGACAAAAAAAAACCGACAAAATGTCAAGACCAGTATGCCCCTACTTCAAAGTTTAATTGGTAAAAACGTTGGCTTACTATTGGCGCTACTTGAGGATTTAAGCATATATAAATATATATATATATACCTTTCGTATATTCAGAAGTACACCTCGTCAGGGGATGACGAGGTGTACTTGAATACACGAAAGGCCTTGGAATCATTTTTCTTTTCCTTGTGGGTTTGCATCATTCATTCATTTTAAGTATTTAAATGTGAAATTCATCCCATATACAGGGTGTTTCATAACCGGTCTGCCATACTTTGAGGGGTGATTTGGGGGGAGGTGATAAAAAAGTTAATACAACATACGTAGGTGCTATTTCCAACCGTTGCGGAGCTACGGACGTTTTAAGATGTGCAAACAACAAATCCCTACTTGTGTGTAATTCGAGAGATGGCAGCACTGGTGGTAGTTTCGGTGAACAATCAAATGAATCAATAGTTCACACCCACTGAATACGCTGATATCCATTCCACTTATGGATTCTGTGATGGTAACAGCAGAGCGGCAGTTCAGGAATATCGAACACGTTTTCCGAACCGCCGAATACCGAACAGGCAAGTGCTTAGTGACACACACACCACAGATTAAGGGAAACTGGGACAATTGTTCCACGTAACCAAGAACATGTAGCATGACGGCCCGTTGCTGTGGAGGAGCGCATACTGGACCTATTACAACGTAGCCCAACTACCAGTGTTCAAAGGATTTCTAGACGAATCAATTGGTGAATCCGCATCGTGTGTATGGCGAACCATACATGATGAGAGTTTATATCCCTATCGTGTGCAATGTGTGCAAGCTCTTCAACCGGATGATTACGATTCGTGTTCAATTTTTCCAGTGGAGGGTTATGCATTGCCAAATTCTTAATCGCGTACTGTTTAGTGATGAGGCACAATTCATTCGGGATGGAGCTAACAATAGACGAAATTCCACTTGTGATCCACGGATAATCCCCACGGTATCGTTGAAGGAAAATTTCAACATCGATTCTCGGTGAATGTTTGGTGCGGTGTAGTTGGAGATCAACTGATTGGACCGTTCGGTTTGGAACAACGATCAACTGCTGATATTTATTTGAACTTCCTGATGAACGAATTGCCGCTTTTTAATGGAGGACGTGCCCTTGGAGACAAGGCGCAGGATGTACTTTCAGCACGATGGGGCGCCCCAACATTTTGTTTGTCATGTTATGGATTACTCGAATCAGCGGTACGGGAATCGCTGATTGGGATTGGTCGTGCTGGTCCAATATCGTGGCCCCCGAGATCTCCGGACCTAACCCCGTTAGATTTCTTTTTATGGGGCCTTATGAAAGAGATGATGTACAAGACCAAAGTACAAACGAGAGAGGAACTCTTGCTTCGGATTATGGATGCCGCTGCTTACATACGAGGACACCCCGAAATGATTCAATGGGCAGTGGACTTTTGTTTGGAACGAGCATGGCTGTGCAGTAAAAACAGGCGGACATTTTGAACATTTATAAGATGTATCTCATAAAATGTAGCAATAAATACATCAGCTTAATACTCTCGTTTATTTTTTTTTCTGTGCACCTCAAAACGTCCGTAGCTCCGCAACGGTTGGAAATAGCACCGATGTTGTATTACCTTTTTCACTCGATATCACCCCTCAAAGTTTTTGATGTTAGGTTAGGTTAGTTTAATTCAGGTTAACCTAGCCTAACCTGAAATAAATCGTAGTTGTGTAAATGTTGACGTAGCATAAAGGGTGACTTACTTGACTGACTTTTTTAAATTAAAATCCTAATGCAGTGAAATTTAAAAAAAATTATCATTGCATGCGGTAAAAAAGCGCTTTCTCTAAACTTTCTCATAGACCCCCCCCCCCCCCCCAAACCTTAACGCAAGCGAAAGTGATTAAAAATTTGAAAATATAAAACATGTAACCTGTTCGACCTACTGGATAAAAAAATGGGCACGAACGAAAATCTACACAAATGTTCGACCTACCTTTGGATTTATAACTCTCTCTCTCTCTCTCTCTCTCTCTCTCTCTCTCTCTCTCTCTCTCTCTCTCTCTCTCTCTCTCTCTCTCTCTCTCTCTCTCTCTATATATATATATATATATATATATATATATATATATATATATATATATATATATTATATATATATATATATATATACTGTATATACACCTTTGTTACCTCATATATGCAATATATATATATATATATATATATATATATATATAAGTACAGGGGTTTGACAAATAATGGAAACACCTGAGAGAAAAGTATAGTTTTTTAATATATAGGGTGTCCCAAAAAACTATATACTCTTTAGAGCATCATATATTTTATAATTTAAAAAAAAACCAAACAATATATTGTTATAGCAATTGGCAATGAAAGGTAAATTAGTAATCTAAGTGATCAAAATGTTATAGCGAGTTGTTTGCATATAAAATTTAATTAACTACGCCAAGTGCTCAAAATGTTCTCCGGCGGCATGAATGCACTTTTGAATGCGTCGACTAAGCCTGGCCTTGTTTTATCAAAGGCCTTGTAATCGACACAACTGCAGGTACTGGTCACTTGATAATCGACACGTTTATGTGGATAAACATGTTAATTTACCAGGATTAACAGCATGGTGTGTTTTATCATCCAGGGGTTTGATTGGACCATTTTTCTTTAATGGGACAGTTACCAGTGCCGCGTATCTCGACATGCTGCGGACAGAAATTATACCTGCAGTTCGGAAGTTGTTTGGAAACGACGACGTTTACTTTCAACAAGATGGAGCACCCCCCTCATTATCATTGTGATGTCAGAAGGTACCTCGATGAAACGTTGCCTAACCGTTGGATAGGACGAAGAGGAAGCGTTGAGTATCCTTCCACTTCACCGGACTTGACTCCACTTGATTTTTACTTGTGGGGCTACCTGAAGGATGCAGTTTATGGTACAAGACCTGTAACACTCGAACACCTTAAGGATGCAATTAGGGAAAAGTGCGGGACCATCACAGCATCCACATTAGTCCATGTCTGCGAATCAGTTAGTCGACGCATTCAAAAGTGCATTCATGCCGCCGGAGAACATTTTGAGCACTTGGCGTAGTTAATTAAATTTTATATGCAAACAACTCGCTATAACATTTTGATCACTTAGATTACTAATTTACCTTTCATTGGCAATTGCTATAACAATATATTGTTCGGTTTTTTTTTAAATTATAAAATATATGATGCTATAAAGAGTATATAGTTTTTTTTGGGACACACTGTATACAGGGTGTCCCAGAATTAACTATCTATTTCAATGAAATCGGACAAATTTTTTAAAAACACACTTTTATTTATGTTTATCATGTTTAATATGTGTTAAAAATGTATAAATTTCTAAATTTTTTTCATAATTTTATTTTCATAATTTTTTCATAGTTTTTCATAGTTTTTATTTTTAGAATGGCAAAGAGACTCTCCAAAAGTTAACGTGTGGCTTGGAATGACCAAATCCAAAATTTATGGCCCATTCTTCTTTGCGGAAGCAACTGTAACAGGTACCGTCTACCTTGATATGCTTCAGCAGTTTCTCGAACCACAGCTTCTTGATGATGGCATTCTTGATAATGTTGTGTTTCAACAAGATGGAGCACCATGTCATTATGCTCTAATTGTTCGAGAATACCTCAACAGACGCCTTCCGAATCGGTGGATTGGACGTGGAGGACCTCGACCTTGGCCTCCGCGTTCTCCGGATTTGACACCCCTGGATTTCTTTGCATGGGGTTTCATAAAAACAAAGGTTTATCGCCAAAAGATCAATAGTTTAGCTGAACTTAAAGAACGCATCCAGTTGGCAGTGCGGGAGATAACACCTGAAATGCTTAAAAATGTGTTTCGCAGCGAGGAGGATAGATTTGAAATTTGCAGAGATACAGACGGTGCACATGTTGAAACTTCTCAATAAAGTTTTGACTTATGATTTATAAATCTATTTGTTTTTGTATTATAATGTAGTAATAAACACAAAATTATGTCAGTTTTTATTAAATTTGTCCGATTTCATTGAAATAGATAGTTAATCCTGGACACCCTGTATACAGCGCGTTATAGAAAACCGTTATTCAAGAATCTAATGTTGATTCTTATAGTGATTACTACGAAATTGATGACATTAATCACGTTCTTCTATATTCCAGGCCATTTTTTTAATAAATAATATAATGAAGGATCTCTCAGATTTTCAAAGAGGTCAAATAGTTGGTGCTCGGTTGGCAGGTGCGTCAGTGAGTGAAATCTCAAGGTTGTTCAACATTTCAAGAGGAACTGTGTCCAAGGTGATGGCGGCATACAATGAACAGGGGAAGACAACATCTACAAAGAACAACAGTGGTCGCGAGCCTAAGCTCACCAACAGAGACAGACGGACGTTGGAAAGGATTGTTGCGAAAAAATACAAGACAACTGCTATCAGAATAACCACAGAATTCAATTTACATCTAAACGATCCAATATCAACAAGAACAGTTCGTCGTGAGCTGCACAAAGCCGGAATCCATGGTAGAGCTGCCATCGCCAAACCACTGGTTACAGATGTGAATGCTACGAAACGCAGGACCTGGTGCACTGAACACAAAAACTGGACCTTAGAGCAATGGAAGAGTGTAATATAGTCAGATGAATCGTCCTTTACCCTTTTTCCAGGTCGAGGTTATGTTTGGAGAAAGCCAAAAGAAGCTTTCAACACTGACTGCCTTAATACCAACTGTCAAGCATGGAGGAGGGTCCGTAATGGTTTGGGCAGCGATATCGTGGGATTCATTGGGCCTTATCACTGCACTGCACGGCAGAATTACTGCAAAATGAATATGAGGACATTTTAAGTGACCAGGTGCTTCCCATGGTGCAAACATTGTTTCCCACAGATGTTGCCATATTTCAAGACGATAATGACCCCCATACACACAGCTAAGCGGGTACATTCTTGGTTTGAAGAGCATGAGGATGAAGTCAAACGCCTTCCATGGCCTCCCCAGTCGCCAGATTTAAATATTATTGAACCTTTATGATCAGTTCTCGAAAGTAAAGTGTGGAGCAGATTTCCACCACCTTCGTCTCTTAAGGAGCTTGAAGCCTTCCTTCTTGAGGAATGGTTAAACATTCCACTAGAAACCATTCAAAACTTGTATGAATCAATTCCACGAAGAAGTGAAGCTGTTCTGCAAGCAAAGGATAGTAAGGGTGGTCCAACCCCTTATTAGTAATTAAATCATGCATTTCCAACAGTGTTTCCATTATTTTGTCAATGGCAGAAGAAAATTGTGTGTGTAATTGGGAGACTTTCTTTTAACCAGAGAACAAGAACTACGATAATGAGCGAGGAAACAAAATGACAAGACCAGGGTCGAAGTACAGCCTACCGCAACTCGCAACTGCCTATCAAAGAAGCAATTTCTATAAACAATCAAAATCCAGAATCAAATTCACAGAAAAAAAAAGAAGAGTCTCTGGGGGAAGATTGGAAAAACATTTCAAGAAAACATTTTTCTTCTGTTGCTTCGCAACCCTAAACAGGGTTCTACCAAGGGTTTGTCCGTCCTTTGGTCTATTTCCGTCGTGCCTTAATACAGACAGTATCGTCATTCGCTTTCGACTCTGAAATACTTTCGCGCATTTCGCATGTAATTTCGTGTCATTTTTATTTTATTGTTATAACTGACATTTATTTATTCATTGTCCTGCATCGTTATAATCAACATTTATTTTTTGCAAGCCAATCATTGCAAATGACCTGAACATTGTGATTTAATAAACTGTATCTTCCCGTACCATTTGAACATTGTTATATTCATTAATTTTTATCCACTATGAATAATTCATCCGTTATTGTAAATAAAGTGAAAAAACTGCGCAGCCAATCCTTTTTCCTTTATTAATGTTATGAACACACTGGTGACCCCAGCATCAAATTAATAACTTTATTAATAATATTCTGAAGCCTAAGAGATTAGAGCCACAACAGTAACCAAGTTATTAATTAGCGACTCTCTTCGAGCGTGTTATATATATATATATATATATTTTATATATTTTTTTTCTTTTCCAGATTTACCGCCGATTCGTACCTAAAGAGACGGTACATATCTCGGCGAGGCAGTGAGTGGGTGATGTCACTGTGCTAGGGGCGGTAGACTAGGGGAATGAGTAAGGGTCAGTCGATGGATAATGGGTAGGAGGGGTACGGTTTCAGATACGATGGAGCAGATGGGAGTGAGTAAGGAAGAGGAGAACGGCTTCTGCTGAAAAGTGGGGGCCGTCGGCGAGTATAGATCGTAGGCAGTTGGGTATGGGGTTTTCGGCCGAGAGAGGGAAACACCTGCGACGGAGAGCGGCCAACTTTGAGCATTCCACCAGAAGGTGTAAGACAGTGATAGGGGTATGGCAGGTAGAGCAAAGCGGGGCTGGCGATTTCGCCATAAGGTGTCCGTGGGTGATGCGGGTGTGACCTATGCGGAGACGGGCTAGGATTACTTCTTTATGGCGGGACCGGTGGAATGAAGAAGCCCAGTGTCCTATGTGCGGTTTGATCGTGTGGAGTTTATTTTGTGTGGCCTGGTCCCATTCCCGCTGCCATATGGAGCGGAAGTGGGAGCGGAAAGCCGGGAAGAAGTCGGAGAAGGGGAGGGGTCGGGAGGAGGCCGGCAGCAAGCAGGCCGTCTTCGCTGTGCGGTCCGCCGCCTCGTTACCCTGGATGCCGACATGAGCCGGGACCCAACAGAATGCGATTGTCTTATGTTGGAAGATCGTTAAAGAGTGGAAGGTCTGCTGGATGGTACAGACGAGCGGGTGAGGGGAGTTAAATCTTTCTAGGGAGAGAAGTGCACTTTGGGAATCCGAATAAATGACAAAAGAGCTGGCAGAGTGGGTGCGCACAATATCGAGGGCCTCCGTTATGGCGAAAAGTTCCGCCGAAAAAACGGAGGCCTCGCGGGGCAGGCCGACGCTCCGGGAGAGCGGCTGGGACAGAATCACCGCTGAGGAGGCCACACCAGCTTCCGAGCGGGAACCATCCGTGTAAATGGCGATTGCGTCCGGGTGTTGGGTTGCGTGTTCGCGGAAAAGTGACCTGTATATCATGGCGCTCGTGGTAGTCTTCGGTAGGGAACACAGATCTTTGCAGAACTTGATAGGGGTTAGGATCCAGGGGGGGTAGATGCTGAATGAAATGGGGATAACTGAGGGGGCGGGCATGTTGAAAAGATCAAGGAAAGAGCGGACCGCTTCAGTGAAGTGCCAGCTCCGTCCCTGAGGTGGTAGTTCTAAAACCGCCGTGCCCAGAAGCGAAGAAGGTAGCCTCTGTGCACGGAGGTATGTCCGCATGAGGAGTAGACCCCGTCGGAGGGCGAGAGGGAGATGATCACATTCCACATGAGGCTGGAGGCTGGGGAGGAGCGGAAAGCACCGGTGGCGAGGCGGAGGCCTCTATTAAGTACCGGGTCCAGGATACGGAGGCGGGCGTTGGAGGCTGAACCATAAACTGCGCTACCATAGTCCAGCTTCGACTGTACTATGGAAGTATAAAGGCGAAGAAGAGAGCGTCGATCTGCACCCCATGTGGTGTGAGAGAGGTGATCCAGGAGAGCGAGGGGGCGTCGAAGGGATTGCTTTAGTGCTTGAGATGGGGAACCCAATTGAGCCGTCGGTCTAGGGTCATGCCCAGAAAACGCGTGGAGGGTACCACCTCAAGAGGACTGCCGTATAATGTAACAGAGGGTAGAGGAAGGGTTGTGGGTCTTCTTCTACTGAAGACCATACACTTGGACTTAGGGATGGAGAGGCGGAAACCCACCGACGTCGCCCACCTCTCCACCCGGTAGATGGCGAGCTGCATTTGCCGCTGAACGACAGACGGTTCTCGCCCTGCGAAGTAGATTGCAAGGTCATCCGCGTAGATGGAAGAGCGGATTGTGGTGGAAGGCATTGTGAGACCGTGTTCATCACGACAGAGAAGCAGAGAACACTGAGGATGCTTCCCTGTGGGACCCCGTCCTCCTGCACAAAGGTGTCAGAGAGGACTGAGCCCACCCGGACTTTAAAGGTCCGAGAAGTAAGGAAGCCCCTGATGAAGGTAGGCATGGCTCCGACAAGGCCCAGATGTCGGAGCTGACCGAGGATCATTGCTCGACGGGTGGTGTCATAGGCCTTCTGGATGTCGAAGAAAACTGACAGTACGAACTGTCTATTGTCGAAGGCATCCTGTATGTCTCGGCTGAGAAGCAGGAGGGGATCAGTGGTGGAGCGGAATTGTCTGAAGCCGGACTGGGTAGACGGGAAGGAATTGGTACGTTCAAGGACGAACGATAATCGCGTAGCGACCATTTTTTCGAGGATCTTGCAGGCACAACATGTCAGGGCGATTGGTCTGTAGTTTGTGGGGTCCAGGGATCTTTGCCGGGCTTGGGGATAGGGATGACGTGGGCCTCCTTCCACCTAAAGGGGAAGGCACCCTCTATCCATATGCGATTGTATAAGTCTAGCAGGAAAATTTGTAAGGTAGAGTGGAGGTGTTGGATCATGCCGTACGGAATACCGTCCGGGCCGGGGCAAGGGGATCGCGAGAGGCCAGTGCCGTCTGTAGTTCACGCATGGTAAACAATCGGTTGTAGGTGCTGTCTATGGACGGTGGGGAGGGGCTATCGTCAGGGGCGGGTACGGGATTGGCTGCAGAGGAAGAAACGGCGGCGAAGGTAGAAGCAAGGTGGTCTGCCACCGACTTGGGCTCACATAGGAGTCCGTCGTTTGTCCGGAGGACCGGGGGTCGGGAGGGGACATGTCGCCTCTCGACGCCCCGCACCTTCTTCCAGATGGTAGCCGAAGGTGTGTTGACGGTAATGCCGGACACAAAGGCACGCCAAGAGGCTCGGCGCGCTGTCTTCATTGTGCGGCGGGCGATGGCCCTGACCCGCTGCATTTCCGTGCGATGGATGGGGAGTCGCGTCCGGTAAAAGCGCCGAGTTGCCTTCTTCTTGGCGCGCACGGCCTCCGCGCACTCCGGGGTCCACCAAGGAACCCGTCGGGCGCGGGGGTAGGCGGAGGATTGTGGTACGCTTGTGCTTGCGGCCGTTAGAACGACGGACTCGAAGTATGCGACGCACCCGTCGATGGATGGGAAGTGGGCAGTTGTAAGGGTGGTATATGTGTTGTCGCGGAAGCGGGCCCAATTCGCGTTGGTGGTAACCCACCTTACCGGTACCCGTACGGTCTGGTCGGGTCGATTGAGGGTGAGTAGAATGGGGAGATGGTCACTGCCATAGTCCTCTTGGAGGACTTGCCACGTGAAGTCTAGGAGGGCATCAGTTGATACGAGGGACAGGTCTATACAGGATGGAGTGCAGGTGGTGGCATGGTAGAATGTTGGAGAGCCATCGTTGAGGCACTCGAAGGAGAGCTCGGTCATGACGGATATCAGGGTTGGGGCCATATAGGTGGTGTGTGTCGCCCCACAAGGGGTGACGACTATTGAAATCGCCCAGTAGTAGGAAGGGCCTGGGGAGTTGTTCCACGACTTCCACCAGGTCGTCGCGGGAGACTTGAGCGTGGGGGGGAAGGTAGATTGAACAAATGGTGTACTGTCTATCCAGGGAGAGCCGGACGGCAGTCACCTGTAGCGGGGACCGGATGGAGAGATTGTAGAAGGGGACTGCGTGGTGGACGAGGATGGCAGCTCCCCTTCGAGTGCAGGTAGGAGGCGGGGTGGCGACGCAGAAATAACCAGTGGGGCAGGGCATGGACCTGGTCCCCAGGATTAGCTCCTGGAGACAGACACACACCGGACGGGAAGTGGCAATCAAGGAGTTAAGGCCTTCATTGTTTGCAAAGATTCCTCGACAGTTCCAGTGGACTATCGTGGTTTTCGGGGGATCCATTAGTTGATGAAGGGGGATGGGTAAAGGTATAGGCGCTAGGGGTTGGAGTGTGAAGGGGGATCTGGAGTTCGCGAAACTGAAGGCTGGGTCGGGAGCATGGCTGGCTATCTACCGTTCACCAGGGAAGGAATCGGTCGGCCCTGTCGAACCCTGCGGAGGTTGCGGGGTCGAGTCGGCCGAGCGAGACCGGAGGCGTGGATCACGGCAGGCAGAGGAACATCGTGGCCTGAGCGGGTCGGAAGTGCCTTGTCGGGCTTCTATGGTCGGGCCAGGGGGGGGCAGGTTAACCCTAAAAGGGGCGCTACCCCGCCTGTCCGGGGTCTCACGGCGGACCCTAGGTGGTGACAGGGGGTACCAAAAAGACTGGGCTGGGTCTCGTCGTATAGGGCGGGTCGTGGATTTCGGCCACTATTGTCAAAGTCTGTGGGGGTAGAACGGTGGGACTTCTACGATGGGGAGAGATGGACATAGTGGGCGTGGTGGGCGGTGTAAGGGTCCGAGCCGTCTTCTTGGTCTTAGGGGAAGAGGGAGAGAGACGTTGGGAGGCCGGAGGGTCTGGTGACACGCTCCGGCGTCTCCGCCTCGACGGCTTGCTCTGGGCGGCAGGTTCGGGCGTGTACAGGGAGTACTGGGAAGGCAGGGTTTGAGGTGGCTGGGACCTGGAAACCCTGGTCCCAGACTCCTGGGGGATTCGTGGCAGGTGAGGTGAGGGAAGAAGAGGAACGGTGGGGGGACAGGGGACCGTTGGGTCCTGCGAGGATTTGCTATGTGGGGAACAGGAAGCAGTGGCTGGGGGGGTTTCGGCGGCAGGCCAGGGCGGCGTGCCGAGATGATAGAGCCGAGAGCAGCGGCATAGGACACCCCCGGCCTCACCTCCCGACTCCGCACCCTGTCGCGTGCCTCACGGGGGCTAAGGAAGTCCGTCACCTGTAGGCATCGGACCTCCTTCTCGAACCTGAAGAAAAGGCATTCTCGGGATGAAGAGGGATGTGCGCCTTCACAGTTCGAGCATTTGGGTGTGTTGGGGCACCTGTCAGGGTGGGCGAGTCGTCCACAGTGAACACATAATGGATGCGGCTGTCGACAAGCGGAGCTGACGTGTCCGAATTTATTGCATTTGAAGCAACGGGTCGGGTCTGGGACGTATGGGCGGATAGAAAACTCGCATGAGGCGCGGTCTCCCATACCCCATACACGGATATGGGCGGCCAGGGGGTTAGTGAGTTAAAAGTAAGGAGCAGACGTGGGGTGGGGGAGGGGGTGCCTCCCTGTCGGGATGTGAAACGATAGATCTTAGTAACTCCTTGGGGTGCGAGATCCTCCAAGGCTCGTTCACTGCGACCGACAGTAGGCGGGTGGCGTAAATAGTGCCCTGACTCTGGTTCAGGCGAGGTTTTGTGGGGAAACGGACACCGAGCATCCAAGGACCTCAGTGATGGAGAGTAGGGCTTTCGTCTCTGCGGCTGAGCGTATTTTACGAGGAGGGAGCCATCCTCTGTGGGCGTACGTCATAGCGGCTGGAGTTGCTGTGGGTTCGGATCGCCTGGAACGTCCGTTCAGAGTTGTTTCGGGAGGGACCCAGATGTAGGCGAATCACCAGGAATTTGTGGATACTTGGAAGGGAGAGGGAGGCTGTAGAGTCGAAAATGTACTGGAATATTCAACGGTCGGTAGGACGGCCGTGAATGCCGGCTCCCCCGTCCGCCGCGAGGCTCTCTCCGCGGGGAGGTGGGCTGGCGGCGGGTGAGGGGGCATATGGGGAGAGCAAGAAGCCGGGTTGTGGGGGCAGTCCTCGGTGGAACTGACTTGCCGAAGGTGGCTGAAGTGGGCTGGGCGAGGCCCTGCTCTAGAGAGTGTAGTCCAAGGGAGTAATCGAGGGACGGACTGGGGTCGGCAGGAAAAGGAGAGTGCAAGCGTTCCGCTTCCACAGGGGGTCCACCCCATTAGGTTGCGGTCTTCCAGTGGTAAAGGACTCGAGGGCCTGGTTGCCCACCACCGAGTGTTGAGAGAAAGAGTAGTCCGGGAATGAGAAGCAGTAGTCGTAAGCCGGGGGGAGAAGTGTCCATAGCTAAACAAAAAGAACTTCATCCCCCGCGCGCATCCAGCCACCACCGACTCCAACAAGGGAAAGGCGAAGTTGGGCACACTTGGTCCACCGCATGGATGTCACGCAGGGGGATATACACCCGCACCCAGTCCCTGTGCTTGAAAGGCGGCCACTCTCATCCAACGCGCGGTGAAAAGTGGCAGGGACAGGGTTTGGGTTTGGTTTGGAAAGCGACAAGGGTGCAGGGCAACCACCTCCCACACCCAAGGGCCAAGGAAAGGGTCAAAATCAAGGTCCAAAAAACAACGCCAAAAAAAAAAACAGGGAGAAGCCAGAAAGAATGGGTTAAAGGAGAAAGAAAGAAAAAGAAGCAGGAGATCAGTCGGGTCCCCAAACGGGCCCAATGGTCCACGAGGGCAGAGAAAGCCCTTACACCGAAGAAAGGTGTATTCCCACATTCGCCACGAGGGACGCGCCCTATAGCTCCGGACAAAGCAAAGGGATATATATATATATATATATATATATATATATATATATATATATACACTGTGCGTGCGTGTGTGTGTGTGTGTGTTGGCCATAAGTCACGCATCACCCCCATCTATTACAAAAAAATTGTTTTAATGTAAAAGTAAATTACCAAAACTACTGTAAATGGTAGAAAAGATGTATTTAGAAACTACTCAACCATACAAAACATACTAATGAAATGCGGTCAGTATTTCGTACATTTACCCTTTTTTTTCAGCACTTCTGCGATACGTCGTGGCATGGAATTTACCAATATTTCGCGATACTCCGGCGTAATTTCCTCCGCTCACACCTTTTTTATGGCTTCAAGCAAATCATTCATGATGTAGGATTGTGACAGGTAACTTTTTCTTTGACGGTTCACCAGCAGTTCTCTATCGGGTTTAAATCGAGCGAGTTTCCCGGCCAAGGCCCGATCAACTAAAAACCCGAATTTCGGAGCCAATCAGACACGGCTTTGGTGCGGTGACATGGCGCTCCGTCTTGTTGGAAAAACCTAAATATCCCGCAGAAGTTGCCGCAGTTTATGGAGATGCGCCGCACAACGTTTTACCAACAAGACAGAGTTCCTTGTTCCATGCACGGTCTGTGTTTAACATATATATATATATATATATATATATATATATATATATATATACAGGGTGTTCCATAAGTCCGGTCTCATAGGAAAATTTATTTTAAATTAAATTTACAAAAGTAATACATTAGAACTAAAACAAACGTTCAAATTGATGTCTTGTTTTGGGACCTCTTTTTTTGGTTGCAAGCAGAATAACACACAATGGCTAATATGGAAGTGAGTTATACTCCTGAGGAAAAGGCGGAGGGGGGGGGGGAAAGTATTTCAGAGACGAAAGCGAATGACGATACTGTATAATAAAATATTTAGCTTCATCAAAAGAACCTTCGATTACAATCAAAATATATGTACCGCGATGCAAATCACCTTATAAGACCTTATTTGGAGTGGACAGTAAAGAGCCAAAAAAGAGAGTACGGCGTAAAACTACAACAGTAAAACCATTCATTCGTTATAAATGACACGAAGATCAACGAAGAGACTGATTTGTATTCGCCCAAAACGCGGTCGTCTGAGAGTTGAGCTAATCGAAGTATTTAAAAATACTAAAGGTTTTTTGACAATATAAATCCTAAAACCTTTTTTTGAGTTTTAGATATTGCGAACGTGACAAGAAATAATGATTTTTATAAATATGCAAAAAAAAAAAGAAGTTGAAAAAACCAGAGGCTCCAAAGCTTTTCACGTATACGATCATCCAAAAATGGAAGAGTTTTACCAACGGGAGGGAGTTGTCTCGAATGTCTCCATCAATATGGCTTCAAAACAGATTAGGTAAACATTTTAAAACTTTGAGGAAAAGTGAATGATAGTTTACTTGCTCTCAATTAAATTAATATCGTAAAGCTCGGTTGGACAAGTGGCAGATGGTCTTGTCCTTGAGCTACAAAATGTTACATTAATGAAAAATAATGTCTTTTTAGGATCTTTTAGTTGATAAAAAGTATGAAAATATCCCGACGAAAAATGCATGATATAACTTAAATTAATGTAGCTTTGCGTTTCAAGCTACCATTTATTTTAGACTGCCTCTAATGAGCAACTGGGTGTACCCAAAAAAGAAAGAAAAAATAGCTTCAAAGTTCGCATGGTGTGAATGAACTCTGAAGTTATTCTTTTCATTATAGTGTTCCTTCTTTCCAAAAATTCATCTTTCACAGGTTTTATCAGCATTTGCGTATGCAAGAAGAGACTATATACTTTACTATTACTATTGCTACTATTTCTGCGGGATTACGACATCTGACCGACTTGCATTAAGTTAGGTTAGGTTAGGCTATATTATGTTAGGTTAAGTAAACATAGGTTCGATTAGGTTGCCAGTTTTTAGACTGTCGAGTTATGATCTTGTCGATCCAATGGGTATAGGTCCCTATTTCTGTGCGAAAGATTAACACATCCATAAATGTAAACGTGGTATATGAAAGTCTCTCTCTCTCTCTCTCTCTCTCTCTCTCTCTCTCTCTCTCTCTCTCTCTCTCTCTCTCTCTCTTCTCTCTCTCTTCTCTCTCTTTGGAGTGTATGTAGATTTTTTTTTTGCGTGCAACTTTTGTAATTTCATGAGCGTGAACTTGAGGATTCACAGCTTCAAAACCGAAAAAATGTATTTTATTTTAATTTTTTACTGGCTTTTACCCTCAACATTATTTTCAGCGGTGCTCATAAGTATTCGTACAGAGAAATATTTCAGTTACATTCGTCCATATCTTTCGTACCATGCATGAGATAGTTATCAAAAGTTTACCATTCGTTTGGAAAAACTTGAACAAATAAAAAAAATTAGTAACTTCAAAATATAATTTAAAACTTCAAAGAATTTGAGGAAAATAAAAAAGTTTAAGTGCAAAAGTTTTCGTACGTTTACTTACAGAGTTATTTAATACTTTGCGTGTCTACCTCAGGCTTGAAGAATTTAAAATTTTTATTAGTAGTTGGCTGTTTATTGATTAGAGACTGTTGGCAATTCTGAATTATAGAATTTTATCTGTGAATCGCCATGAAAGACGAGTGACTCTACAAGCATTAGTAAGCAATGGGTCGTCCTGGTAAAGATCTTAAGAAATCTGTTATTGATGCATACGAGTCTGGAAAAAATTGTAGGAAGATGGGAGAAGAACTTCGAATTGCACTTATGACGGTTGCTGCAGTTATAAAGAAATTAATGGAAAGGCTTTGAAACAATCAAAACTCTACCAAGGTGTGGACGACCTTGCAAGATTTCAGAACGTACACCTGGACGGATTGAAAGAATGATCGCTGCGAATCCACAAGTGACTGCAGGTGATATTTGCCAAACATTAAGACTGTTGAAGATCGATGTCCACCCCTCTTCTGTACGTCGTACATTGAGAAAGAATGGTCTGCATGGAAGAGTTGCACGAAGAAAACCTCTGTTACGAAAAGCGCACAAAGAAGCGCGTTTAAAGTAAGCCAAGGATCATCAAAATGATGGGTTTGTATTCTGGAAGAAAGTTCTTTGGACAGACGAGACCAAAATTGAATTATTCAGGAACAACGATCAACGGTATGTTTGGCGAGTCAAATACTGCATTCGAGGGAAAAAAACATCCTTCCTACGGTTAAACATGGTGGTGGTAGTTTGTTTTTTGGGGGATGCTTTAGTGCTTCTGATCCAGGAGAGCGTTTCGTCATCAATGGAATCTTGAATTCGAAGAAATATCATGAAGTTTTGGAAGAAAATGTATTGCCTTCAGTTTGGGAGTTGCGAATGGGTCGCAGTTGGGTACTACAACAAAATAATGATCCAAAACATAAAAGTAAGAGCACCATGAAATGTCTTCAACAAAAGAATTTCAAGTTTCTCGAGTGACCCAGTCAAACTCCAGATTTCAATTTAATCGAGAATTTATGGTTTGATTTGAAAAAAACTGCTCCCAAGAGAAACCCTTCGAATCTGAATGAATTGCAACAATTTTCTTTAAAAAAAATTAGCTAAAATTTCTTCTGAGAGATGTCGAAACCTTGAGGAAAAATACCCAAAATGAATCATTGAAGTATTAAATAATTTTGTAAGAAATGTATGAAAACTTTCGTTTATATTATCGGTGTGTGACTATCGAAATCGTATATTATGACAAGCAGCAGCTATAAATTAATGTCAGCAGCATTTTTTTTAAAAATGTACAAATATTTTTAATTATTTTTTATTTTTTATCATTCACTACGCCCAGGCCCGTACTCGGCCCGTGTCTGTCATGCTTTCAACAAGCCCGCCCATACCAGGCCCATGGGCCAGGCCGGGCACGGGTTTACAGTCCGATCCGTGCCCGTGAAGACCTCAACTGTTCAGTACTCAAGCCTAACAGAAAACGAGATACTGGAAACATAGAAGCCATACAAAGGATTCTTACGTCTAAGAAGAAGAAACGAAAGATAAAGGCTACTTACTCGACAAATACTCGACGACAATCCCTGAAACTCTCCTGCCTCGAAAGGCGACGTGAACGATACATAATAATACATATATGGAAATTACTCGCGGAATATGTCCCAAACTTAAGAAATAGAATACAAATACAGTAGAATGAGAGAAGCGGTAGACTCTGTACTGTCCCAGCTGCGGTGAAAAATATTCTCACAATACGAAGCTCAAAACTCTTTAACGTGCTACCAAAAAAAAACTGAGAAACCTCCATCACACCAACCTGAATAATTTCAAGAACGAACTGAACAGATTCTTGTGAAAGTCCCTGACCAGCCATACATAGCTGGCTACGAGGACAGGAAGAGAGTAGAAAGCAACTTTCTCCTGTTAAATCCCGCAAATGAGGTGGGGTGCTGCCAGTGGCGTATTAAGGGGGGGGGGCCAGGCCCCAGGGCCCAGCTGTTTTAGGGGCCGATGTTTATAATGATATCAATGATAAATTTGGAATGCTCAACAATATCTCTCAACTAACTTCAGAGGAAGCATCAAAAGCAACAAAAAATCTGGCTAGTCCATTACCCAAATGATTTTGAGGACAGCTTCCCATTTGAATTTCAGCATTTTGTACTGTTTGTCAAACAAAACGCTTTAGCGGACACTCGACCATTAGGAGTACTACAGGAAATTCACAAATTGAGGGCTGTTTTCTCAAATGCTTTCATTGCTTATCGCATTTATTTGTGTTTGATGATGTCAAATGCAACTGCGGAGCGTTCTTTTTCTCATTTGAGCATGATTAAAAATGTTAAACGTCAAATGCTAACCTAAAAGAAATTGCAAAGTCTGTCATTGTTATGCATAGAAAAGAATATTTTGCAGAATTTAAATACTGAGCTTGTGATTGGAAAATTTAGTGATATGAAGCAGCTCAAAAAACTTTTGTATACTGGTGGTGAATGATTTTGTGACCAACTTTGGTAGATTAGTAGTGGACTTGTAGTTGCGTAATTGGTTTGGTGTAATTGTAGCAGCTTGATATTTGTGTAAAACTTGCATTATTTGATTTAGAAATAAGTGGTTTTATTAATTTACATGACTCGAAGATTTATCTTGTTGAGGGACCCCAAGAATATTTTGGCCCCAGGCCCAAAAATCCTTAATACGGCACTGGGTGCTGTAGAGGGGGTCGATTGCGGGTCGACTCTGAATCTTCGTTCGAATGAAACAAAACGTAAACAGAACAGGCTAAGAGATGAAAGGTTTGAGAACCTCATCTTCTGTACAATATAAAACACAGTTTAGAAAACAATGTTATTTAATTCATTTTTCTTTCATTTTCACAATGGAAAACTATTCTATGCCTAAAAATTGAGACTTTATAAGAAAAGTTGATTTGAGACCATCAACAAATTTAATTTATTTATAAGAAACAGAAAAATAAAAGCTTATAGAAAAAATTATCTTTATGTCTTGCCCTGTATAATTATTATGCAAAAAAATACATATAATTTATCAGACACTGACAACCACACATACAAGGTGATCCCACATAATTACTTATATACTAGGGGCATTCAATATATTTTGCACCACCCTTTTTTCTTAGCTAAATAATAGGCCATGGGGCTGAAATGTCTTTTGGGCCGTAAGTTTGAACTTTCTGCGCTTCACATAACCGGATTTTTACAGTTTGAACCTCCCCTCCTTGTATAAAACCGCTTTTAAACGCCCTTATATATAACCGATGGTTAACCCAGTTTCGAAAATGGCGTCTGACAGTGATGTGCGTCGTAAACAGAGAGCTGTTATCGAGTTCTTAACCGCAGAGAAGGAAACAGTTGGAAATATTCACAAACGTTTACGGAGATGCTGTTGTTGATCGAAGCACAGTTGGACGCTGGTCTAAACGTGTGAGATCATCGGAGAGAGGGAGACCCAGCCTCGATGATAAGCCACGCAACGGTCGCCCGGCATCGGCTGTGACATTTCACACTGTGCAACGTGCTAACAGCATCATTCGATCAAATCGGCGCGTCACATACAAGGAGCTATCACTGGAGCTAGGAATTAGTGAAGAAAGTGTGAATACGATAATTCAACAATTGGGATACTCAAAAGTGTGTTCACGGTTTGTTCCTCGCCAACTGACTGAAGATCACAAAGCCCAAAGAAAAACATTGCTTCTCTTCTGAGTCGTTGGTTCGATACGAGACAGAAGGGGGATGACTTCCTTTCACGAATTGTGACTGGGGATGAGACTTGGATACACCACTTTGAACCTGAAACATAACGCCAATCCATGGAGTAGCATCACGCAAACTCCCCACGCAAGAAAAAGTTCAAATTGGCTACCTCTGCACGAAAGGTTATGGCCACCATCTTCTGGGACATGAAAGGGGTGATTCTTGTGGACATTATGAAGAAAGGACAAACAATCAACTCAGAGGCATATATTGCTACCCAACAGAGACTCCAGAGACGTATAAAGTGAGTTCGACCGGAGAGAAAACTGGAACACGTCCTTCTTTTGCACGATAACGCAACACCATACAACAGGTTGCAAACAAGAGAGGCCATCACAAAAATGCGCTTGACTGTGTTACCCCACCCTCCATACAGCCGGATCTGGCACCTTCAGACTTCCATTTGTTTGGGCCAATGAAGGATGCTATTCGTGGAAGAAAGTTTCAGTGACAATGAGGTTGTTGAGGAGGTTAAGAGGTGGCTCCAGCGGAACCCAGCGGACTTTTACCAGCAAGGAATAAAGGCCCTTGTTTCGAGGTGGAGGAAAGCCGTAGAAAAAGATGGAGACTATGTGGAAAAATAAAAAACTTGTAAAAAAGGTATGTAACTACTTGTGTACAAAATTTCTGGAACTTACAAGGAAACTTGGAAAGAAAAAAAAAGGTGTGGCAAAATATATTGAGTGTCCCTCGTAAAATGGTGAGTCTACAGACAACTTCCAAGAAAGAAAAAGTTAATTGATTAACGTAATTGATTAACTTTCAAAGTTAACTTAATTTAATTGGTAAGAATCTCGGTTAATACAGGGTGTCCCAGAATTAACTATCTATTTCAATGAAATCGGACAAATTTTTTAAAAACACACTTTTATTTATGTTTATCATGTTTAATATGTGTTAAAAATGTATAAATTTCTAAATTTTTTCATAATTTTATTTTCATAATTTTTCATTATCTGGTCCAATGAAAGACCGTCTGAAGTCATAGAATGGCAAAGAGACTCTCCAAAAGTTAACGTGTGGCTTGGAATGACCAAATCCAAAATTATGGCCCATTCTTCTTTGCGGAAGCAACTGTAACAGGTACCGTCTACCTTGATATGCTTCAGCAGTTTCTCGAACCACAGCTTCTTGATGATGGCATTCTTGATAATGTTGTGTTTCAACAAGAAGCATTGATCTTTTGGCGATAAACCTTTGTTTTTATGAAACCCCATGCAAAGAAATCAAGGGGTGTCAAATCCGGAGAACGCGGAGGCCAAGGTCGAGGTCCTCCACGTCCAATCCACCGATTCGGAAGGCGTCTGTTGAGGTATTCTCGAACAATTAGAGCATAATGACATGGTGCTCTATCTTGTTGAAACACAACATTATCAAGAATGCCATCATCAAGAAGCTGTGGTTCGAGAAACTGCTGAAGCATATCAAGGTAGACGGTACCTGTTACAGTTGCTCTCGCAAAGAAGAATGGGCCATAAATTTTGGATTTGGTCATTCCAAGCCACACGTTAACTTTTGGAGAGTCTCTTTGCCATTCTATGACTTCAGACGGTCTTTCATTGGACCAGATAATGAAAAAATTATGAAAAAAATTATGAAAAAAATTTAGAAATTTATACATTTTTAACACATATTAAACATGATAAACATAAATAAAAGTGTGTTTTTAAAAAATTTGTCCGATTTCATTGAAATAGATAGTTAATTCTGGGACACCTTGTATTTACTAAATGCCATGAGCTGAACCCGTGATTGAAAATAACTTTTTATGAGGTAGTTTTAGTCGCTTTATTAAAATTTGCTACTCATTTCTAGGGCAAATGCTTATTTATAGTAAAAATTATTATAAGATAATATAATATATAAATACATGCATTATTGCGCAAAGAATCATAATTTTGGGATTTTTGTAGAGGAAAATAGTGATGACGTCATGTGGCGTAATTTGTTATGCATTACTCACATGTCCCACAATCCCACCTTCATGGGTTAGTTTTCTGGGATGGCGTTGTGTGAAGGGTGCGATGTGACGTACATTCGAGCAATTGAACGTTTTGGGCCGGGCAGAGCTGGGCACTTGCGGCATATTGCGGTACTGCGGTACTGCTGCACTACCAAACCGGTACCAAACCGGTACGCGGAAATTTGAATGCGGTAGCGGTACTGCGGTACTTTCAGCGATCCTTTGCGGTACTGCGTTATGGGGGCCCGGGGTGGTAGTGCGGTGGTACCGCAAGTACCGCAGTACCGCAAAATATGCCGCAAATGCCCAGCTCTGGTTTTGGCCAAGCAAAAGGACGGTTAAGTTAGTTTAGGTTAGATGAAGTCAAAAATACATTTTTATAGTGTATTTTGGTGTGGTAGTAAATATCAGTTTAGACGGTGATTCAAGCAAAAGGAAGGTTAGGTTAGGTTAGGTTAGATGATGTCAAAAATATGACCTTCATTTTCTGTGCAAATGGAAAGAAATATGACTGAAATAATGTCCAAAAAAATCATATTTCTTTCCATTTGCACAGGAAATGAAGGTCATATTTGAACAAAGCACACCAAAATACATTAGAAAAATGTATTTTTTACTTCAACTTCAGGTTATGGCATTTTGTAAATAATTACCAGAATCTCAAATTAACTTAACTAGTTAATTTTGGATGTTAATCGACCCAACCCTGATATATATATATATATATATATATATATATATAATATATATATATATATATATAGTGCACACAAATTATCTTTCCTTCTCTCTCAAAAAAAAAAATTAGGAAACGAGGTACACATACCGTTTTTGTGCACTCTGTGAGAGAAAGTAATAAAGTTTCACGTGGTAGTTGTCAGATGTCAGATTATTGTACAGGGTGTACACAAATTACGAAATTGGTACGAAATTCCCTTAACTTGCACTCCCCAAATTGGTGGATTGGCTGTGGGGGGCCCATCTCTTGGCTGGCCAGATCACCAGACGTAACACCTGTGACTTTTTTCTATGGGGTTATGTAAAAGACTGCGTGTACACAACTCCTGTGGCCAACATCGATGATTTAAAGACCAAAATTGCTGCTGCTGTTGCCAGAGTTGACGTTGAAATGTTGCAGCGTACATGGATGGAGATAGAATACCATTTGGACGTCTTACGTGTAACAAATGGTGCCCATATTGAATGTGTTTGAAGTTATACGAAACTTTATTACTTTTTCTCACAGATGGCGCAAAAACGCTGTGTACCTCGTTTCCTAATATTTTTATTTGAGAGAGAAGTTGTAAAGATAATTTGTGTACACCCTGTATATCATGAACATAACCATCTGGCCTAATTAACGCAGAGATGAAATTATGAACCATGCATAAATATTATGCCTCCAGATCTATTGCGAATTATTATTACATATCGACCACTCTTTACACCAGTTTGCTTTTAGAGTCTGGAGGTTTTGTTAGCCTTGAAGCAGCATTGACCACCATATTATTTTTCTCGAGTTTTCACCGCATGCCATTGCAGTGACCTCGAGTTCCTTTGTATTTGCCGTACACGCGTGTCCAAAAGGCGAAACTAAAAATTGACAGTCTGACCATGTAATTTTGTTTGAATGTGTCTAAGCGTTGGTGTGTATATTCTATCTACACGCAAAAGTTTTCCCTACGGGACATTCTCGCTAAATAGTTACACTTATCGCAAAGTCGTGGTCAATGTCGTAACACCGATTCCAGTCGATCAGCGAAGTTAAGCGACAGTGGGTCTGGGTTGTGATCGGATGGACGACCGTCCTCCCCGTTCAAGTTATGTATCGACTGGTGGTTCGGATCCCACGCAAATACGTGGGTCCCTTCGTCATATGACTTTAAATGTCGCGAAGGAAATTAAAAACCCGATCAAACAAACACCACATTGCTAAAGAGTAAAACTCCACGGGATAATCGTGTTCCCAAACGGCTCCTTTCGAACATCAACAGGGACATAACTTGATTTTCCCCTCATGACAATGTTTCCAAGGTCCGTTACTCAAAGTAAACATCTACCGTTCCGCGTGCTTTGCCTGCAATTCCATTTAATGCAAAAGGTAAGAAAATATCACAATAAAAAGCTTCCATGCGAGAATTCATTTACAAAATTTGCTATTGTATGTTCTTGTATTTAAACACTGAGTGCCTTTGTTCATATATATATATATATATATATATATATATATATATATATATATATATATATATACACATATACATATATATATATATATACATATATATTTATATATATATATATATATTTATATATATATATTATATATATTCGTGAATTCCTGAATGTTTTAATATTTAAAGGTTTAAAGCAATCACTGAGAGTAAAATTAAATTGAACAGTAAAGGCTTTTCGTTCACGATTTTCATCAGAGTCAAGATTAAATTTACGGAAGCGTCGTTCCAAAATATTCGTAATTTATTTGACACTTTCAAACCTTCTGTTCACCATCATCCAAAGTCGAGGTCTCAGAGTGCTCTTAATCAAAAAGGAACTCTCTCTCTCTCTCTCTCTCTCTCTCTCTCTCTCTCTCTCTCTCTCTCTCTCTCTCTCTCTCAGCGTCCCTTATGTCTATCTCCATTCCATTATAAAATCGTGGAGAATCATTGCATCGTGCAGATATTCGGGCTCTCTTGTCGTTCCAATGCGAACACGCACTTCAGGCACCGAAGAAGAGAGAGAGAGAGAGAGAGAGAGAGAGAGAGAGAGAGAAATGAAGAATCGATAATGTTTGTGGAGATAATGGATAATGAGCCTAAATTTCCCTATAATCACTCAAGCACAGCTCGTAAGAGACACCTTTAGTGGGGTTAAGGAGTAAAAAACCTTTAATAAAAATTAACTTATTAAAAACTTGAAAATATTAAATGGGTGAAGAGGTGTTTTGGTGTCAAGTGAGATTTGGTTCAAAGGTAATTTAGAAAGGAGGTTTTTGTATTACCCCTTAATTCTACATACAGGGTATTCCATAAGTCCGGTCTCAAAGGAAAATTTATTTTAAATTAAATTTACAAAAGTAATAACCTTTGGTTAGCTTCCGCCCGAATTGTTCATTCTGACGAAGGTCAAGCTTTTCACTCCACCTTAGACCTACAGTTTAACGTGGAATCCGAACCAAGCCCCACCAGCAGCCCAGCGTCTAGGCCACCCAGGGTACCCATTTATCTACCAACCACTTTCTTTTATTGTGTGGAAGGAACAGCTGGGTTTTGCTGCGCGCCGGCTGCAGTCACAGGGTCTCGAACCCGGGGCCGATGGATTCGTAGTCAGCGACGCTAACCATTACACCACCGAGGTTCTAATACATCGCAACTAAAACAAATGTTCAAATTGATGTCTTGTTTTGGGAACTTTTTTTTGTTGTAGGTAGAATAACACACAATGGCTAATAAGGAAGCGAGTTACACTCGTGGGGAAATGTAACTCAGTGTAACTCGCTTCCATATTAGCCACTGCGTGTTATTCTACATGCAACAAAAAAAAGCTCCCAAAACAAGACATCAATTTGAACATTTGTTTTACTTTTAATGTATTACATTTGTAAATTTAATTTAAAATATATTTTCCCCCATGAGACCGGACTTATGGAACACCTGTGTGTGTGTGTGTATATATATATATATATATATAGGTTTAATCTTATCGCAAAAGTTCTGAAATATAAAGTGTTATTAAGTTATTTACTCTATATCAAAATGGATTTACGGATATAAATCTTCACTGACCCTACTATTTATAATGGTAAAAATGTAATAGAAAAAGATTTCAGACTGAGCTGAATTTTTATCTCGTCTTTATAGATTTATTTTTTTTTAAAGGTTTTAGGGATCGAATACGCTCCAATCCTCGTCTTATTGATGAAAAAAAAGATCTTCATATTATTCAATAAGCGGATGGTGATCTCTGCAAAAAAATAAATAAATAAAATCCTCGCTGTTTTTTCGTGGATGATCCATGTATATTGATCACTTTGTAACGCAATAAGTGAGTGAATAGTTACGCCTGCATGAGGCGTTATCGAGACGTAACTACTCACACAGCGTTACGAACTGATCAACGTACAAAGATCACTCTCGGTTTAAAAAAAATAAATACAGATTGATCCCACTGGTTGTCCAAATGTTTTACATAATTTTACTCAATATATTTTGCCCTACCTTTTTTTTTTTCTTTCCAAGTTTCCTTGTAAGTTCCAGAAATTTTGTACACAAGTAGTACATACCTTTTTTACAAGTTTTTATTTTTCCACATAGTCTCCATCCTTTTCTACGACTTTCCTCCACCTCGAAACAAGGGCCTTTATTCCTTGCTGGTAAAAGTCCGCTGGGTTCCGCTGGAGCCACCTCTTAACCTCCTCAACAACTTCATCGTCACTCTGAAACTTTCTTCTACAAATAGCATCCTTCATTGGCCCAAACAAATGGAAGTCTGAAGGTGCCAGATCTAGGCTGTATGAAGGGTGGGGAAACACAGTCAAGCGCTTTTTTGTGATGGCCTCTCTTGTTTCAAAGTGTTGTGTGGTTTTGCGTTATCGTGCAAAAGAAGGTTCCAGTTTTCTCTCCGGTCGAACTCGCTTTGTACGTCTCTGGAGTCTCTGTTGGGTAGCAATATATGCCTCTGAGTTGATTGTTTGTCCTTTCTTCATAATGTCCACCAGAAGATGGTGACCATAACCTTTCGTACAGAGGGAGCCATTTTGAACTTTTTCTTGCGTGGGGAGTCTGCGTGATGCCACTCCATGGATTGGCGTTTTGTTTCAGGTTCAAAGTGGTGTACCCAAGTCTCCCCAGTCACAATTCGTGAAAGGAAGTCATTCCCTTCTGTCTCGTATCGAACCAACGACTCAGAAGCAATTTCTTTTCTTTGGGCTTGTGATCTTCAGTCAGTTGGCGAGGAACAAACCGTGAACACACTTTTGAGTATCCCAGTTGCTGAATTATCGTATTCACACTTCCTTCACTAATTCCTAGCTCCAGTGATAACTTTGTATGTGACGCGCCGATTTGATCGAATGATGCTGTTAACACGTTGCACAGTGTGAGATGTCACAGCCGATGCCGGGCGACCGTTGCGTGGCTCATCATCGAGGCTGGCTCTCCCTCTCTCCAATGATCTCACACGTTTAGACCAGCGTCTAACTGTGCTTTGATCAACAACGGCATCTTCGTAAACGTTTGTAGACGTTTGTGAATATTTCCAATTTTCCTTCTCTGCGGTTAAGAACTCGATAACAGCTCTCTGTTTACGACGCAATTCACTGTCAGACGACGCCATTTTCGAAACTGCGTTAACCATCGGTTTTATACAAGGGTGTTTAAAAGCGGTTTATACAAGGATGGGAGGTTCAAACTGGAAAAATCCGGTTATGTGAAGCGCAGAAAGTTCAAACTTACAGCCCAAAAGACATTTCAGCCCCATGGCCTATTATTTAGCTAAGAGAAAAGGGTGGGGAAAATATATGAGTGTCCCTAGTATATAGAAGCGGTTCCAAAGGATTATTAATAAATAAGATGGAATTAAAAGAAGAGATAGGATTAATTTCAGGTTCAAAATAATTAATGAAGCATTTCTATATCGTGTTTAAAGGAGTTACGCCGATTAAGGAAGTTTCTATTAAAAAGGCTGTGAAAATCTTAAAGACTGTAGTATAAAGTTTGCTCGAGTTAAGTTTGGTGAAATCTTGTTTCTACAATCTGCACAATTAATTTTTTTTTTTAATTACCAGCTTCTTGTTCTCATTACCCAACTGCTATTCTTCTGAGGTGGAACCCTCATCTTCAGCGTATATATTCCTCCTAAATAAATGTCAAAACAATAAAATTTCACCTATTTTTATTGGGGACGGAATCTCGTTTCTGAAGGGTACGCCATCTTTTCTCCTTCCTTAAATAATAATAATAAAAAATCGATTCTAATATGGGAAATATATAGAAAATAAAATAGTCATTTGTCTGTTGCGTATGAAAACGCTTCAGTTCGTCTTTATCTTAAAGCGAGAAATTAAAGTTTTTGAAAGGGACTTCAAAATAAATATTAAAATTGCTTTCCACTCTCTCTTTTGCACAGATTTCCTCCCCCGACATTAACGCACACTCATCCACACGCATTTGGCAAAACCAACTAACTTCTCTTCACTCATGAAAACTTCCTTTCACTCTTCGAACTTCTTCTAAGTATTCCTAACTTCTAGTTCCGGAAACTTTCCTTTTGGGGGGGGGGGGGGGGAGGGACATCGTTTGACTTTTCTGTTTTAATTCTTCCTAACTCTTCATGATTTTCTCAGCTCTGCTTGGCTTTTCCGCTTCCTGATTTGCTGCGAATTTTTCATATCGTTCCGACTACTACTAATTCTCCCGAACCTTTTCTGACTTGATTTTTCTAAACTCCCTACATTCCCACTAATCAGCTCTTTACTCGCCTAGTTGTCTTAACTATACCAGCACTTCCTGACTCCCTTTTGCTCCCGATCCCAACTAACATACTTACCTTCCGGAGAGCACCAAGGACAGCGAATCCACTCTGGTGATCTTCTCCTGCGCGTAAATCTCCTGAAAACTTGATCTGTTTAATGTTTCATGCAAACTCAGAGCTTTCTTGAAC
Organism: Bathynomus jamesi; assembly: GCA_023014485.1. Lineage (NCBI taxonomy): Eukaryota > Metazoa > Arthropoda > Malacostraca > Isopoda > Cirolanidae > Bathynomus > Bathynomus jamesi. The sequence goes on from JAJOZX010000450.1 coordinate 290,396, forward strand.
TGATGTCGAGAGACTTTCAGAGGTTGGAAAAGACCTTTGTAAACCTGCGACAAAATATTTAACATTATTTATTGCTTATTTCTCATTTACTTATTTATTTATTTTTTATTACTTATCATTTCATTTTTCATTTATAATTGACTCCTTATTTATTATTTAATACTATCATTTCCTATCATTTGAAAAATTATACGCAGAGTTAAACCAGTTCCATTATTAATACCAATCAAGATGACGCATCTACATTTAAATAGGCTCTCAAAAATCTGGCTTTTCTTTTATTATAATATAATAAATTCAAACACTATCATATTTTTAGTAAAGGGGAGTATCAGTGCATTAAACAATTTCTAATGATAATAGCATATTAATTCGTAAACCTGACAAAGGTAATGGGAGAGTTATTCTTAACAAAGTAGATTATATCAATAAAATGTATACAATTTTGAACGATAGTACCAAATTTTCTAAAATCTCTGGAATTCCATTTAATAATATCCTCAAATTAAAAGACAAACTTAATCGTATCCTCCGTAAACTGAAGCAATCCGGAAAACTCTCTAACGAACAATATTCTAAGCTTTATCGTATGCGTCTGGCTCTCACCCTGGCGTCTTACACTCTCCGTGCCGCCCCGTTCTCTCCGCCATAAACACCTTTAATTATAACCTTGCTAAATTTTTCTCTCTCTCTCTCTCTCTCTCTCTCTCTCCTCTCTCTCTCTCTCTCTCTCTCTCTATATTATATATATATATATATATATATATATATATATAATATATATATATATACTGATGTTTCTAGAAAACCGAAAAACATGAAAAGAATCGAGAGAAAAGCACGAAACAGCTCCAAACAAAACTTCAAATTTAGCTTAACTATACGTATTATTGCTATTTATTTAGTTCTTAATTTTTCAGATTGATAATGGGGCCTCTGCGTGTTTTGAAACGTCGGTTTTGTAATAAAGCTTGACGTTTTCGATAGAGATGTTTCCTGCCCTCTCTCAAATATATACAATACATATTTATATATTAAGTGATTCAACAAAGTAACGATTATTGAGAGAGAGAGAGAGAGAGAGAGAGAGAGATAACCAATCAGACAAAATGTTAGTTATTGTCTCTGCTGTTATGCGTTAAGATGCAACAATATCCGTGTAACAATCCTCTTTTTCATATATATATACACACACACACCACACACACACACATATATATATATAATATATATATATATATATATATACGCCTGTATTATTATAACCAACAACATGGAGAATCGAACCCCGACTCAGTGTCTTCACTTCGCTTGTAGGGAAACGGTGTTACTGAGCTACGGACGGTGGCGAAAGAAGCAATCAAAGTAAAAGGAATAATCGATCCAGGATAAAAGAGAGGTTTGGTTTTTTAGGAGTAAAGAACGATCACGATTCTAAATATATATATATATATATATATAATACATATATATATATATATATATATAATATTATATATATATATTATATATATTATATATTTGTCAGTATTTTGTGTGCCCCCGTTTTACCCTTATGACAGCTGTGGACTCTGTTAAAGCAAGTCTTTGCACAGTTGTTCAATTTAGATGGTTCAGTTTATCCTTCTCGGCGTCTATATAGTCCCGTACAGCCTCAGTTGGATTCAGTCGGGTCTTTGTGATGGTCATTCCATAATTTTAATTCTCCAGTGTTCTCCTCCGCATCAAATATGCTTTTACAATCTATATCGTGTGTTTGGGGTCGTATCTGTTGGGAGATTACCCTTGTCCAATCAAACGGTTTCCATTTGGTACAGCGTGCAGTTGAAGTATTCGCTTGTATTTCTCTTTAGTTAAAGTACCATCGATTTTCAGGAGAGAGCAAACTGCAGTGGAGCTTATGGACCCCAAAACATTGATAGATCCCTCACCATGCTTTTTTGGACTGTAAGCACAATATATCTCTCACCCTGTCTCGTCGTCTTCGTATTAGACCCACCAAAGATTTCAAATTTGACCCCCTCTGCCCACTCAGTCGATCCACCAGTGGCATGATCTCGTACATATTTTACCCCTCTTACACTCGTTTCCTGGTCTCGGTACACTTTTCTGGCAGCAACTCTTCCGTGCAACTCTGCCTTCTGCAATCGATATGTATTGTTACGACCGAAACGTTGGTGCCCTCTGAGGAATTAAGTAAGTTGCTGTAAACTACGATTCGATTGTCTTTTATTTATTTGGCATGGAACCTCCAAGTAAGGGTCTTGACATTTGTTTGTTTTTTATTTTTGCCTTCCTTTTCGGCGTTTCCTTTTAGTTGTCCCAACTTCAAGATGGCGTTGTTAGTGCCCCATAACCCTTTTACAGAAATGTCCAGTTTTTGTTGCAATTTCTCTAATCTTTTTTCACTTAAAGTCGCGATCTTTATGGGATATCTTCTGGTATTTGCCGTACTTGGAAACCATTGCACGTGAAAAAAATCAGTTGAATCTACAGGAAATGAATTCAAGGCACTCATTATTTCGATACATGATGATGTAGGAAACCAGGATTGTTTATAAAATACATTATACAGGGTGTTTCAGGTCGACCCTAGAAATTGGAAAAGAGACGCTTCATATAGTTACGGAATTACTATGACAAACTTCAAATACCAAATACAAACTACAAATTCCGACAATTTGTAGTTTGTGTTGGTATTTGAAGTAGTCATAGTAATTCCGTAACTAATATGAAGTGTTTCTTTTCCATATTTCTAGGGTCGACCTAAAACACCCTGTACAACACTGTTTTCTGGAAACATTCTATAAACGCAACTTTTCCACTTAATTAAGCAAAGAATGAAAAAAACGGCAGCCAAAAATCTACTTTCAATGAAAAGAAAACAAGGGATAACATACCCGAGTGAGACAGTTGCTAAAATGCTTTCAGATAGCTATTCGGAACATTTGTTGCCAAATTCTAGATTTAACGAAAGTAGGGAGGATTCTTTCACAAATTTTAATGGCGCCCCAAGTTTTGAATGTAATATATATATATATATGATGAACTCAGAATGGTCCCTGAGTTTTTATGATACACACAGACGTGCATGGAACAAGGAACTCTTCTGGGATAATTAAATATGGGATTTAATTATCCAGAAGAGTTCCTTGTTCATGCACGGTCTGTGTGTATCAGTATATAATATATATATATATATATATATATATATATATATATATATATAAACTGACTTGGGCCAGAAAGTAATCAAAGATAAAATTTAAAAGACAAAAATTTGTAAAAAAACTGAGAATGAAAAGTAAAGAGAAATTTTCAAAAGTGGCTTTAATGAAAGCCTTGAATTTTCAAACTAATTCCGCCATTTTCAACTCGTATGTAAACAAAGCTCAGTTAGTAAATAATAAATTTCAAACCAATTCCTGCGGGTCCCCGCGAGCTCTCACTCGTTTTCAATAAATTCTTAAACCTTGTATCATTTGTAGAATTAGATATTCATTAAATAGTCTTCAGTATTTATGGTAATAGGATTTTAGGCATTAACTGCTTCATAGCTCATTGTAACTACAATCTCGCTGCGCTTTGGTTTGCTTACCGCGCCGCTCACACCGGTATCAACATCAGAGAAGGATTAGGAACGAGGATTTTCATTGTATTGTGCACCGGATAATCTCAAACGTAACCAGTAATCCCGCACCGATGTTTTGGCATCCATAACATTGCATCGAATCATAAATTATAGGAAGGGGAGATCAGGAACATCTCTGAAGAGCCGAGAATGAACATAACTCGGGTGATTTTTTTTTTTTTAAACATCTGACACTTTAAAAGGTTCGTATTTTTTTTAACTGAAATAAAAACATGAAATTTTACTATACCTCTCTACACATGGGGAATTCGTCCCCTAGTGCAAAACATGCTCCATGTGATGTCCTTTCAGTTCATTTATCCTTAAACACGAACAACAAAATTTTGAAGGTGCATAAAAATTTCATGGTTTTCTTTTATTAACAGAAAAAAAATAAACCTTTTAAAATGTATTTAAAAAGTCATCTGATATATGACAAAATCGTAATGCACCTATTCGTGGATAACGTAATACAAATAAAAATAATAATAATAATAATAATAATAATAATACAAAATAAATTCTTCGTAACGGGCAAATATCGTGTGACGGACGGGACTTACACACCTTTACGTGGATCCAAACCACGAGTCGCTACATCATGTAATGCAGAGAACGTACCCACCCAACTACCGAGCATCAACGTCGCTTAATCACGCTAATCTAACGGGAAGCGGTATTTTGACGTGGCCACGACGTAGCTCCATACAAATACAAAATTTTAACAGATCATAAAATGATAATGCGAAAGCCAATTAATTAATTATATTCCTCGAATGCTCGAATGTACAACCAAAAATAAATTACTACTTTTCTTCCATGGATTGATATATATATATATATATATATATATAATATATATATATATATATATATATATATATATATATATATATATATATATATATATTATATATATATATATATATTATGCCCACTTGCGCATCCTTGTTAAATTCTAACTCACCGACTGTATTGATCTCAGTTATGAAATCAACAAAGGTAAAGAAAAGTTAATTTTTAATCTTAAACTTTAATATGATTGGTTTAAGCCAACCCCGAGAGCAACAGAGAATTTTTATCTGCCTGATAAAAGTCTTAATTCCCTGATCTCTGTTACGCTCTTAACTTAATTGAAGCTGCGCGAAAGTATGCAATATATTGGCCCTGCTTACGGCCTTCTGCATACATTTCAAGGATAATGGGGTTCCAGCGCCCTCGGTTAAATTAAATTCGGCCCTCCGTAATAATTTTTTATAATCAAATAGATGTAAAAATGCTCTCCAGATAGCATTTTTAATCCTGGATACCACTTTGTACCATATATACGGTATATATACACCAGTGTGTGTGTGTGTGTGTGTGTGTTTAAGAGAAAAACACATTAACTGCGTTTATTTACGGTGCCTGAATAAATCTAAGCAAAGAATCCTCTGAGGCAAAAGATAACAGGAAAGATGCATTTCCCCTTCCAACTTTCGAATTATTCACGGAAGATTTCGTTACGAGTTTCTCTTCAAACTCTGATTTGATATCACATCTACAAATGAATCACAACCACAACAGTTTTTGTCAACATTTTGCATCCGTGCCAACGATATATATATATATACACAAAATTCATGAAAATGCTTCAGTATCATAGAACCAGTGGTGGGCACCGTTAACCAAAAAGTTAACTTCGATAACGATAATCCGTTAACCCCAATTTTTAACTCCGATAACGATAATCCGATAATTTTACTACAAAGTTAACGGAAGTTAACGATAATCCGTTAACGATAACTATTTCTTTACTAACATTTAAAAAAATCAAGGGAAAAAGCTTTAAAACCCATAGAAAATGTTTATTTATGCAAAATCCAACAATAAATAGGTATTTAACTGTATTTTTATCAAGTTTTGCAACTTTTTTGCTTAATAACTTTTTTTTATTTTTAATAAAAAATGTACTGATTACATGTTTTGAAACCCTTGTAACCACTAACCATTAACTAAATTTTAATTTACCAGAGAATTATTATGGCGGGAACTGAAAGGTAAAATTAAATTTTAGGCACATTTATTAAAGACTATGACACAATGTGCTGGTTGCCCTTCAGAAAGACCAACTTCTCAAAGTTAGGCCCAACTGCCAGTCTTGACCTCTTGGGCCTCAGGATGTCCTTGCCGAGAGAGAAGAGCCGTTCCACTGCGGCAGAGGACGGAATTGGCAGACTGAAGTTATGGCGGTTTGAATTCATTCGCGGAGCGGTGATCTTCCGTGAATGACTCCTCGCAGTTAACGTGTTAACGGACTTTAACAGACTAAATATCGAGTTATCGGAAGTTAACTAGTCCGATAACGATAAATGGAAATTAACTTCCGTTAATAGTCCGTTAAAAAAAGTTAACTTCGCTAATTAACTGTTATCGGATTAACGCTTTAGTGCCCAACACTGCATAGAACCCAATATATATATATATTTTTTATGTAGGAAGTAGGGGCCAAGGGCGAGCGCCCGCATAAATGCTACCCCCAAAGAAGAAGAAAAAGATGCATGTAGTATGTGTTGTGATGAATAAAACCCGAAATTTATTCCAAAATATTCTCTAAATAAAACTCTCTCTCTCTCTTTCTCATTCATATATATATATATATATATATATCAGTGGCGACTCGTGGTATAAATGTATGGGGGTGCGATTTCATAAAATTGTACGACAACACGGACTCACAATAGGCTAGCGCGAATCCAACTGCCGCTCACAAGAGTACAGTACTTGTATTAACATATGCGGCTATGCCAGACGTACAATTCTAGTTAATTACAAATAAGTAATAATTTCAATAAAATACATATAAATGGTTTATATCATTATTACTGAAGTAACTATTAGTAAAAATAAAGTTGTTATTAAAAAAAAATTCGCGATTGTACTTATATTTTCATTACAACAGTAAAATATAATTTATATTTACTTGAGCGAAAAATCTATCGCTCCATTCGGCTGCAATATTATTTTGTATTCAAACAGCAGTACGCTGTTTGGAGCTATGCTATAAGTTTAGAATATTATGTACTGTATGAAGGCTTACTCAAAATGCCTCATGAATCATGATATGCCACATGAATTTTTAAAATATATTTCAAGAGTATTTAGTTTAATATCTTAAAATTAATATATTTTTTATCTGTTAAATTAATATTTATCGTTTCAAGCAAGGGGGAGCGACCGCTCCATCGCTCCTATACGCCAGTCGCCACTGATATATATAAGCAAGTTCATGTTTTATAGCTAAATAAATGCACAATTGATACTACCAAAATAAAATAAATTCACGGAACTCAAAATTTTATAAAATTCTGTATTTTTACACCGCAAATTTTGGCCCGAATGAATAGGTTAAAAAAAAAAAAAAAAAGTACCCGAATTGAGGTTTATGGCGTCAATGTAATGTTTCTCTTCGAATTCCTGGTATGATATAAAACACATGTTAATATCGTATTTTCCTAAATGAAGTTGAGCTCGAGAAAGAAATCTCATAAAAAGAGAATTATTTGCGGACACTTCATTATTCTGGAAAATCAAAAACATTTTTGGTTGCGTGAATAAACCTCGTGGAAAAAAAAGATATTTTCAATGTTGGGGAAAATGTTTTCACGTAATCTTAATATTCCGCTTTTGTATTTCGCATTTGTATTATCTTTATATAAAAAGTACAGGACGAAGCTAATTAAGTATGGATTTCCCCAACGTGAAGCCAGATTCATTAGTTCCGAAGGTTTCATTAAGTCTTTGCAATTACATCAGACTAAAAATTCTAATGAATCACTAAGTCATTCTGAAATGAAATCTTCTTACTGAATTTAGCTGTATTTCGTCGAAAACAATGAATATGTAAATATGATAATTAAAGAGTAGGTCGTTAACCGCACAAAGGGGTAAACATAATTGTCTTAAATTCGTTCAAATCCTTCCCCTTTTTGTTGTTTCCTTTCATCTTCTTTCTTAACTAAAATTTTCTCTTTCTTCTTCTTCTTTTTAACCCGTATTCACTCTTATTTTTTGTCATACCTGAACCCTTACACTCAAATTTTTAATATCCTAGTACGCCATAATTAAAATTGTACGCCATAATTAAAATTGTACGCCACAATTAAAATTGTACCTCACAATTAAAATAATACCTCACAATTAAAATAATACCCTACAATTAAAATAATGTCACAATTAAAATGATAGGCCACAATTAAAATAGCATGCCACAATTAAAAAAGCGTGCCCTTAATTACAACTTCATATTTCTGCAAACTGAAACAATGAGATAAGAAATTAAAGAAAAAATGCCACTGACGATTCATCAACAACAAAAAAACGCACGATAATTACCACAAAAGCAACTATTATACTGAACGAAAAAACTAAACGACAAGAACGACGCAATTTACTGAAGGCAAAAACCAACCAACAAAATAAAGACTAAAAAGTACAACCAAGCGAAAAATCGGAGATAAAAAGAACATGAATAAAGACCGCCTCCATTAATACCAAACTTCTAAAGAACCTTCGCCAAATATCTTAAAATCGGTCCTAGAAAAGTTCTTAAAAACGACTCTACCAAAACATCATCTAGAAACCTTAATCCAAACCGAGTTTTAAACATCAAAAGATAAAAAGGGCATTTCAATTCAGCCAACCAAAAAGGTTGGCACAACTTTCAGAATAAACTATAAAAGTTCATCGAAATAAATCCAGATATTTTTCTAATTAAATTTTAAGGAAAAGAAATCCGAAAAAAATCCGAACGAATCCGATTGGGTTCATAAAAAGACCATTAAAGATTAGGTCACTGACTGGGTACATTTTCTTTATTTGCCATCTGAACCATAAAAAAAATACATTCGAAAATACAAACACACACAAAATATATATATATATTATATATATATATATTATATATATAATATATATATTTTTTTTTTTTTTTTAACAAAGAAAATTTCATATACTGTGTGGAGTGCAGAAAAGCCCGTTAGTCCACAAATTTGCAAAAGAACATGAGCATTAAAATTTTGAACTTCACATTCAAAGTAGGTAAAAAATTGCTGAGCTGCACTTAAAATGTAAGAGCTTCGTGAGCTCAAAGTAAATGTTTAGCTCTAACTGGCTTATAAAATTGTGTTAAAAATTACATTATTTACGTGTTATATTCCGAGCGAGCGTGGACTGACTATAGATATAAGTAGGCTTTGGCATATATAAATGACAAAAGTTTGCAACGAACTGAAAATAGGAAAAAATGAAGTAAAAAATTCAGGTTTTGAAACTATAAAATAGTATAATGGAGTTGGAGTTGGAGTCTTTCACCTAACTCCGAGAAGCAGCCATAAAGGCTGGTATGTCTTTCGTAATATAATGTTTTCTTCTGTAGTTGCTTCTTACATTTTTCTGAACGAAATCATCGGAAACCTTAGTTTTAAGCAAAGCCCAACTATATCTAAGTCAGGCCCGCCACGTCTGTACAAAATTTCATACTATTTTGTGAAATCGAGGGGAAGCCAGTGAGACTATAAATTTACAAAAATACCACACCCACCAAAAATTTGAGCTTCACATTCAAAGCCAGTGAAACCCAAATTTATAATTTATGAAGCAGCACTCGAAATCTAAGTGGTTCGTGAGCTTAAAGTAAATGTTGACGTGTAACTGGATTAAAAATTTCTTTTGAAAATCGTTCGTGAGTGTGAATTTGTACCAACTAGATTTGGGTAAACTTTGTTTATAGGTCCAAAAATCACAGGTTTTTCCTCCTGTTTTCGCTCAAACGCATTTTTCAAGTACTGCTTTAAATTTGATTTCACTGCTCGAATTGTGAAAGTTTACCGGAGTCTACATGTACATTGTCAGACCACACTTCTACAAAATTCTATACGTTTTTGTGAAATCCAGGAAAGGTAATCAGTCAATGAATCTATAAAATCCCACGGACTTCAAAAGTTTGAGCTTCACATTCGAAGCCAGTGTGATCAAATTTGTTAAACTTTCTCTGGATGAAATATATATGTTCAAAATGTTTTGTATGAAATTATTTACGGGTTATACCGCAAGCATGAAGTGACCAGGTATAGGTAAACTTTAACTTTACTTCCCAATTAGGCTAAAATTATAGTCGAATATAATTACCAAATCTCTTTCATGAGCTGTCATACCAAAGTGAATATACGACAATCTACAACTTACGCTTATTATTTAGTTACGCAACTTTTTATTTCTTGGGAAGTTACAAAAAGTTACATTGTTCTTGTTTCCTCTAATCTGTATGTCATTACAACCGTAAAAAGCACAATATGTAATAAATCCTGGCCCTTATCCGAAATTAGCAGCTATTCCAAACGGGTGTCCATTCGACTCGACCTCACAATTAACATTGTTGAATGGGATGTGTAATCTGTACTGTTCACATGGGAGGGGACTGCGGGTCAATTTTTGTATGAATATTTATGAATGAAATGAACTTTTATGATAAGACTTAGTAATTATGTTAGACTATGCTAAAACCAAAGATTATTTATAACAAAATCCGGAACTTGCCCATTTTCGCGTTAGCTTTTTCTCTTTTGCCACCTCGTGTTTGGAAAGAGATCTAAATTACCCGTGAAAAAACGTCATCAGCTTAAATTATATTTTAATATTTTTTTATTATATAGTTTAATATTTAATGAAATATACGATCAGTTAATGAATTAAGCATATAAGCGTGTATTTTTTAAGGTTAAAGGGAAAGTATTCAGTTTTTGGCAATACAGTATACTTCTAAATCATGCGAGTCTGTCTTTGCGCTGAGCTTAATTGTCACTCCATACGAGTGGCAAGTATCTAATATTAATTTGGCGGGATAACGCATTAAATAATGGAAAACAGCGTCAGTTTCGTATGTTATATATATATATATATATATATATATATATATATATATATACACACACGAGTATATCGACGCTCAAGACAGTCGTAATCATAGCCTAAGTGGAAATGAGATGAAACGTTACATATTTTACACAGAACATCATTCTGTCTATATACCCATTTCAGGGTACGAGCAGCTCGCAGTAGCACTGCTGAGGGAATAGGGGATCAGCGTACTGACGAGGCCTCCGTATATAGTTCATTATCACTAAAAGCAACAATACTTTGTGTTATCATAGTCAATCTAAATCTGTATCCGTCACTCACTCCATTTTCGTCAGTCTGTATTGCAGACACTTTAGTTATTAACAGTCTCGGTACGTGATTCTTCAGGAGCAAGACGCACCAGCAGCTTGTGTTTCCTCCTCAAGGCGACACAAATACACCCGTTTTTATAATCACAAGTACATTCATATCACTACAGTCTTGCTCTACACAAAATGGACCAAAAACTACAAGTGCTCGCAGTCTCAAACCTCCCGTTTATAAAGGCCTGGATGTTTCAATCATTATTATTTTTATGTTATCGAAGTTCATATGCGATATTGTTACGTATCTCGAACTTTGACTTCCCCAATGTAATTAAAACTATCCATAATGAAAAAAGAATAAAAACACATAGTAACATATATATAATGTAACATATATGGTAAAAAAAATACATATATACATATACTAGTAGAATAGTCCTTTTTTTTTTCTCCTTTCTTACATATCACTCCACACACCAATTCACTGTACACTCTACACCTAAGTCAGTGTATATTTGTATACATATTTTTAATTAATCTTTTTTAATTAATGTCAGAAAAAGAATTTATTCCCACGTCGGTCTAAATTATACTGTGTTGTTTATTTCCCTGTTGATCCGAGTTTCCCTCCTGTCATCTGATCCTCCCTGTGGGATAACAGTCATTTCTTCTTCCGTTTTTATAGGTCCTCTACTGTATTTCTCCCCCCCCCCCCACACACACACGTCCATACATGTGTGCATCTCTGCATAAGCGAAGCACCGATTTTTTTAAGCTCATTATCTAAAAAAACTAATTAACCAAATGTAATTTAACCTAACCTAACCTCCGTGCCATCGAACCGAGAAGAGCCTGATAAGTGTTTCGAACGCAACTGAGAGCTCGAGCGGTGTTTTCTGTTAAGTCATTAAATAGTGAGATACTCGCTAATCTAGCCTAACCTAATCGAAACAAACCTTAATTAATCTAACCTAATCATTTTAATGTTCCGAGGTACCAAATATGAAACCTCACAAAAAACTACTCCAATACATCTATGAATTATTATTACACACTCGACTTTACTTATGCTCAGTTGCCTACACACCCACACTCACACACTCTCCGTATCTACGTTCATACACACACACAAAAAAAAAATACAGAGGATCGAAAAGAGTAAATAGACACCTTAGTTTTTTTCCGAAATCTTTTGATTCGATTTCAAAGTCAATAAATAATAACAGATTTATTGAATCAATAAGAGAAGATTTAGAATCGTGTTCCTTTTCCTTTTACATTTATTCTTTTAATAAATTTGCTATTATTTATTCATTTTTACAATCAAATCAAAAGATTTTAGAAAAACAAATGATGTTTATTTACTCTTCTCAACTCCCTGTACACACACACACACACACATTTAGGGGATGACGATGATGCCTGTTCTATGTTCGTTCATACATGCCTAAACGGCTTTGGTATATAATCTGCACCAAATTTAGTATACACATTAAAGGAGAACCAAGGAAGGTTTTAGTAACACACTTACCCTTCCCAGTCCCCCTCTTAGTTGTATTTTCGGGGGACTTTTGCTGCGCAAGGTGCAGCGGGCATTCTAGTGTGTGTGTGTGTGTGTGTATTTAATCTTGTTCCCACAACACACTTCCCCCGCGGTTAGCGAAAAAATTCGTCATTTTTCGTTGTTATCCTATATAATAATATCTTCCAATATTGCGGTAGTACACTGAAGATAAAATTAGTCAATAAAAATAAAGTAAATAAAATACGAATTATTAGCTTTTGCGGCCAATTTGAAAGTCTACCTCATCGTATTTCCTCACCGTTTACGTATATAAAAATTCCATAGATTTTGAGAAATTGAGAGAAGCCACAGTTTACAAAACAACACATTCATCAAAAGTTATAGTCTCTCAATCAGAGCCAGTGGGTCATAGTGAGTCGAGTTACACTCAGAATGTTCCTGATTTATTGGTTTAACGATAAATGTTGATTTTTTGCGGGCTCAAACATTACAAGCGAAAATCATTTCGATGAATTTATTCCCGTGTTGCAGTGCGAACGCGAACTTGGAAAGGTGCTGCTTGGCTTCATCGTCCATACTGTCATTTTGCTAAATTATTTTTATCGGCAAAAAAATGCATTCTACACTGTAGTTCATTACATATTGCGTAAAAAGTACATTAAACACTAAAGAATAATACAAATAACTCTACCAATCTTAATATAAAATATAATATAACAAAAAATTATATGAATAAAATTTATATCTAAAAATTTTAATACAGGGTGTCCCATAAGTCCGGTCTCATGGGAAAATTTATTTTAAATTAAATTTATAAAAGTAATACATTAGAACTGAAACAAATGTTCAAACTGATATCTCGTTTTGGGACCTTTTTTTTTGTTGCAGGTAAACTAACACGCAATGGCTAATATGGAAATGAGTTACACTCGTGAGGAAAAGACGGAGTGAGACCGGACTTATGGGACACCCTGTACAGGAAAAGAATCAAACGAACGTGAGAGTCAATTATAAAATTGAGCAGAATAGAATTTGTACTCAAAAGACTGTCTTTAACTGTGACTGGGAATTTTATTTCAAAATGACTTCGTATTGTTTAGTGTTGCGATTCCTAACTTGTGGTACGCGTACCACCAATGGTACGCATGGTTCTTTTTGGTGGTACGGAAGAAGGTTATAAATACGCAGTTTGCTTATTGATTACTTTGATGACAATGTGTTTTCAAAAGTAATATTGGTTGCAGATTGCAGATACACAATCGAGAACAACTTTTTCGATTACGGTTTGCATTCTCTCTAATTTGCCGTCCAGATACATTTCAAATTAGTTAACGATAACTTGCAACACCAAAATTGAGATTTTGATTCAATACAAATGTTGATGAATATCATACGAAATAATATCACTTTTTAGATAAGACCGAAAATTCAAGACTGAACACCACAGTCCCCTACCAACAGTTTTAGTTAGGTGGTACCTACCACCTTCCTTCCTAATTTAATGGTGATACTTAGAAAATCATGGCGGCAAAAAGTGGTACGTTGATCAAAAAAGGTTGGGAACCCCTTATGTAGTGCAATCTTTGGACTATGTATGAAAGGACTGAATTAGGACTTGAAACAAAGAATTTGTTGATCGCTGAATTTTTTGTGCTAAGCTGTACTAAATTCGCTTACAGCTTTCAGCAAAACTAAGTACGAGTACATTATTCCTTATTTCTGGCAATAATACTAATAATGTGTGGGATTGTTTAACTTCCTTCGTAACATCTAAAATCATGTGATGCAGGGGACCTACAACTTTACGTGAGGGCCGAACAACGACGGGGTGCTGCATCATCTAAACACAGAGGAGGATCACCCATCTAAACTACTGAACATACCCATCGTCGTTTAACCTCACTGATATAACGGGAAGTGGTATTGCGACGTGTTTAAGACGTAGCCATTATTTGCGGCAAACATACGGACAACCAAACATCTAAATGGCAGTCTATATACAGGGTGTTTCATAACCGGTCTGCCATATTTTTGGGGGTGATATCGAGTAAAAAAGTTAATACAACATAGGTGCTATTTCCAACCGTTGCGGAACTACGGACATTTTAAGATGTGCAAACAACAAATCCCTACTTGTGTGTAATTCGACAGATGGCAGCACTGGTGGTAGTTTCGGTTACCACTACTAATCCTTAGTTTTTTCTTTCAGTTGGTTCTGATCTGTGGTACGAGACACTGTGTTGCACTAAGGTGAACAATCAAAATGAATCAATAGTTCACACTCACTGAATACGCTGATATTCATTTCATTTATGGATTCTGTGATGGTAACAGCAGAGCGGCAGTTGAGGAATATCGAAAACGTTTTCTGAACCGCCGAATACCGAACATGCAAGTGTTTAGTGACACACACCACCGATTAAGGGAAACAGGGACAATTGTTCCACGTAACCAAGAACATGTAGCACGACGGCCCGTTGCTGTGGCGAAGCCCATACTGGACCTATTACAACGCAGCCCAACTACCAGTGTTCGAAGGATTTCTAGACGAATTGGTGAATCCGCATCGCGTGTATGGCGAACCATACATGATGAGGGTTTATATCCCTATCGTTTGCAATGTGTGCAAGCTCTTCAACCGGATGATTACGATAAACGTGTTCAATTTTGCAAGTGGATAGTTGTGCATCGCCAAATTCTTAATCGCATATTTTTAGTGATGAAATACAATTCATTCGGGATGGAATTACTAATAGGCGAAATTTCCACTTGTGGTCCGCCGATAATCCCCATGGTATTGTTGACATCGTTGAAGGAAACTTTCAACATCGATTCTCGGTGAATGTTTGGTGCGGTGTAATCGGAGATCAGCTGATTGGACCGTTCGTTTTGGAACAACGATCAACTGCTGATATTTATCTGAACTTTCTGACGAACGAATCGCCGCTTTTGATGGAGGACGTGCCATTGGAGACAAGGCGCAGGATGTTGTTTCAGCACGATGGGGCGCCACCACATTTTGGTCGTCATGTTACAGATTACTCGAATCAGCGGTACGGGAGTCGTTGGATTGGTCGTGCTGGTACAATATCGTGGCTCCCGAGACCTCCGGACCTAACTCCGTTAGATTTCTTTTTATGGGGCCTTATGAAAGAGATGGTGTACAAGACCAAAGTACAAACGAGAGAGGAACTCTTGCTTCGGATTATGGATGCCGCTGCTTACATACGAGAACACCCCGAAATGATTCAATGGGCAGTGGACTCTTGTTTGGAACGAGGAAGGCTGTTGCATTGAAAACCGAGGCAGGGACATTTTGAACATTTATTAGGTGCATCTCATAAAATGTAGCAATAAATACATCAGATTAATAATCTCGTTTATTTTTTCCGTGCACCTTAAAACGTCCGTAGCTCCGCAACGGTTGGAAATAGCACCGATGTTGTATTAACTTTTTTACTCGATATCACCCTCAAATCACCCCTCAAAGTATGGCAGACCGGTTGTGAAATACCTTTTATAACATCCAGAACGCTTTATTGTACATAATTGTTGTTTGGAAATATATGTAAGGGAAGGAAACAATTGAAATAATTAGCTTTTATACCAGTTGTACAATTTCGTAAATTAGGCTGCAAACATACAATTTCTAAAAAGCATAAGAAATTACTAATTAGTAATGATGACGTTTTTATTCGGAAAATTTTAATAGGTAATATATGTACTGTATATATCCAATGAATAACAGTATACCAATCAGTAATTTTTTTATGATTATCTGAAAATTTAGAATCCTCGGTGAACTTTTTTTCCCAAAATTGTTCGTAATTTACAATATTCTTTCCGAAGTAAGATGATGCAAAGTAAGATGATGTAAAATAACCTAGATGTTAAGATAACCTTCATACTTAATTTTTTGTTCCTCTCCAATAATAATGTCATTTAATCGAAATATCTCTGTAAAAGTTTTAAGTAGTCTTAGTAAAAATGCATAACTTCGCTTACATATAGATATATATTTTTTGTAATGCAGAAAGGAAGGGTTAAGGGCGAATGCCCACAAAAGTGGCCCCCTCCCACAGAAGAAGAGAGTCAAAATCGAAGTCCAGGGTTTTCGAGATGCCTCGACACTCTGCGTTTAAAAGATTGGAGGTCATAGACAGGGACAAAGATAGACTGAGGAAGATCACGAGAAAAGGAAATGCCAAGAATATACAGGGTGTCCGAGAATTATCTGTACAATGTTTGGCTGTTATTAAAAGTCAACCATGAAGTGTAGAAATTCCAGTGTTGTCCCATTTTACAGAGAATCTCATTAAGTTTTTTCTGATACCAAGTTTTGACAAGTTTTTTAGAAATTCCAGTGTGTCCGAACATTATCTGTACAATTTCATCTTTTAATAAAATTCTTGAAACACGTAAAATTCTTAAACAAGATTATTTAGAATCTGTATTTTCAAAAGTTTCTTTTATTAAAGTAACGTTGTTACAAACATTCGATATGTGCACCATTAGTGATTCGCAAAACATCCAATCGATACTCCAAAAGTTGCCATGTACGCTGCAGCATATCCACATCAATTCGCTCAATAGCAGCTGTGATTCTTGCTTTTAAATCATCAATGTCTGTCACCCGCGTACATTTCTAAAAAACTTGTCAAAACGTGGTATCAGAAAAAACTTAATGAGATTCTCTGTAAAATGGGACAACACTGGAATTTCTACACTTCATGGTTGACTTTTAATAACAGCCAAAAATTGTACAGATAATTCTCGGACACCCTGTGTATATATATATATATATATATTATATATATATATATATGATTATTTTCAAAATTTATTCTTAGTTCAGATAAGTTTCAACCAAGTGTTTGAACCAATTAGCGCAATACCTCATTTCGTTGATGGAAAAATATAAAAAAAATTCCTATAAATATTGATTGTAAGGAGTGTTCATCACAATTAAAATTCATTTTTCATTCGTTTAATTTGTAACTAATAGTGATCTCAATATACTATTTTTTAAATCATACTCGAATATATAGCACGCATGCACGCACGCACGCCCCCCCCCCCCACACACACACTCACGGCGTACAATTACATATTTTAAGAAATGTGCGACGTGAACGAAGCGGAAGACCAAATTTTAAATATTTAATGATTTCAAGTTGACGAAATATACGTTTACACCGAAATGAGTCTCTCATTTGAAGCAAATTTTAATTTCAGTTTCAAAGGAAACATTTGCCAAATATTTCATTCAAAATGACGTCCATTTCTAAAGGAAACTGAACAAAGTCGAGTTGCGTAAAATATACTTACGCAAGGTCGAAGTTGAATTACATATGATATATTGTATATTTGTTTTATACTTGGCTGAAGCCATTGGATTAGGTTACGTTTGGTTAAGGTTACTTTATGATCTACAGATCTACAAAAGCTAAAGCTAACAAAGACCCTAAGATCCACTGTAAGGTTAGCCCGAGAGAAAGAAGAGAGGAGGGGGTTAAAAGAAGAGAATAAGGGGTTAAGTATGTAGCAAAACCTATCATTCGTGGGTTAAAATTCATTCAGAAAAAGAGAGAGAGAGAAAGACTCGCCATCATCATCCGCCGGCCACTGCCGACAAGTGGGAAAAATAATCAAAGAGAATAGGAAAGGGGTGAAAGATGAAAAGAAGTAAAATAAGAACGCTTACAAACCATTCAAACACAATCTTAACTCAAAGAAACACTGTCATACCATGCAAACTACAGACATGCAAGTAAAAAGAGGATGAAGGAAAAAAAAATGATGATGATGATGATGATGATGACGAATGGGGGGTTTAGCCTTCTTCGAAACGTAATAACTAGAGCCCGGATATTGAGGCACTAAAAACTCTTTAAAAGGGCAGGTAAATAGACAAAATAAATATTCAAAATATGCAGTAAAACCCCTCCAAAAAAGGCATCTATAATTTTTTTTCAAAAAATGTTTAATCTAGAATAATACCTTTATATACGCATAATACATATTACAACGCCCTCAGTGAACAAAACAGTCGGTAATGCAAATATTAGTTACACATAATAATGATTTAATTTCGAAAAATAAAGTTCAATATAGAATAATGCCATTATATATGTATATATTACAACGCCATTAAAGTGAACAAAATAGGTTCGTTACATAATAATGACAAGGATTTAAATTTCAAAAATTTTTTAATATAAAATAATATTATTATGCACGATCGGTTTCTATTATATACACACACAATATATATTAATTATATATATATATATATATCACTAATAACTGATTAATTAAGGGTTATCCCTCTGGCGTCGCGACATCGAAGCCATTGACGTCTCCATCGTGAAAGTAAAGATCATGTGAGGAAGGGCGCGGAACCCACAGATTTACGTTTGATCCGAACCACGACGGGTCGCTATATCATCTGAACGCGAAAGATGGTCACCCATACAACTACTGAACAGACCCATCGTTGCTTAACCTCGCTGGTCTAAAGAGAAGCTGTTGCAACTTGGCTGCGATGTATCCCCATTTACGTTGCAGATCAGGTTAAGTTGGTTTAAGTCATTTTAAGAGTAAGATAGGTTAGATTAGGTTGTTAGGTTAGGGTTAGGTAAAGTTGGGTTAGGATTAACGTTGAAAGCTTTTGATTTCATAGGTTAGAATAGTATGTGATAGGTTAAGTAAGGTTAGGATAGGTTGGATTAAGTTATTAGGTTAAGCTTAGGTTAAAACCTCTTCATTTCATCAAGGCGGGCAAACGCAAAACCTGAACAAACTAGACTACATAAAGTCCACTTTAATAAAAAGAAACAATCGTAGCATCAAATTGCATATAAAGGTCGAGGACGACCTTATGAAATTTCATTTACTTTATTTACGATGTACCTCGCTTCCGAAACATCTTTACTCGTTTTCATTCTATGCAAAGGTCTTTTATGGGATTCACAACACAAACTTTTCAGAAAAAAAATAATGTGTTTTACTTCTATATGATGACGAATTCTTAAATAACAACATAATATGTCATAATATTTTGTTTTTTATACCTTATAATAATTGAAACAAAAAAATAAATAATGGTGCATGACGAAGACAGTCGCGCAACAGGTGTTTCTTCCCACTGTAGAAGATGGCCACAGAGAGCTGCAACACCCTTAAAGTTTTTTTTTTGTTTTTGAATGAGGGGGTTATCAACATAAATTGTCTATGACATCACTGATGTATTTCGAGTACTAATAATGAATTTAGTAACATTTGTCACGATTTGTGAACTTCCTTCGACAGATTTGATGTAATTATTATTTGCTATCTGTATTACATTTAATGTCACACTTTTTTTTTTTTTCGCAGCTTCTTGGTAACGATATTTAAACTGCAAAGTGGTATGAAATTTGAAATTCACAACATCAACAACACATCAATACTCAAAAGCAGCATGCATGTTTCATTTGACTTTATCAGCCAAACTTAAAATGTTGAAGGGTGATGCAAAACTTTTGGCCAAAGTTGTTGTATAGGTTGTAATGCTTTCTTTTAAAGTCTTTGCGGGAAGAAGTCTTAATAATATTAATATTATTATTATTATTACTATTACTATTACAATTGTAGATATAAATTTCTCTTTTGGCAGTATATACAGAATACACGAAGGTAATTCAATAAGTATCCGCACTTTTTATTTTCACAATTTTATTTTCACATCTGATAGATTATAAACACATCACTTCTCAACATAGTCTCCCTGTTTCTCAATACACTTAGTCCAGCGATCTACGAGCTTCCTAATGCCATCACAAAAGAATGTTTTTGGCTGTGTGCGTAGCCAGTCCTACACCGCCTCCTTCAGGAGGTAACGATATTTAAACTGCAAAGTGGTATGAAATTTGAAATTCACTACATCAACAACACATCAATACTCAAAAGCAGCATGCATGTTTCATTTGACTTTATCAGCCAAACTTAAAATGTTGAAGGGTGATGCAAAACTTTTGGCCAAAGTTGTTGTATAGGTTGTAATGCTTTCTTTTAAAGTCTTTGCGGGAAGAAGTCTTAATAATATTAATTATTATTATTATTACTATTACTATTACAATTGTAGATATAAATTTCTCTTTTGGCAGTATATACAGAATACACGAAGGTAATTCAATAAGTATCCGCACTTTTTATTTTCACAATTTTATTTTCACATCTGATAGATTATAAACACATCACTTCTCAACATAGTCTCCCTGTTTCTCAATACACTTAGTCCAGCGATCTACGAGCTTCCTAATGCCATCACAAAAGAATGTTTTTGGCTGTGTGCGTAGCCAGTCCTACACCGCCTCCTTCAGGTCATCATCGCCTTGGAATCGCTGACCTCTCAAAGCGTCTTTTAGTGGTCCAAACAGGTAAAAATCCGAAGGTGCCATGTCTGGACTGTAGACTGGATGGTCGAGAACTTCAAATTTAAGTTCTTGAAGGCATTTTCTAGTCTGTGCAGCGGTATGAGGGCGCGCATTGTCGTGTAACAGAATAACACCTTCCGACAATCTCCCTCTCCGTTTTGTGCGAATTGCTTGCTTTAACTCATTCCGAGTTATGTTATGCTAACATTGTTTTGGGATACACGAGGCCCTATCCTTGAACATTATCTAGAGTGTGAAACTACAGTAACAATTGCATCGTATTCTGGCATGCTTCGGAATGTGTGTGTGTGTGTGTGTGTGTGTGTGTGTATGAGGCACTCCGCGCCAGATGTTCGTAAGCGCCACCCCGGGCTAAAACTCGTTTTTTGTACCAGCATGAAGCTCAGTTCCCATACTATCCAATGTTGAGTCAATTCGAAAGCTATAAATTTCATAATTATAAACATCTTTGCGCTATCTTCAATGGTTCAAGAGATACACTCTAATATTATTCCCCAACTTTAACTGCGTTTTCTGGCGTTTTTTATTTTGGGCGCTTACGAACATCTGGCGCGGAGCGCCTCATATATATATATATATATATATATATTTATTCCCCTCCGTCATATGACCTTAGATGTTGCGAAGGAGGTTAAACCCCAATAAAAAAATGTTTATATATATATATATATATCACTACTTCCTCACAGATATACTGCAATTACTATACGAATTATGATAAGGCGCATTTAAAAATATTAAACCAGAATACCTTTTCAACATTATCCAAAGTGAATACACCACTTCACTTCATCCGAAAACATTTTACCTAAAACTTCTCATAACTTTTTCATACTTTCCATTTTAGTGCCTTTATAAATGCTTCAGATATGGCAAAAAATTGCGTTTCACACGCGACATTAAGTTCGGCTTTCAAATGTTATAACTTAAATGTTTAAGAAGTTTGTAGAAAGAAGCCAAAATGCGCCCTTGGGCAAAATGTGCATAATGCCTCGATAGCGGATTCATATCTAAATTGCCCGAAACAGAAAGTTGTCGACGAGTATCGGGTTTGAGAACGTTATTTTCGCCGTGTTCGTTTTAATCTAACTTAAGCTAACTGTATCTAACCTAACCTAACATAGCGTCACAGGACCTGTATACCTATACACATTTCGTTGACGTGAAATTTTATCGACGTTAATAACTCAACCTAATCTAAAGTAACTTAGCGTCACCTAACCCGACCTGATTTGATGACTTAACCTAACCTAACTTAATTTAGTCTAACCGTAAAAAACTTCTCGATATAGAATGTCTCATCAACGAAATATCGTTAGACTAGCGTACCTAACCGATTTTAACTTTTTTTTTTTACAGTAGTTAAAAGACCAGTATTAATCACTCGAAGTTTCATGCTTACTACTTACTGGTTAAAAAAAATGAACGTAACATTGTATGACCAAAAAGCAAAAACAAACCATGTTGCTTCTCGTTTATAGGCCGTTTTCCGTTGGATAGCGAGGGTAAGCGAGTTAGGTATGTTCAGTAACCGGATGGGAGACCCATTTCTGCGTTCAGATAATGTAGTGACCCGTAAATGGTTCGAATCTCATGTAAAAAAGTCCCCGCCATCGCGTGACCTTTGCCACTAAGGAGGTTAAATAACTCAAAACATTACTGCAATTTAGAGATCTTCTACTGTACATAAATATGAGGATATTCCAACATAAAAAAAAAGTATTCCTCATAGGTACAGTAACAAACCAAACTTAATATCTAAGAAAAAATCAAACTAATTTGAATGAAAGCAATTCATTTTCATTGAAGTACGTAGCAAAACTTGGTAAACGAAAATAAAACCATGAAAAAAAAAAAAGTATTTCAAATAAAAAATCAGCTTCAATAAAATTTAACTTTTTCAATTTGGGCAAAAACTTTTTAATTCACTCCTTTGTCCCTTTTTTTAATTTTCTTTTCTAGGCCTCCTCTTTTAACCTTCATTTTTTAATTTAAAAAATAAATTTCGCCTCTGCAATTAAGTTAAAAAATACAATTAAAATTAAATACAATCTTGGTTGTTTTGCTTTTTTCGTTCGTTGATGTTTTCTTTAATTTAATTGTGTATCCAACAAGGCTTCAAAGTATTTTCATTCGCGTTCTTTGTGTGTGTGAGAGAGAGAGAGAGAGAGAGAGAGAGAGAGAGAGAGAGAGAGAGAGAGAGAGAGAGAGAGAGAGAGAGAGAGATAATAAGTTTGTTAACATTCACTGGGTGTGATTACCGAATTACATAATTACATATATTAGGAATTAGTCCTAACGTTTCCAATGAAAACAACTTTTAATTTAAAAATTGAAGAATGATTTTTGCGGAAAAGAAATTCTTGAAATTTTGAGCTCTCAAAAAGTGTGGATGATATTTCGAAATTGAGAAGTAAAAGAATTCAAATTCGCAATTTTGGCTCTTGTACGAAAATATATATTCAGTTCGCAACATTTTATTCGACTGAAAACAAGGCTTATTAACATTTCCAAAATTTGAATAAACAACTTGATTTATAAATCTTTCATAAGAAGGTTACCTTCCTCAAATAAAATATTATATGCACTCATACTTAGTCTCCTTTATACTAAAATCGTAAAATTTAAATCGTAAAATTTAAAACGAAATCATAATCGTGAAATCGTAAAAAATTCCCATTATCAGTGCTATGAACTTCTATTCCATAGGTACCCTCACTGACGCCCATAATAGTACTAGATCCAATCTACAGGGTGTCCCGTAAGTCTGGACCCATAGGGAAAAATAATAAAATTACAAAATAGTCCAAAAATTTATTACATAATCTGTTCAAAGTGTCCGCCGTTGTGTCGCACACATAGTTGAAGACGCAATCTCCACTGCGACAGCACTTTCTGAATCACAGTCGCAGAAATTTCTTGACACGCCTCCACAATGCGTGCTTTAAGGTGGAAAATGTTCTGAAGTTTGACCTCGTACACTTTGGCTTTCAAGTGGCCCCACAAATAAAAATCATAATAAAAAATAATAAAAAAATAATAATAAAATAATAATAACATAATAAAAAAATATTATAAATCCCTATGGGATTATATACGGGACACCCTGTATATAAAAAAGACGCAATCCCATTATCTTAAATGTCACTAAACCCCATCATCCTAAATATCACGAAACATCATCATCCAACATCCCATTATCTTAAATGTCACGAAACCACGTCATCTTAATCCCATTAGTTTATATGGCATAAACCCATCATCCTTTGTCCAAATCACATGTTTAGTTTTGATAAGGTAAATAATTCACAGGCCTGCGATGGTTTTGTTGTCCAAAATATTTTATCACTTGTATAGTAATTTTTGCACGTTGATTCCGAAAATAATATTCATTTTTTGCATCACGTACAGATTTTTCACAAAATGTCATATTTTATATTACATGTGTAAGTAATTTTCATTAAATTTTGATCAAAAACTACTGCCTATAAATGCTTATAAATACTTGGTTTCACCAAGACATCAAAGAAATGGAGGAGAGATATCAGGGAAGGTGGGACATTAGCATGATGGCTGATTACTGCTAGATGTTGAAACGGGATACTCCAGAATTATTATGTAAAAGAAAAGGAACAGCGCGTACATTCGAGACTAAAAAACATACATTTCGCAAGAAAACTCGGGACAAATAAAGATGAATATGTAAATGGCGTTAATAGTTTTCTTTCTTTTTAAAGTTGTTTGCATTTGTAATTAGTATAACAAAGCGAAATAGGTACCTAATGTAAATTGAAATAAATAATATTTATTTATGTCGTTGTTTTTTCCCTTCCAGTTTGCAGAAAATCCTTACGTGATAGGAAAAAATGGACACCTTATTCGAAATCAGCGTAGTTGAATTATATAAAATCAGTTATCAGTAAAAAAACAACTCTTACAAAGTTCTCATTTGCAGGCCTGTGAATTATTAAGAATTTTCAAAGAACACGAGAACCAATCAAGGGTACAACTCCTAAAAAATTTCTCTTCACATCTTTAAAATGTACTTTTGCCCACCAAAATCCAAACATAGGAAAGATACAAAGTTTAAATAATACTCATTTTAAGGTACTTTTAATCTCAAGTTAGTATAAAGTTCTTTTTAGTTTCCATTTTTGATAAGACATTTTAAATAAGTACTTCATGAATCATGATATATATATGTTGTCTAGATATATGTTGTATAGATAACACAAGGATAAATAACTTAGTTTATGCCGATGATATGGTGTTAATAAATCCCTCTGTTAAAGGTTTGGATCGGCTACTAAAAGTCTGCGAAGTGTATTCGCAGAAACATGATATTCTTTTTAATGTTACAAAAACTAAGATTATGCAATTTCATCCTAAAAGCTATAATCAGCCAGCTGACATTGGGTTTAAAATGAGCGGTGAAGTAATTAAGGAACTACAAGAGTTTAAGTATTTGGGTCAAACTATCACCAACTCCTTGAGTGATGACTCAAATATAAAAAAACAATCTCGAAGCCTTTGTGCTAAAGCGAATATAACTATAAGGAACTTTCGTACTTTCTGCAGTAATATATACAGACAGCAACTCCAGGTGAATTATGAAAAAGGTTCTGGCAGAACTCTAAATTTGCTGTACAACAGGTCTTTTAGACTTGTATAAATTACCCCCGAGATGCTCAGCTTCGCGAATGTTTGCTACCCGTAATGTCCCGATCTTCCCGGAGGTAACAAGACGTGCTCAATACAGTCTAATGCAAAGAATTAAAAAATCAACCAATCCGATTATCGAAGCTATCCATGAGTCCTGCCGCTTATTCTCTAAGCTATGGACTTCTTGGTACGAAAACGTCTGTCTGTAGCTCCACTTAACCTCGACATTACTGTATTATTTCTAATCAATTGTGTATATTTTTATCCTTACTATGTGAAGTCACTGCATTAATAATATTTGTCATGTGGACTATAGTCTGCCAATAAACCTTTTCATTTTCATATACAGGGTGTTTCAGGAGGAAAGGTCAATACTTTGGATGCTGCTGCCCGCATAAAGGAACGTCAAGATCAACTCAGACGAACAACTCTGATATCTGGTATCTGATACCATTCAAAATGCCAATGTTTAAACATTAAATGTTAGAAACAGTAATTGGTTTCTCTTGATTACCATTAACAATGCTTTTGTGTTTGTAGATTCAAACAGCTCTATCTCCGTAACCATTCAGAATTAGACACATGGTCATATGAACTTTTTTTCTCACAATGACTGTTACTATTACCTCCCGAAGTATTGACCTTTCCTCCTGAAACACCCTGTGTATATATATATATATATATATATATATATATATATATATATATATATATATATATATATATACACGAGGTGTGGCGAAAAAAAGGAACACAGTTGAAGATGAACTATTTCAAAAACATCTGTGGACTGCAAATTTTGAGTTTTTCACAGATAACCACCATAGTCAACACATTCTCCTCCTCTGACACTAGTGTCATTTACAGCTTTTCTAAGAACGTTATCCGGAATACCCTGAATTTCAGTTCTTATGTTCTATTTAAGTTCGTCACTCGCGTTTGGTCTGTCCTTGTACATTCGTTCTTTGAAATCGCCCCGCAAGTAATAAAACAGGGGGATTGGGATCAGGTGGTTTAAAGAGCCATTTCACATCTCCATATCTCGAAATCAGTTTTCCTGGAAAATACTGCGGCTAAAAGGTTCATTTGGACGTAGAGGAGGCATTCATCTAACTGCTACCCAGCCCTAACTCGCTTAGCTTCGCTCATCGACGGGAAACGGTGTTTCGACATGGCCATGACATATCCGCTTAAATCGTTCGAGCCGCCAAGAAAAACCTGTCAATCGCTACGAAGCACAGCCAGATTTTAATTAAAAGTGTCAAGGAACGGATCCCGGGAAGGATAACGGAAATTATATTTATATAAATATATATATATATATTATAGTGGTGGACCGGATATCCGCATCCGCATCAATTTTAACATCCGCATCCGCACTTCTGACTGCGGATGTTATGCGGATAATTACCTCTAATAAATTATGCAATTTACAATTAAATTAGCTTATAAAGTAGCTTAAAGGCCCCGTCATGCACATTTTATGTAAAGTATTAATTATTAATGAACAAACAAATATATAAACCTCAAAATATAAATACGTGGTAACACAGAAAATTGAATGAACCTTGTTTCATTGAATTTTCTGTGGCTGAAACTCTTGAGAAAGTTATTATTTTTATCATAATGAAAACATTAATATTAATTTTAATTCTTATGCATTGCCTGCCATAATAGTAATATCACGAAATTTGAAAAATTATGTCATACATTCATAATTCTATATTATATTGATAGATTAACTAAATATCCGCATCCGCAGATGTTGAAAAACTGACATCCGGTCCACCACTAAATGATATATATAT
Organism: Bathynomus jamesi; assembly: GCA_023014485.1. NCBI lineage: Eukaryota > Metazoa > Arthropoda > Malacostraca > Isopoda > Cirolanidae > Bathynomus > Bathynomus jamesi. The sequence goes on from JAJOZX010000450.1 coordinate 317,662, forward strand.
ATATATATATATATATAATTATTTAAAAGATAAAAATCTATACAACTTCGCCTTTAGTAATAAGAAAAACACGAATGTAACCAGGATATTCTAAGTAATGTTGTGTGTGTTTTAACTTTTCTAGGTTCTGCAAGAAATATAACATTCAATCCTCTGTTGCACTGAGGTCATCTCTAATGTAGTGTTTTTGTTAATAGTATAGTATATTAATAGTATAGTATATTAATAGTACAACAGGTAAATATATCTCTCGGGCCTTACCAGCCGACTTTTCACTGATACAACCTTAAGGAGGCGAAACAATTTACCGGTTGGAATCTTTGTTTATCAAAATGCTGTAACTGTAATTTAATTAAGGAGTCGAGTCTTGAGGGTAAGGGCAAATGCTATTGACAGCAGAGAGAGAGAGAGAGAGAGAGAGAGAGAGAGAGAGAGAGAGAGAGAGAGAGAGAGTGTGTGTGTGTGTGTGTGTGTGTGTGTGTGTGTGTGTGTGTGTGTGGTAATTACGACTAATAAACTGACAAGCCATATTTACAAAATTTTGAGAGCCCTAGAAACCTCCGATTCTGACTGAACAAAGTCTAGAATTCAACTCCCCTGGTATGTAGAATCTTATAGCACCCCTGTAGAGGGTTTTCCCCCAACTTCTCACCCAAGGGGCAGCCCTTCTCCCCTATTTCCAACAGAAACACCTACAAAAAAATATAAAAAACGTTACAATCTTTGAAAAATTACATTCAAACAAACATCTTCAATTTGGCTTTCCTAAAGAACTCTATTAAAAAAAAGCCGCTTTATTACAAAGTTTAATTCGAAATATTTACAAAAACGTCATATTAACAATGTTCATTGTAAATATTGCTCAAATACAACAAATAAACGTAAACGCTATTTCAAAATTTTTCTCAGTGCCATTTATTAAATTTATTACAAATCAAATTTGCACGTTACACTAAGATGAAATAAAATCGTCTGTCATTACCCAGAATAAAGTCAGGGAAAAGTATGCATGAAAGGGTTAAATACGAATAATGTACTTTATGAAATGAAAATTGGTGAAAACATGACTGGATTGAATCTATACTTGAAGAGAAAAACAGACAAACCCTTTTATTGACGAAATACCAAAGATACGATGGAATTAACATATAATTTAAAAAATAAGTTAATATATTTCATATTTTTATCTCTTTCTCAAATTAAAATTAAAAATTCTAAATGATGTAATCCATCCAATTTTGTAAAAATGCCTTCGAATATCTCTCTCTCTCTCTCTCTCTCTCTCTCTCTCTCTCTCTCTCTCTCTCTCTCTCTCTCTAAATGAGAGAGAGAGAGAGAGAGACGTCATAAAAATATTATAACAATCCACAATCCCCGTAATATATGTACAGGATGAAAGGAAACACTCGTTCGGATGCTAAATGAAAAACGTTTAACATTAACGAGTGAGTAATTAACCATCCTAAAAATGAAGATAGCAAAATGTATTATGGTTCTCAGGTAAGACGACTGTTAAACTTTAAATAAGATTAAACTAATTGAAGAGATATTGGAATTAAAGTTTTGTTTGAGAATCCCACCTTCGTATTTGGGACTTAGTCCGCAACATATGAACATCAAATAACTTCAGATGTCGAAGTGAACGAACACTAACTTACGTCGTTCGAACTTTGGAATATAACAATAAAGGAAAGCTGTCCAATATTCTCTTCTGAAGTATGTAGTACTTTCATTTAGTTTTAATTTCCAGAAAACAAATGAATTTCTACAATATTAGAAACAACGTAGTATCATACAAAGAGTGTCATTATACTATAAAATACTGCGACATAACTGTATTTTGTTGTTACAATGTTGTACAATGTCCAAATCTAACATTATTCGATGCGTACTGAAGTACTGTGTGACTATTCTTAATCTTTCCAATGGCTACATTTTATCTTTATAGTGGCTATGCTTAATCTTTATAGTGGCTATGCTTAATCTTTATAGACACTATTTATAATAAAGGGTACAGTCCGTTCCAAAATTCGGGATATACACTGCTGGACGGTAAGATAACAGGTGCGCCTCAAGTGTATCCCGATTTTGGTAACCGATGGTACTAATACGGTCTTAAAAGATAATCTTTTGCTTTCTTATTAGTTAAGATTAATTAAGATTTTTTTTTCCAAGTATGGAGTCATCTTTACGACTGTAAGTTTACCCAGTCATTTGTCATCCTCAAATTAGGTTTCAATTTCAAGTTATACAAATTGCGGTGCTCTTCCAATACGTGAACTACCGTAAAATTTACATTCCAATATGTGCTAACTAACGAAAATATCACGACCTAACCTAACCAATCGTCAAGGGCGTACAATTGACCTAACGATTGGTTAGGTTAGGTCGTGATATTTTCGTTAGTTAGCACATATTGGAATGTACATTTTACGGTAGAGCACGTATTGGAAGAGCACCCAAATTGCAGGTTTTTAGAACTTACATGTTCACACTGTACATATATTTTATTTCAATGCGGTGATTGTGTTTTAATGTAATTATTTTTATTTGTATAATATGATTTCTCTTCATTTAAAATAATATTTGACATACAGAACTTATACTGTACTGCAAACTTCAACGATTCTCCTATATTGAATTTAGTTTTACTGCACTGACTCGGGAAGCGTGTGTCTGGTTAGACCTAACGGAGGGGAGACCGAAACATGAAATTACATTTCACACAATTTTATTCAATTAAGCTTTTTGAAACACAGTGATTAAAGGCGGGGTGAAATAACATGAATACGACGAGAGAGAGAGAGAGAGAGAGAGAGAGAGAGAGAGAGAGAGAGAGAGAGAGGGGGGGGGGGGGTAGTCGTCCTCAACCGACTATAATTAGCGAAATTTATAATAAACAAATACCATGAAACACAACACGTCTTTCGACCACGATCCTCAGCAAAAATCTGTTTTAAAATGAGGCACAGGACTGCCAACTGTAAATTCTAAAACTAACTTCTCTCTCGACATACCAACTAGGCTCTCTCTCTCTCTCTCTCTGTTAATCTTGGTGTACAGACCTCCGCATCTCCTCCTCGAGGAGGATACAGCCCTGTACACCGAACTCCGTAGCCTGCTAGGGGATAGGGTGTGTGTAGTTTTAGGAGACTTCAACTGTCGCGGCATAAAGTGGGAAGACAGAACTGCTGATGCTGAAGGGAGGAGGCTAGTTGACTTTGCTGATGAGAACTTCCTCACTCAGTGGGTCAATGAGCCTACACGAGGCGAAAGCGTTCTAGATTTAGTATTCACGACCGAAGACAACCTCGTCACTGGCCTCACCGTTGACGAATCGTTGGGCGGGAGTGATCACGGTCTGATTAGGTTCCGTGTGTGCGTCCCTCTGGTGAAGCGTAGTAACTCGAGAGGCAGTAAGCTCGATCTACGGTGGGCGGACTTTGTTAACCTCCGGGATAGCGTAGGTGAGATGGGGTTAGAGGTCGGCGGCGATGTTGAGGGAGTGTGGAGTGCATTCCGGGACGAGTTTATGGTGCTGCAGTCTGCTGCCATACCCTCAAAACCGGTCACCCCTGCTTCAACGCAGCCTAAGTGGTTCAGTCGTGACATCGCTTCGGCTATCCGAAATAGGAAAGTAGCGTATAGGAAAGCGAAGGCCAATCGTTCCCATGAGAACACTAAAGCGTATGCCCGCCTGTGTAGGGAAGTGAAGGCGAAGGGTAGGCTAGCGAAACGTAACGAAGAACTACGGGTGGCAAGCCTCTGCAAGGGGAACCCTAAGGAGTTCTTGTTATGTTAATAGTAGAAAGACCTCCGACGCGGACATCGCTAATGTGTTTACTGAGTACTTTGCGGGAGTGTTCACCAGGGAGGACACCCGCGTCATCCCCGAGCCAGGCGTCAGGCACGAAGATGCTGGCCTGGATAGTGTTCGATGTACCGCGACAGCGGTTGCTGATAGAATAGACAAATTGAGCGCGTTTAAGGCTCCTGGAACAGACCAGTTTCTCCCCAGTGTTGCGGGAGGTGCGCGACCAGGTGGCTCCCCACCTGGCTACAGTCTTCAACAAATCGTTGGAGACGGGCCAGGTGCCTGGTGACTGGAGGGAAGCCAACGTGACCCCTATCTTTAAGAAAGGGGATCACGAAAGTCCAGGGAACTATCGTCCCATTAGTCTCACTTCAGTTGTAGGTAAATTATTAGAGGGGATAATAGCGGATAGGATTGTTGACATTTTGATTCCTACAAGCTGCTTGGGGACTCCCAACATGGGTTTAGACGGCATAGGTCGTGTCTCACCAACTTGCTCGAGTTTTTCCACGTCATGTTGAGTGAGTATGATAAGAGGAGGGCGATTGATATACTTTATCTCGACTTTCAGAAAGCCTTTGATAAGGTACCTCACTGCCGGCTAATGGCGAAAGTGCGCGCGCTGGGTATCGGTGGGGAAGTAGGTAGGTGGATTGAAAACTGGCTGAAGAATAGGCGGCAGAGGGTTGTAATTAAAGGGGCTAGTTCGGGTTGGGCCTCGGTCACTAGCGGGGTTCCTCAGGGTTCCGTTTTGAGGTCACTGTTGTTTATCACTTACATAAATGATATCGACGGTGGCATCGTCAGTAGGATCGCCAAATTCGCTGATGACACCAAGATTGGGGCCAATGTTGGGACGCCGGAGGCGATCGAGCAACTGCGTGCGGACCTCGGTAGGATAGGAGTGGGGTCCGAAAAATGACAAATGCCGTTTAACCTGGGTAAATGCAAGGTGATGCACATTGGCTATGCCAATCCCAAGTCGGACTACTCGATGTTGAAGAGTAATATCGAGGCCACTGATTTGGAAAAGGACTTGGGTGTGCTAATTAGCAGCGACCTTAAGTTTACCAAACAGTGCATAGAGGTTGAAAAGAAAGCCCAGAAGCTGTTGGGTTATATCAGGAGGCAATTAATTTCAGTTTCGGAACAAGGAGATTGTGCTCTCACTGTACAATTCCCTTGTTCGGCCGCACCTGGAGTATGCTGTGCAGTTCTGGTCGCCCACCCTCAGGAAAGATATTGAGAGGCTGGAGCGAGTGCAGGCGAGGGCCACAAAGTTAATCCCTTCCGTTAGGCATATGGGCTACAATCGACGGTTACGCGCCCTGAACTTGTTTTCGCTTGAAACTCGGAGGCTGCGCGGTCAACTGATCGAGGTTTTTAAGCTCTTACGCGGGTTCAACGATGTCGATTTTAGAAGTATGTTTAGTTTAAATGATAACCCAACTCGCAACAATGGTTGGAAGTTGGATTTGAAACGGTTTAGGACTAGTGTGTGTGGGAATTACTTTACGTATAAGATCTGTGACACATGGAACAGGTTACCTTCGGAAGTTGTGAACAGTTCCTCTGTGGATCAGTTCAAGAAAAGGGTAGACGAAATCTTGCACACTATTTGAGTGTGTAACGACATTTAGGACCTCAGTCTGCGGAAATTTCTTTTCCTATAAAATAGTTAATATCTGGAACCAACTTCCCTCAGAGGTTGTTTCCAGTCAGTGTAAATCTGTTTAAAAATAGGCTAGACAAAGTACTGAACACACTCATAGTTTAAGATTAAAACCTCAGAAAACTCTGCAGGAGTTCGCTTGCGCGGTGTCTCTGTGAGCAAGCTAAATATAGAGCTATTTATATATTCTCCACTTTCCTGTAAAATTTCCTTGGCTACTTTTCCAGGGTCAAGGTATTTTCTTCAACCTTTTTCCGTACCTGCCTCTGGCAGGGAGGGAGCGGAGGGTGGGGAGAGAGCCTTCTACTTTTCTATCCAGTTTTCTACTACTGCTAGGATAGTTGAAAGAAAAATAAACTTTTACAAAATTTTCCCTGGCACCCGTTGCCATTGGTACCTCCTCGGTATGGGCCGCAAGGCCTTTTGAGGTACTTCTTTTCCTTGTAACTCTCTCTCTCTCTCTCTCTCAGCAGTTAACATTAAAACAAATTTCATTGATCTTCCTATTCTCTTTAGTAAATGAGATAAAAAAAATTGCAGTATATATATATATATATATATATATATAGACGCGAGTATATAAAACAGGAATCATTTTTATATTTTCTCATTATCATTTCTATCAAAGTTCAAGTTCGTAATTAATAAACGTCATTTATTTCTCAATCAAATATTTTTTTTTCTGAGAAAAAATCCTCCATTTTCTTTATCAATATAGTTATTAATGGGTGACTTAAATAAAATTAAGAAAAAATAAAAACGTAACGGAAAATAACAAAATTTCCTGTATAAAGTTTTTCAAAGTATATATACACGGTGAACCAAAAGTAGGTGGACAGTAGGTTGAATACGGTTTGTGTTATATTATATTATAACTATGGTGTTCATTATAACTATGGTGTTTGTGTTATATTATATTAAATATTATAACTAAATTTATTTAAATTTTATTTTGTATTATAGTATACAAAAAAATTAAATATGTATTCTCAAAATAAACGTTATCATTTACTGTCCACCTACATTTGGTTCACCCTATATATATATATATATCCCGCAAATGTGGCAGGATGCTGCAGAGGGGTTGACCGCAGGTCGATCCTAAACCATCGTTCAAACTCACATAAAATGAAAAATTAAATGATATATGTTACAGTCAATATGTAAATTAGGCAATTTATAAATTGTCTGAAATTCAGGAAATGTGTAAAATTAGTGATATACACAAAACAAAACCTAACAAAACCTATCTAACCTTTCTGGTAATACTGCATATGCATGCCCACTGGTATTTCCCAATATGTTGCTTAAAAATTCTTGATCTGGCTCCCGGGGCTGGTAAATTCGTAGTCAGCGACTAACCACTACACCACCGAAACATATATAAATATATATATATATATATATAAAGAACGACGCATGTATAGGAGAATATTCCGCGCAAGATGAGGAGGGAGGCCCATGGTGTAATGGTTATCATATCTGACCGGCAATCGGAAGATCCCGGGTTCGATTTCCGGGTGGTTACCTCATTTTTTCATTTGTTTCGTTCTCCCTCCTCATCTTGCGCGGAATATTCCCCTATACAAGCGTCGTTCTTTACGTTAATTATACTGCGTGTTTGCAGTTAAAAAAAAAAATATATATATATATATATATATATATACTAGCTGAGGTACCCGGCGTTTCCCGGGATAAATTTCACATTGCTGTTGCATGTCGTTCACGGTCAGCTTCAAGACGTGATTGTCTTTCTTGCAGCGTTTCTCTTGCTCTGGTAGCTGCTACACTTTCTCGGACAGCTTCAAGACGTGATTGCCTTTCTTGGAGGTTTTCTCTTGCTCTGATAGCTGCTACACTTTCTGGGACAGCTTCAAGACGTGATTGTCTTTCTTGGAGGTTTTCTCTTGCTCTGGCTGTTGCATGTCGTTCACGGTCAACTTCAAGGCGTGATTGTCTTTCTTGTGAGCTTTCCTGCTTCCGGGCTTCTTTATTTTTTCTGGCTGCTGATGTAGATCTGCCCAAACTTGCCCATTTCTTTGGTGGCATGGTAAAGTTGTTGAGATTTTCAAAAACTGCAAAAAAACATTGCCACATTAACTTCCTGTGACTATTCGCACATCAGACAAAGAGACAAAGAGACAGGCTGACCGACTCTGTGTTGACATTCTTCATTCCATAAGAGGTTCCCGTGCCAAATTTGGTAGCTCTAGGTCAAACGGTTTGCGCTTTAAAGGACAAACAAACAGACAGGCGAAAAAATATATATATATATATATATATATATATATATGAAAATGAAAAGGTTTATTGGCAGACTATAGTCCATGGACCATATGACAAATATTATTAATACAATGACAGTTCACATACTAAGGATAAAAATATATACAATTCATTAGAAATAATACAGTAATGTCGAAGTGGAGCTACAGACAGACGGTTTCGTACCAAGAATTCCTAAGCTTAGAGGATAAACGGCAGGACTCATGGATAGCTTGGATAATCGGGTTGGTTGATTTTTTATTTCTTTGCATTAGAGTGTATTGAGCACGTCTTGTTACCTCAGGGAAGCTCGGGTCATTGCGGGTAACAAACATTTGCGAAGCTGAGCATCTCGGGAGGTAATCTATGTAAGAGTCTAAAGGACCTGTTGTACAGCAAATTTAGGGTTCTGCCAGAACCTTTTTTATAATTCACCCAGAGTTGCTGTCCGTATATATTATTGCAGAAAGTACGAGAGAGTGTCTTTAGCTTCACTTGTACATAATCGAAAGTTTCTAATAGTCATATTCGCTTTAGCACACAGGCTTCGAGATTGTTTTCTTATATCCGAGTCATCACTCAAGGAGCTGGTAATAGTTTGACCCAAATACTTAAACTCTTGTACTTCCTCAATTACTTCACCTTTCATTTTAAACCTTATATCAGCTGGCTGACTACAGCGTTTAGGATGAAATTGCAGAAGCTTAGTTTTTGTAACATTAAAAAGAATATCAGGTTTCTGCGAATACACTTCGCAGACTTTTAGTAGCCGATCCAGACCTTTCACAGAGGGACTTTATATATATATATATATGATGAATAGAACCACGAAGGAAAGGAAACACAGATGGTGCTCAAGCGCTTTCGTCTAATGAGGATATCATTAGACGAAAGCGCTTGAGCACCATCTGTGTTTCCTTTCCTTCGTGGTTTTATTCATCATAAATATTTTTCACGTGTTACTTTCGTGAAATAATTTTCATATATATATATATATATAAATATATATATATATTTATATATGTAAAAAGTGAACAATGAACAATTCCTACACCATCATTATATGGATTCATTGTCTTCATGCAGTACTTATGTTCTTATAGTTTTATGTTGAATGTTCATTTTTACATAAGAAACCAAAATCGCCTAAGCGAGTTTTTGGATAGAATTTCGATTTATACTTCTTTATTCATTACTGTATTTCCCTAATTCATCTTTTCTAATAATGACTTATACACTATGACGTCATAAAATAACTTTGTTCTCTTTGCGTTTCCCATGCCTTGTACACTAAGTCGCGCGCTTGGTATGTGGACGTCTTCCGTGTGCAATGTATGGTAAATTCTTTAATAATAATGTTGTGGTGTTGTGTAGTATAAGCATTATTATTCAACCATATTCATCCATACGTCACGTTTTCCCGTCATTGATTTCCCTTGATCATTGTCCTATATAAATTTTATTAAATATTCATTTTTTACTCGTGTCAATTTGTGAAGCGCGAAACTTTGGGCATTCGTTCGAGAACGCGAAAATACGTTCTCGTATTATTTTTTTCATTTTTATTTTTAATTATATGACCTCCCGAGATGAACTCAAAAAAATGCTTAGTAAGATCGAATTCCGCTCACTACAACAGATTCGAGCGCCTCAAAGATAAAATATCTCCGTTCGCTCTGATTTCAAATTCATAACATATTATAGCATATTATTTCGTAAATAAATTATCTCGTAAGTGCCATGTACGTTGTATTATATTTCTAAACATCTTAATTGTCTATTAATATGAAACACTGTAAAAACAAAACAAAGTTATAGTAACTGTTTAATTGTAATTAACTGTAATACTTTAATTTAATATAACGTAATGTACTTTAATGAAACTGTAATTAATAATAACTTGTAATGTACTTCAATGAAACTGTAATTAAATGTAATGATTTAATTTATGTAAGAATGTACTTTAATAGAACTGTAATGAACAATCATAAGCGAATGTGAAGTAATCCATAATTGTAATCGTAATTGTGATGAACCAAAATTAATACGTACTCAGTCGTGTACTTAATTTGTACTTATGTGTACTATTACGAAATGATATCGCCTTCATAAATGTAGACTCGGCGAAAAATACAAATTAGTTTTTATTTTTATTTTTTTAATTATTTTTAGTTAAAATCTTTCAAAACATCTGATCATGTGTTTAAAAAGGGGGGAAATTTAACCTTCAACTGTCCTCCCCCAAAACATTTAAGTTTATATTATACATGTACTTGTAAAATTAAGAGCACTTCTTCATTAGACTTCTTCATTGCACTTCTTCATTAGACTTCTTCATCAAGTCACTTCATTAGAGAACTTCATTACGAGACTCTTCTTTGGACTGCAGCCTCGCTGCGGCGGAGGGGGCAGAGGCCCCTTGCCTTCTTAATATTTTTAGATTCCGGCCTGAGCCATGGTCGAAAGAGGTCGAACCTCTACCCCTGTAAATTCAGAGCACTAACTGTAATTTTTAAGAAGTAAATTACCGTAAGAGAAAGTTTTTATATTTTCCTTCGAGCCGTGCTCTCTTCAGAAGAACTTAGTTAAGTCGACAAGTTATAAAAGAAAAGTCGATAATTTTAGTATCAGAGAAAGTATCAGAGTATTATAAAAAGAGAAGAATTAACAGAGTGGCGACCCTTTGCCCAAATTAAGAGACAACCCAAGCACCATATAAGATATCGGCATAACAGTCTGGCGAGTCTGTAGCCAAGAGTTTAACAAGAGGCGACCGAAAAGAATTAGAATGTTATAGAAGAAATATCCGTTGCTTGCCTCCTAACCAGAATCCCCGTCGATTCCGAACCGACTCAGGGCCATAGACGGAGGGGTTAACATATATATATATATATACTGTGTATGTATATAAAGAGACAAACAGACAGACAGAGGGGTGACTTATTTTGTGGCATAAATAAATTACTCTCTGACTCAATAATGTCGTCAGTGGCTTCACTTTATAATCTTGGTTTCACTTGGGTATTGTATATTTATTGGCAAAGGTATCGCAAATTCGATAGAGTAAAATGTGTAGATTTTTAACTCCATATAATCGGTTTTCAGTGTTTTATTTACCAGTTTTTTAACTTTTTTAAGTTCTTTTCTTTTTTTTTTAAGTCCTCACTGATTTGTTAAGTTTTTCATTGTTTTTTATGTGAAAAGGTTCCGCCAATTTGTTTATATTTTAACTCTCTGTAACTAATTATAATATTAAATATTTAAATTGTAAATAATTATCTGTTAATGTCAGTAAAGTTAAATGTTTTAGATTGTTTCGTTCCCTTCACTTTAGTAGGTAACAGCAGCAAGACCATTAGCCATTTACGAACGTTTGTATTTATTCTTAGAAGCTAAGCCACGAAGGGACCAATCAATTGCAGGCATAACTTATTATCAAAGCTGGGCACAAACCGTTAATCGTTAATTAACGAAGTTAACTTTTTCGTTAACGATTTAACTTTTAAGTTAACTTTGAAAATCATTATCGGACTAATTAACTTCCGTTACATTTAACTTCCGTTAACTCAAGTCCGTTAACCCAAAAAATTCATAAATAAACGTTTAAAAGTTTCTATTATTTTCAGTGCTGAGCAGGTGCGCAATTAATCCGCCACTGTTAATAGTGATGAACGAATTTCCATTTCCGCAGTGCAAAATCAGGCGATATATTTGTTTCCGTCGCCACAATTTGTGTCTTACCAAATATGGTAGTTATTTATGGCATTGGTTTGAGCAAAACATGGTCGACTGTAAAATCAGGCGGAAAGATTTGCCATCTGAGTTGAATGTTTCAACTTCTTTCAAGAAATATCACGAGCATTTTAAGGCACTTTCAATAATATATATGTAACAATTACAACAAATAACTACATTCGTTTCATTTGCAGTCTGTCTCTTGCGCAACATGTTTGTGCTAGTGAATATTTAAAAATAATCGTTGTCAAGTAAGTCATGTATATTTATAATATGTCTGTGAGTACCTATTAGTAGTCTCCTTGATACATTTCAAGAACCATAAAACTGATCAGGTAAGATTTCAATTCTCATGTCACTTTGATGACATAAATTAAGTCAATTGATGTCTTACAATGGGAGCGTTTTCACCTTAACCCTTTATGTCCTGCGGTACTTCTAGGTACCACATCTTTAAAATCTCCATAATCATTTTTCTACCCGGTTGATCCTGCCGGTACTTTCAAGTCCCAATGTGAATTAGTTTCTTTATGAGATAATAGATGGCGTTGATAAGTAAATGTGAGCGTGTGGCGCCAGAGGCTGTTTACTCTTTAGTATCTCTGCTGTGAAGACCGAAGAAATTTCAGTGCAATTACTTCCGAATATTCTGTGCCATATCTGTTCCAAATAACAAAGGTAAGGGTTATTTTTATTTTATTTTTTGAAATGTTCAAGAATGCTTCAAACAATGTTGTTCTTGTTTATTATTTTAAGTGTGAAATAATAAAGGATTTATTGAGTCAACTTGTTCTCTATGGGCAAGGACATCCTGAGGGCAAGAGATCATCCCTGTCTGATGAAAACTTTGATATGTAATTTTCATGAAGGGCAACATGCATCTCATGGACAAAATGGAGAACGAGAAGAAGAGGGAAAATTAAATTATATATATATTGTGTTTTTCATTTTTTTTATAATAAAAGTTAACGTTAACGGTTTATCGGTAACTTCCGTTACATGTTTAACGAATTAACGGATTAACGGTTAACGAAGTTAACTTTTGGTTAACGGATTAGCGGTTAACGAAGTTAACTTTTTGGTTAACGGTGCCCACCACTGCTTATTTTATATATATATATATATATATATATATATATATATATATATATATATATATATATATATAGTGTGTAGCGCCAACAGTAGTTAAGAAAGGTCCCCAAATGTTCAAGTATTGTCACTGGAATTTTATAGCTTAAGCGAAAAGTCGACATCGACAAACGAGAGCGAGATATTGGAAGAATTTTGCGGGTCATCCTGAACTGATAGCGATGAGATGACTGCTTAACTGCAAAGAGACCGGACATGGAAGCTTCGGATTCAGAGAAATACCGAACGGAATTATTAATCACTTTCTTGTACCAGCAAAGGTTCTTCGAAAAGACGTCAGAAGAAAAACAAGCACAGAGACCAGTTATTCGCCGTCCCTCTGTATTGAAAACACCTCAAAATACTCTTGCATCTTCTGAACCTTGACATCGTCACCTATTCGCTGCGTTCTTACCCTTCATTTATTCCTCCTGCAATTTCGTGTCGTGTGTACAGGATGTTCCTAAATTACATTTCCTCTTTCCTATGTAAATTAAAGGAAATAGGGAAGATAATTTAGGAACACCCTGTATTTTTTTTTTAATATTTTACTCAACCTAATTGTCCGTAAGTTATAACCGCGTTTTTATTATTCTGTAATTGTTATCCTTCATTTTTCTCTCATTACTGACATTAATTTGTACCATTATTTGTACCATTAATGTCATTAGTTGTGCGTAAGAGCGTCTAGTTATTTTCCTACCATACAATAAATACCGACTACTAAGTTCCAGACATGGGGTCTATTACTGGGTTTCTATTACTATTACTGTTACTTTTAATTTCTTCTATTACTATTACTTTATTTTTCATCTATTACTATTATTACTACTTGGTCATCTATTACTATTACTTTTGTATGTGGGGTACTTTACTCATTTGAAAAGGATCTATATGTCTATTTAAATGCAATTAGAAGCAGTGTTAACAAATATTTGTTTCAACCAAACCATTACAATTTCCGAGACTGAAGGACACTGAGTGTAGGAGTGTAGGCTTCATAAATTTTACTTTATTGAAGGAAAAATGTGCCACAATATTAGTTCACAATTTCACATGTTTATTTTAGTTTAGAGTAGATTTAGTTCATTTTTTCAGTTCTTTGTTCACACAATATGTCCATTGCCACTGTAATAGAAAAGTAATAGACTATTATCTATTGTCTTCTATTACTATTACTAATACAGCCAAAAAATTATGATCTATTACTATTACTTGAAAAATCTGTAATAGTCTATTACTAATACTATTACTCCATGTCTGCTCCTAACATTATAAATTATAGAACCACCGCTATATATATATATATATATATATATATATATATATATATATATATATCGTAAAGAACGACGCTTGTATAGGAGATATTCCGCGCAAGATGAGAGAGAGAAAACGAAACAAATGAAAAAATGAGGTAACCACCCGGGAATCGAACCCGGGATCTTCCGATTGCCGGTCAGATATGATAACCACTACACCATGGGCCTCACTCATTCAAATGCCGTAATTCTTCTCCATACGCGCAGAAACCAATGCCCCAAGGGGGCACCTCCCTCATGCCGTAACATTATATACATTTAACTGCAAACACGCAGTATAATTAACGTAAAGAACGACGCTTGTATAGGAGATATTCCGCGCAAGATGAGAGAGAGAGAACGAAAATGAAAAAATGAGGTAACCACCCGGGAATCGAACCCGGGATCTTCCGATTGCCGGTCAATCGGAAGATCCCGGGTTCGATTCCCGGGTGGTTACCTCATTTTTTCATGTTTCGTTCTCTCTCTCATATTTTGCGCCGAATATCTCCTATACAAGCGTCGTTCTTTACGTTAATTATACTGCGTGTTTGCAGTTTATATATATATATATATATATATATATATATATATATATATATACAGGGTGTTTGAAAACTTTCTGTACAAATTTTAATGGGGGATAGGCAACACCAAGACAAACCTTTTCGTCTATAAGTGTATGTCCGCTGACGTCACCATTCGGCGCGAGAGGGCGCCGCTGCAATTGGCTAAAAGGTGAAGGGCTAGACTCGCGCTTGCCGCGGGCATTCTTAAATCGGACGTAGTACGCGTAACATGGAGCGCTTCACGACTGCTGAGATGGCTGACATGCATATGGTGTATGGGGCTGCCAATGGAAACGGAAGAGCTGCTGTGAGGTTGTACCGACAGCGCTTCCCAAACAGACGTGTACCAAACCACCAAACGTTTGCGCATTTGCATCGGCGACTGCGAGAAACTGGAACATTCCATGCAAACATGCATGACACTGGTCGGGAGAGAAACGTGCGACTCCTGACATGGAAGAAGAAATCCTACGGCGATTTGAGGACAATCCAAGCGCAAGCACGCGAGGTGTTGCACGTATCCTCGGTGTGAACCACGACCTGGTCTGGAGAGTGTTGCACGAGCAGCAATTACATCCGTTTCATCGTCAGAGAGTCCAGGCATTACAAACCCGTGTAGCATGTGGATTTGCGTGCGCCCACACGTGAGAATTGTGCATGTTAAACACACCCTCACGTGTGAAACAGGCCTCATCTGAGAACAGCACATAAGCCGGAAAATTAGGCTGCACCGCTGTCTGCTGCAGAAACCAGCGTGCGAATTCCACACGAAGAGGGTAATCCCGAGGTTGTAATGCCTGGACTCTCTGACGATGAAACGGATGTAACTGCTGCTCGTGCAACACTATCCAGACCAGGTCGTGGTTCACACCGAGGATACGTGCAACACCTCGCGTGCTTGCGCTTGGATTGTCCTCAAATCGCCGTAGGATTTCTTCTTCCATGTCAGGAGTGCGCATGTTTCTCTCCCGACCAGTGTCATGCATGTTTGCATGGAATGTTCCAGTTTCTCGCAGTCGCCGATGCAAATGCGCAAGCGTTTGGTGGTTTGGCACACGTCTGTTTGGGAAGCGCTGTCGGTACAACCTCACAGCAGTTCTTCCGTTTCCATTGGCAGCCCCATACACCATATGCATGTCAGCCATCTCAGCAATCGTGAAGCGCTCCATGTTACGCGTACTACGTCCGATTTAAGAATGCCCGCGGCAAGCGCGAGTCTAGCCCACTTCACCTTTTAGCCAATTGCAGCGGCGCCTCTCGCGCCGAATGGTGACGTCAGCGGACATACACTTATAGACGAAAAGGGTTTGTCTTGGTGTTGCCTATCCCCCATTACAATTTGTACAGAAAGTTTTCAAACACCCTGTATATATATATATATATATATATATATATATATATACTGGCGTTCAAAATATGCAATAATAATAAAATTCTTTTAATTCTTTTTATACGTTACAGGAAGTAAAATGATATGTCTGTCCAATTAAGGAGCTTTCAAATGTAGTGTTTTGTTACATGAAGACGTACGAGCAATTAATCAATATTGAAAGAAATTGTATTTAATGGTGACCTCACGTTTTGATTAAAATAATTGTTTATGTTCGCAGAAATATTGATATTATTGGTCAGAATGTTTTTCTGTTATTTGTATTTATACATTTTATCCCATTTTCCTTCAAAAATGTAATTTGACTCGTGAAACCTACACCTGAATATTGGTTGGTAACATTGTGCCCTTCTCTTACGGATATCTGGAAATGGCTCTTGCAAAGGAAATATCATTCGAAAATAAACTCAAGATTAATTAATACCTTCTTGATGAAGAACTACAGAGACAAATAGCCAATAAAGTGGGAGTTTCATTCTCCACGGTGATCAAAACCCCCCTCGTCACTCGCAAAATGGGAGTGTAATGAACAAAGTAAGCCGACGGCGAAAAAGAAAGACCTCGGAAAAAGAAGACAAATACGTGATTTTATTGAGCAAATGCAACAAAAAGAATATTAGCGTTCGAGTAGCTACTGAAGTCAATGCATCACGCAATAGCAGCACTTCTACTTTAACATCGAAGAGACGTTTGAGGGAGGTTAGTTTAATGGGCCGGGTTGTTACCAGAAAGCCTCTTTTGCGGCGAAGAAATAGAGCCAAACGTTTGAAATTGGCATAAAATCACAAAAAATGGTTGCTCAAAGACTGGCAAAAGCGGCTTTCTAGTACCAACTCGACCCATTAAACCAACCTCCCTCGAACATCTATTCGCTGTTGAAGTAGAAATGCTGCTATTGCGTGACGCATTCATTTCAGCAGCTATTCGAACGCTAATATTCTTTCTGTTGCATTTGCTCAATAAAATCATGTATTTGTCTTCTTCTTCCGAGGCCTTCCTTTTTCGCCGTCGGCTTACTTTGTTCATTACACTCCCATTTTACGAATGACGAGAGGGTTTTGCTCACCGTGGAGAATGAAACTCCCACTTTATTGGCTATTTGTCTCTGTAGTTCTTCATCAAGAAGGTACTAATTAATCTTGAGTCTATTTTCGTATGATATTTCCTTTGCAAGAGCCATTATACAGTTATACAGATATCCGTAAGAGAAGGGCACAATGTTACCAACCAATGTTCAGGTGCAGGTTTCACGAGTCAAATTACATTTTTGAAGGAAAATGGGATAAAATGTATAAATACAAATAACAGAAAAACATTCTAACCAATAATATCAATATTTCTGTGAACATAAACAATTATTTTAATCAAAACGTGAGGTCACCATTAAATACAATTTCTTTCAATATTGATTAATTGCTCATAAGTCTTCAGGTAAGGTAACAAAACACCACATTTGAAAGCTCCTTAATTGGACAGACATATCATTTTACTTCCTGTAATGTATAAAAAGAATTAAAAGAATTATAATTATTATATTATTATTATTACATAATCAGCATTTTAAAAAGTGTTTCCATAATTTTGAACGCCAGTGTGTGTGTGTGTGTGTGTGTGTGTGTGTGTGTGTATATATATTATATATATATATATATATATATATATATATTATATATATATTATATATATATAATAAGTTGTTTCACACTTTTGTGGTCACATTCCTTTACAAGGCAAGAAAAAAAATACTTTAGCCTTCGGTAAGTGAACAAAAGGTCAAAATTTTCTTTCAAAAACTTTTGGATCTATAACTCAAAATCCCCGATACTTCTCTGATAGTTCCAGGTACCCCAAGGTTTTTATAGGGGGTAAAAAACTTCTATTAATAATTTAAACTACAATAGTACTTCTTTTTTTTATTTACACTTCTACATATACAATTTCCTCGTCTTGTCCACTTTTACCTTAACATAAACTCTTCCACTTCCCTTGAGCTACTCATGGCCACGTCGCAGCACCGATTCCCTTTCTTTGCATCAGTGAGATTAAGCGACGTCGTCAAGTCTGTTCACTCGTTAGATGGGTGACTGTCCTCCTTCGCATTCAGATGATGTAGTGACCTTTAAAGATTGCTGCCCACTCAATGGCATTCCCATTCGCATTCGTGGTCCACGAGTGAGAATGCACAAAAGTGAAAAAAATCCACATTTGAGAAAAGTGGGTCTTGATTTGGGAAACAATGTTTTCGTCGCTGAAACGGTGCTGAGTGGTAATGTTTAATATTTCCTAACCTAACTTATTTTGACCAATCATAACCTAACCTAACCAATCGTAACCTCACCAGGCTTGAGTTCAAGTACTTACTTGTACTTGGTACTTGGTACTCAAGTACCAATTTTTAGGTAATGAAAAGCTACATTTGGTAATAAATCTCGATGAAACTGGTAATGAGTACAATATCTGAGTTAGCATTGAGTATCAGTGACTTTATGGTTATGAATACATTATTATTATTTCAACTATGGTCCATGTGATGTATATATGGGCCTTGTGAAGTGCTTGAGTTCACTGTTTGCAACCAGTTGATTGATTTAGTTTCATCATTGTTTTTTATTTTACTTAATTTAGAAATACTCGTGATAACAAGCATCATTGCCTCAGGATGAGGGACAAATTTACATTTACAGGGTGAGTCAGAAGTCCGGAAACATAGGAAGGATAGGAAATTTTTTGCAAAAAGACACGCGTTACAAGTAATGTTATAAGATGTGCTCTATATGTTCTCCTTTCACTTGCAGACATTTCCGAACTCTGTTTCCCCACTCGACCTGGACTCTTTCCAGGACATCGGGCTGGATTGCAGCACAGGCTTCTGTAATGCGCTGCTTCAAGTGGACTGTGTTCCGGATCTTCAGACCATATACAATGGCTTTGAGGTGTCCCCAAAAGTAAAAGTCCAGCGGTGTCAGGTCGGGGGACCGGGGAGGCCACTCCACTGGATCACGACGACCAAGCCAACACCCTGGAAATTATCGTAATAACAATTTCTAATTATTTCCTATGTTTCCGGACTTTTGACTCACCCTGTAGACTGAGTTTAACATATTCACTTTTATATTCCGAACCAACTTACTTTCAGGCTAGGCATTTAGAGTGTTAGCGAGGTCATGCTTATAGGAAACATTACTTATTTGTATTATTGATGTAACTATAAGCTTTGTGATGTTTACAGAGGCTTTGTGATGGATTTGCGTTTAATTTTTGTGAATAACAATAAAATTGTAAACAAATAAGGATAAATTTCATTTTCTTCCACGAAAGCACTTGTATTTGTACTTGACAATTAAGTACTTGGAATTACTTGACCAAATTTTCTACATCAAGTACTTGTACTTACTTTCTCAAATTCCTGAAGTACTTGTACTTACTTTCTCAAATTCCTGAAGTACTTGTACTTACTTTCTCAAATTCCTGAAGTACTTGTACTTACTTTCTCAAATTCCTGAAGTACTTGTACTTACTTTCTCAAATTCCTGAAGTACTTGTACTTACTTGTACTTGAAAAAAGGTACTTGAACCGAAGCCTGGATCAAAGTGGAAAAGGCCATGTTTGAGAATGAGAATGACATGGGGTGGGGTGGGGTGGGTGGGAAGTCACTGGGAACAGACCGATTTGAAAATATCTCTTTTGAAATTCTCACTTTCTCATTTTCCCAATCTTGGGCGGGAAATCGAATGGGAATGATGGTGAGTGAAAGTAAACCACCTTTAGGTAGTACAGATTCTGCGCAGAGCCGTAGGCTCCTCCCGTCACACGATCTTTGCCGTTACGAAAGGGGGTTAAAAAAAAACTCCAAACAGTATTGATATTCCTCCTCCTTTTTCACTTCTGTTTACGTTTCTTCACTTCTCTTCATCATTTCTCCACCCCCCTTTTCTCTTCACACTCTTCACGCGGGTTTATTTAGAGATTCTTTACATTATTAATGTTCGTTTTACTCCATTTATTTCATGTATGTCTTCCTCTCAATTTCGTTGACATTCAACGCTTCTTTAATATTTCAATAATATACGTTTTACATATTAATAACCTAACCTTTTGGGAATGTGTGTGTGTGTGCGTGTGTGTGCGTGTGTGTGTGTGTGTGTAAATTCAAAATTAAGTTACGAAACCTCAACAATTTTTAAGATGCACACCGAGTTTATCGCAACACGAACGTGCGGATCGTGACATTATTATCGGTATCGTCACAGTTTCAGACATTTTTTTAAATTAAATATCATGAAAAAAGAAGGGTGGGTTAGGTTAGATCAAGTTAATTAGGTTAGAGTATGTCAAATGTCGCCACTCACAATGAAAAATTTGAAAAAAATCGCAATTTCGCAAGGTAACCAAATATGTGTGTGTGTGTGTGTGTGTGTGTGGTGTGTGTGTGTGTGTGTGTGTGGTGTGTGTCCAAACAAATGTTTACACTTATTTTTTTGATAAGAGTCCAATTTGGTTCAATATTTTAAAGTTGAAAACGTGGTCAGACGCTCAAATTTAATTTCATCTTTATTTAGTTTAATGAAAAGAGTTACGAATTTTAAAACAAACTGTAAACTATTTTTATAATTCAGAATTCAGTAGTTTCTGTATTCAGAATTTTGGAGTGTGATTCGAAACGTTAATGCATCAAGTTACAGTATTAATACCGAAAGACTCGTAAAATTTATAATAAATGTATATATTTTCCTCGTGTGCGCTTCTAACTGCGTTCTGACATACTGTAGATAGGTCCCTCTTGGATATTGGGTCTTGGGAGTTTGGTGGCTTACTGACCTAGTAGGGTTTACGTGCATGATGGTCCTAACCACGGGGTAAAGATCACCAAAACTGGAAAGAAGAACCCAACCGCGCAACGATATATGATTGAGCCCGGGCATCTACCCTCTTCTTCTTGCACTTTCATTTCCCCCTATCTACGTCTACCCTCTCTATCCCCGACGAGAGGGAGGGGGAAAAAAACCTGGATCTCTTTTTTTTTCTATACTTTTAACATTCGTGATTGAAAGTCTTTTATTAATATTTTCCTCAATATATTTAATACCATAAAATATCTTTTTAATTTATTTTATTCCTCTCGTTTTCGAAATTAAATAATAACTGAACTTCAGTATTAAAATAATTACAAAAAACAAAGAAAAAAAAGTTTTATGAACTTCGCTTTTTTCACACACAAAAAATTTTTTTTTAATCAAAATGAAAAATGACATTCGTTGCCTAATATTTGATCAGTAAATTTTTTTTACCTTTTTGAGGCTTCTCTCATATATATATATATGAGAGAGAGAGAGAGAGAGAGAGTAATCATAGTGCTTCACTTACAGTAAGTGCTTCGACATTAGATTATTGTCCTCCATTTTGATTGAGATTTGATCTCAACCGAATGAAGGATTCGCTGATGTGAGCGTTCTGTCTCGGGTTTGCTCGAAGAGTCGAAGGCGCTCCCGATAAACGACGAGAAGGCAAAGGAGGTGATGAAAAGGCGAAAGAAAAGGCGAAAGAGTAAAAAAAGTAAGTATCAATAATGTTTGCGGTTATTTGGCATCCACTGTAATGACAAAATGACAAAGGTCACGTGATGGAAGGAACCTATACATATATACGTGGGATCCGAGCAATCTAAGGGTCGCTACATCATCTAAACGCGAAGAATGGGCGCTCGTCCAACTACTGAACAGACGCAACGTCGTATAACCTTGCTGGGTGTAACGGGAAGCGGTGTTACGACGTGGCCAAAACGTAGCCCCATCCGAAAGTAAAAATATGGGAATGAAGAAACTTCACAGCCCGATCGAAATACAGGGTATTCCAAAATTATCTTTACAAATTCAATTAATTTAAAATGAATTTGTAAAGATAATATGTGGACACCCTTTATGCAACTTGAAGAAAAACAATTAAACTCAAAACATGTATGAAATAAACTCAGCGCCCGTAGCGAAGTGAAGACACTGAAATTGAGTTTTGACTCCCACTGGTGATGCATGGCAATCCAAAAGTTAGCACAATGGGCTGTATTAGTTGGTCTGAGCGCCGTGCCAGTTTCTGGCCTTTCTGACTGATTATTATTATCATTATGTATATATAAGTGAGTAAAGTCTCACTTTATATGTAAATAAGAGTAAAAACCTTTTTATTACATAAACATGCGAAACGTTCTCAAATTAGATTTAAATAAAAAAGCAAAACTTGCGAAGTTTGAAATTTAAACTTTCTGAAATATTTTTTTCCGCTTTTAACTCGCGAAGGTTAAATTAAATTCTGCGCCGAACATGACGAAAACTTTGGCTACTTTTAACTTTTTAAAAGAAGACAAATGAGACTCATTTTTGTGATCCATTTTTTTGGACTGAACTTCATTCAAAATTTAGAGAGATAAATTCATCACTAAAATTTTATTAAAAATTCTTGAGGCACAAAATCAAAATATTTTAATTAAAATATTACTTAATTAGTATATAGAAGAATACGTAAACAATTTCTCCTCCGGATTTTAATTTTAAACACTTTCTCAAGCTCGTATCGAAGGTCATCACAAAAGGTCAACCTTGGGATAATTTCAAGTGCTGGCACCAACTTCTACATTGCCCTTGAATGCCTAGAGTTAATCTTAGAGAATTCAGCTCTGTCAGCAAAATCTGATGGATATTTCCTCACACCCGCGTTCAAACACCACGGAGTGCCTTGTTCTTGCCCTCAGAGTTGGACTTTCTGCGTTTACTCGTACACCTGCATCAGTTTCGACCCTGGGAAGACTTAACGACATTTTAACGGTATTTTCATTCTTTGAACCGTTAACGGGTGAAGTTTCAAAGTCAGTCTGTCTTCAAGCACTATCGCATAAGCATCTTTGCTTACAGGCTCTCGCGCCCTACAGCCTATGAGTTCATATAAACTTAGTGTCTATAACCTTTTGCATCGGCCTGACTCATTTAGTCTTCAGCATTTTACAGTGTCGTGTTAAGTTACTTTATTATGCAGCCTACAAATTCATACAAACTCTCAGCCTAACCGAATAGGTTCTATAAAGTGTTTCCAATACCGCGTATCGGATTTAACGTAATACCACATGTACGCTTATGATTGTTTTTTAAGTACCATATTTTATCATCCTATCCTATTACTGCATCTCAATACCATTGAATCACTGTACTTTTGTCCTCTATGTAATGACTCTTTGATTCTCGGCATTCAATAATTGTAATATTTGCGTATTTCAACACAAACTACCTTATTGTTAATCACTAAGTAATTGGTCTTCTATTTTTGCTAATTAAACAAAAACTACGAAGCCTATTAATCTCATTTATTACTGACATTATTTATTTGATCGAAAAAAATTAAATTGATGACCCATAAACAATCTTTAATTAACTTAATTATATTTATTATAGGGCCTAACGTCAACTGGCCACTATAAGCATAAATAACAGAAAAAAAAAATGTACAAAATAAAATTAATGAAAATAAACATTCGATTTATTAAAATCTACAAAACGCAATTTGTGAAAAATAATTATCCATCCATAAATATTCTGATAATTAATCATTCATTCGCGAAAAAATATTAAATTTGAAAAAAATTATGTGATGTAAAATTAAACGAAATAAACAAACAAAATAATAATAAAAAAAATTGAAATGAATATAATATAACTAAAAATGATAATTAAATAAAAAAAAAAAAAAAAAAAATTCCCCTCCATTAAAAACTACCTTTTCAGTTCGTAAAATATTTAATTCAAAGTTTTTTTTACTTAAAGAAATGCAAGAATAAAATATAAAATTAATAATTATCTAAGAAAAATTATTCTTCAAAGTGAGAAATGATTTTTACAAAAATCTAATTTCCTATTAAATGCATTAATTAGTGTAAATTGTAAACAGATTATAAGTGTTATCCATATAGACAAATGAGCGGTTTGACAGGGCGAGGTTATTCTGTGTGAGCAAGGCTTTATGCCGAAACGTAACGGAATATAACTCCATCTCTTATCTGTCTTTTTCTACCACCCTCAAACCGCTCAGATTATCATAAGGTTTGTATTCAAATAAACTGGTATCTGAATGCGTTCGAAATTAAATTTACAGCCATAAATATTAACATCATTGCGAGAGTTTGACAAAAAATTGCCATTCATTCGTTGCAACTTCGAATTTAATTTTAACATTGCAAAGATCACCTTTGCAATAAACGGATACAAGGCTCTCATCCTATTTAAGCGAATAATTTTGTGTGTGTGTGTGTGTGTGGTGTGTGTGTGATTGTGAAATTCCTGCATCACCTCGAATCAGAACGCTTTAAAAACTATTTAATGATTCGAACCTAAATTGTGTCAAATGAGTTCGAATCCACAGAAAGTAAAGGTTACACCATCTGGGCAATTCTGAAAAAGAAAAAAGAGTAAAATATTTTCTTATTTTCCAAACTACCAAAGTAGTTTTAACTACTACAGTGGTCTGACCTTATCTGACGCAGTTTGTGTTAAAATAACCGATTAATTTTTGGAATGTACAAAATAAGAACTTAAAACCTAAGTAAACGGTTGTTGCAAGATACATATATGAATTGTTATAAATTATTGCAATAAACGTAGTTTGATACGGAGACCGAGGTAAAACTGTGCAGCGTAGAAGTGGTTTTGTCCTCGTATCGCTGGGCCACTTCCCGAATACGGTATCTTACCACCACGCCAACCAGGAAGCAAAAAACATTTCCTGTCAAGTGTAGTTTTTGAGCGAAACTCGTTTTATTTTGTGTTTTATCAGAAAATGTACTTGTTGATCCTTCAGTTAATTGTATTATAGAAAACTACAATAACCGTAGTTTGATTGATTTTAATACGGACACTGAAGTAAAACGTGCATCACAGAGGTGGTTTCGTCCCCGCGTGGCGAGGACGCGTCCCGAGTACGTCTTTTACTTAGAGTTGCCAGGTCTCCGGTTTTGGGCCGGAGTCTGGAAATTGAGCTTTGTCTCCGGTCAGAATAGGCGAATCTCCGGATTTTTACTGATCTTACTATATATATATGTTGTTGGTTTATCCTATAATCTAATTATTTTTATCAGACTGATGGTAATTAGCATGCAATGACAGTGACATATTAGGTAGTTAGTTGAATGGACTAAGTGTATACATATTTATAATATGTGTAAATGATATGGTATATTATATCTGAGTAGACTTTATATTCAAAACATCGTCAGGAGTAGTGATGAAAGCCGGTATTGAAAAACCGGTATTTATACCGGTATTGGACAAAAGACGATACCGATATCGTGATTATCGATACCCGGTTTTCGGTATTGAAGAACTGCCTATTGTCTTTATTGTGGGAGCAATCGGCAAATGTCAAGTTAACAAAGATTTGTTTTTGTAGGATTCTGTGGCCAATGTGAGTGGAAATGATGATTTATCTTCATACATAACTTACACATGCGGTATATCTTTGAGGGACGTCATTAGTGTATGTCACAATTTGTCATTTATAATATTGTTATTGACGTTATATGATGTGTCCTTTTTCCTGAAAAGGGAAACTATCATCCAGAACTCTCGCCTTAAACATTTGAAATCGTATAAATACGTATTGAAACGTTCAAAAACGTTAGAGAAGCTGTACAAGGCATTGCTTTCCATTAAACCCACTAGTGTCGAATCAGAAAGAGCTTTTTCTGCTGCTGGCTTATTTCTGACCAAGTAAGATCAAATCTCTCTGAACAATCATTAGATAGTCTTTGTTTCCTCAAAACTTACTTCCAAAACCAAAATAAGAAATAAATATGCAAAATTATTAATAAACTTTTTTTTTTTAAATTGTTATTTTTCCCTTTTACCTTTGTTTATCTGATATACTTAATCATTATAAATAGTCCTTCCTTTTTCCTGCCTTTCCCTAGGAGCTGCTGTTCAAACTTTTTTCAATCAATGGTATTTTCCCTTTGGTGTCGGTGACAGAATTTGAAAAGTAACTTCAGTTTTTATTGTCGTTAATGTGGTGAGTACTATAGGTCCTGCAGGCTTGTGGGAGGGTTGGCACTTGGGAGGGTGACACCAAAATAATCATTATAAATTATTCTCTGCATAAAACCGGTATCAACACCGGTATCAGTAAAATAATTGTTCAAATATTGGTATTAAAAATTGTCGGTATTATTTCATCCCTAGTCAGGAGGCGGTGATGATTCGAAATATTCAAACAAAAAACTAGAAATTTTTTACGCAGACCTACATTCTAAATGGACTTAAAACCAATATTGTTATGGCACACTAGGACACATTGTATTTGTTTAATTAATTAATAAATTATATGGTAAAAATGTCATTAAAAGTAAAATTTGCCTCTTTTCTTACATATTTTTGACAAGATAATTTATTCTGGTGAAATTATTCTGGTTGCTATTTTTGTACACGTATCTAATTGTTCTATTCTAGTAAGTAAAACACTTATTATTACGTAGCTCTTATGAAATGATGGCTGTTGTTTTTTTAACCATTTGTAAGTTGTAAGCAGTATTATTTATAAAGAAATAAGAAACTAAGCTGGTTATGTATGTATTTTTTCTTGATTAATTAATTTTGTGTAAAAAATGAGGAAGTTTATATGTCGGTTTAGCTACATAACAATTAATGATGAGCTTCGTAGGTAAAATCTGCGGATTTGGAAACCATCTGATCTGGTAACCCTACTTTTACTACTACACCTTTCAGGAAGCCAAAGAATTTTCTTTCAACTGTAGCTTTTGAGTTGTGAGCGAGAATAGGAATACAGACCTCTTCAAAATTAATGATAATATATTCAGAAAATTGCGAATAAAATGTCATCGAACGGGTGGTAGCTAAAACTACCACAATTAACGTTACACGACAAAATTCAAAACAGATAAAATTGAGCCAAAACTTTAACTCGAGAATAAACACCGATATCTCTGGTCATCTTTCTTGTTTCTTAACTTTCCTCATTCATACCAAAGGGATCCTACGTAAAACTGTAGGTCCTCTTCGTCCCATAACAACCTCAAACATTATTATTATTATTATTATCATTTGGCAAAAACTTGATGAATACACATTGATCAAATAAGATAAAAAGGAAACCACGCACGCGACGTCGCAGTTTCGAATTCCACCAGCTTCTCTAGTTCCAAATTTATTGATTTTCCTTTATCACCTTATTTAAGTGCGGTTATCGCAAAATGCATTTGTATACTCCCTAATGCTACTGCAAATATATTTTAAATGAATCATACTACTTTTATTTTAATTTCTGAACAATATGAAGCCATTGCGCATGCGTGATTCAATATATTTTATAATTTTCTACGAGAAAAACATTTCGTAGAATATCACACCAAATATATTTAAAAAAAAAAATTCTTTACAATTAAAAGGTATTTAAATTAATTAATTACTTTTAACACACACACACACACACACACACACACACACACACAGCAAGTCCCACTCAATAAACTAGTCGAGATGCAAAATCCACAAGCAAAAAATCGTTCTCAAAAATTAAAAAGAAAACGAAGAAGGATAACTTTTATAAATTTCCATTATGATTGAAAACACGGTAAAAACTTCAAAAGAAAGTAATAAAAACATGCTGTAAATGAAGACAACGATCGACTGCCAACAGAATGAATGTAAAAAAACATTGTAAAATATATATAATTATTATTCATGGAATATTATATATATGCGTGTGTGTGTATGTGTGTGTGTAAAGAGAATAATTGTTATTAACTGAATTGTTATATAGCCTCGTACTAACATGCAGCTTAGATTATACGACAGAGAGGACCCACGCCTTAAAATGGAATCGGAACCACGGGTCACTACCTCATCTGAACGTAGAGACGACGGTGAAATTCTCAAAGAAAATAAAATCTACAAAAAAATATAGAAAACATTTTAAAATTTAACAAAATTTCATAATTGGTTGGGAAAAATCTGACGAATAAAACAACTGATAAATTGGAAGGACGGTGCATTCGGCACCCAATCCTAAAAAGCAAATTGCTCTCTGACGAATTGCGTGACACTTTTAACCAATAACAAATTCTTTCTGAATTCTTAAATTTCACTTTTTTTCAATGGATTTTTTCCTCGGCGAATTTCTTTCCACAACTGTGCATAACATCACTTAAGATAAAGGCAATAACAGGAAATTCTCTCGATTAATAATGAAGAGTTTCGGTTAGAACAAGCAAAGATTATTTATAACAAGATCCGAAACTCCGTCCACTTTTGCGTCAGCTTTTTCCTCTTCAACCACCAAGTCGAGTGTGTTTAAAAAGAGAACTAAATTACTCACGAAAAAAATGTCTTCACTTTAAATAAAATTTTAGTTTTTGTTATTGTATAATTTAATACGTAATCAATATAAAATCAGTCAACAAATTAAGCAGTTAGTTTTGTATTTCGTTAAAGATTGATGTCATAATATTCAGTTTTTGATACTTCTGAATCACGCGAGTCAACCCGTTAACGAAGCTGAGTTTTCACTCCATCCGCGAGGTGGCGAATACCTGTTATTCATTTGGTAAATAATGTGTCAGTTTCGTACCTTTTTGGGACGAGTCTTGACATAGAAGCAACGAATTTTTATACCATGATGTGAACAAGACTGTTTTCAAAATTCAGTGGGTTTCCTTTGCGGATGTCATGCACAGATATGAGAGATGGTCTTCGTTGTAGCAGTTTATAGGATCTACAGAGCGTTCGAAAAGTCCCGTCACCCCCTACAAATTTTACATACTGTAATATCAATTTTATTTTTGTGTGATTAATTGAATTTATACGTGATTCATTGACTTTTTTTTTCTTTTCCAGGTATTAGAGTTGTGTAAACAATGGTAGACCAGTCCACTTACACTCTGGAGGAAAGGATAGTAATGAGCACATGGGCTCATGAAGGGTCACATACTGGCAAAACGATGCATGATATCCAGAATGATTTCAATACAACATTCAATAAGCTGCACCACCAAACAAGACGGTATTACGCTGGGAGAAAAAGCTGTTTGAAACTGGCTCCATCAAGGACAGACCACGAACGGAAGACCAACAACGCGAGCAGAACAATGTGAAGGTGTGATTGCATCGGTGGCTCGTTCACCGAAAAAATCACCGGAAACGATCACAAGAAATTGCAGTCCCCATGCCCACAGTGAGAGCTCACATGACAAAAGATCTCGGCATGAAACCATACCACCCGTCATTTATTAATGAATTAAGCGATACAGATATTCTTGATTAGTAACTGTATTTACTGTAATTAAAGTAATTGTTGCTAGTGACTTGTTTCTAAAATTACACCTTCCACATATAAATACAATTAATCACACAAAAATAAAATTGGTATTGCACTATGTACATTTTGTAGGGGGTGACGGAACTTTTCGAACATCCTGTAGATGCTCCCTAACACGTACAGTAGGGTCCATACTTGGAATTCTAGGTTCCCAAAAAAGAATCTACTGTCCCTTTGGTCTCTCTCATCGCGTAATGATGGTATTTGCAAGGACGCACACCAAGCACGTGCCCATAATTGATACTCGAGGGTGAAGTGGGCTCCCAGTAAAATAGATATTAAATACTCATGAACAGAATGTAAGTTAAACTCAGAGAGAGAGAGAGAGGAGAGAGAGAGAGAGAGAGAGAGAGAGAGAGAGAGAAAGGCATGAATAAAAAGTGTTATCATATTTGCCGTTGTTTTCAAGTTGTTTTCAATATCTGAATTACGTACGTGGCGAAAATAACAAGTCAGTGAGAGATATTAATCATTATTGAGTAGTTATATATTTTGTACTTTGGTAGTGCCTATAATGGCCTGTCAGGCTGCGGGCAGTCTTGATTTGATACGGCCATGTGCAGGGCCGGCTAGAGCTGCCACGGGCCCCGGGGAAGGATTGGTATATGGGCCCACCTGTTTAGTCAGTATTTTATTATGAATGTTTTTTGTGTACATAACAAGCAAACTGATTATATGTCCAAGTCACTATTCAAAAGTTTAAGTATTTGGGTCAAACTATTACCAGCTCCTTGAGTGATGACTCGGATATAAGAAAACAATCTCGAAGCCTTTGTGCTAAAGCGAATATGACTATAAGGAACTTTTGGTTCTGTACAAGTGAAGCTAAAGACACTCTTTCGTACTTTCTGCAGTAATATATACGGACAGCAACTCTGGGTGAATTATAAAAAAGGTTCTGGTAGAACCCTAAATTTCTGTACAACAAGCCTTTTAGACTTTTACATAAATTACCCCCGAGATGCTCAGCTTCGCAAATGTTTGCTACCCTTAATGTCCCGAGCTTCCCGGAGGTAACAAGACGTGCTCAATACAGTCTGATGAAAAGAATTAAGAAATCAATCAACCCGATTATCCAAGCTATCCATGAGTCCTGCCGTTTATCCTCTAAAGTCTAAGCTATGGAATTCTTGGTACGAAGACGTCTGTCTATAACTCCACTTAACTTCGACATTACTGTATTATTTCTAATCAACTGTATATATTTCTATCCTTAGTATGTGAACTGTCATTGTATTAATAATATTTGTCATATAGACCCACGCTTCTCAAACTAGGAGTCGCGTAAATATTATTGGGGGTCGCAGAAACATTTGAAAATATTATTTTTTTCATAAATATACAGTGTTAGTACCTATTGCTTTTATGACATTGAGTGAAGAGTCGCGAAAAAATTTGTCTGGTCCAAAGGGATCGCAAGTGAAAAAAGTTTGAGAAGCCCTGATATAGACAATGTGAACCTTTTCATTTTCATTTTCAAAATATACAGTATGAATAAACAACTCAGAAAAAATGACAATTTTATTTTTCGAATCAATTATATTAATTCTATCACCATACAATTTACAAATGCAGTAACAGTCCATGCAGGCAAGACATTTGTTTACTGCAAGATTTTCATAATTAGAAGTGTACTTTCTTTGCCTTCTCTCGAGCAAAGTGGTAAATGATTCTGATGAAATTTAAAGTACGGGCTAACTCGCTTTCATTTACAATGGTTCCCAGATCTGTCAGTCGGTCTTGGGCATTGGTGGACCGCGGATAATATTTTATCTGTTTCAGTTTGACAATGATAATCTCAATAAAATGTATGTTCATTAATTATATTTCCTCCCTCTTATTTAATCAATTGCTTTATTAATATTTTTAGATTTTATCCCCCTCTTTCCGGGCCCCGGGGATTTAACCCGGCTTCCCCGCCCTCTCGGCGGCCCTGGCCATGTGGCACAATTCTCTCGTGGAAAACAAGTATTTAACCGCAAAACATAGTGTGGAAACAATAGGAGGAGGCAGTTTTCAGGAATTTAGGAAAATGAGACCCCTCGAAATGAATACCACGTCAACCTTTCCCTCATCCAAAATCGCTGCCTACACCATTATACGAAAACCATGGAGTTGATCTCTGGGCTGCAAATAGGATTCCTGAAGTGTTTGATCGCCCATTTGCATATTCATATGTGTTCATTCGATGTGAATCAATCAAACAATTTGTCCGAAAATAAAGCGGACCTTCAAAACGAGAACAGGTCTATAAATCCCCGGATTTTGAGTTATTTAGTCTCCTTTTGACGACAGCCTGACTTTCGAACTACTCGACCTTGTAATACATCATGAGCGCCAACTGCACCACGAATGTTTTCTATATGAGAACAAGGCTTTTGTATCTACACGAAAAATGTATACACTATGTATATCACGTAACTAAATCACTGAAGTGCAAACAACCATGAAATGAAATGAAAAATGCATCACTCAAATAATTTAAATTTGACTGCTGACGAATTACGAATTACAGTACGATTTAAATTAAGGTACGAATTAAAGTAAGATTAATTTGAATTTTAAACCACTTAAAAAAAGTTCTGATTTTTATCATAAAAGGTGAATGGGTAGTGAGATAGAGCCCTTACCCCCCCAAATAACATCTAACTAAAATCCAGTTTTTTGAAGGAACGTCTCTGATTCGAGATCGCATCTCTACTGCCAACCTTTATCTTTCTTAATTCAATATACCTGTTCGATCGGTGTGCCTTCCAAAGTCCGCGTGTTTACCCCTTTTTGTTCACCCTTTCTGGTAAGGGTCAAGTACGCGTTTCCTTCTAAGGAAGAATGCGTGACTGCACTCAAAATCTCTATATTTAATTTAAACCAAAAAAATTGGTTTGGATTTTAGACAAACAAAATACTGCGCTCAAAATTATGAGTCTTAAGTTTTGTTAAAAGTGAACTAAATAAATAATGTAACTTCAAAATTAATTTGGTTTGCATTAAACAAATAAGATTATATCATATTTACTTGAAATTGGTCTTCACTTCACGCGGGAAATTTGAAATTAATTAATTCCAAGTAAATGTAATTTTATACGCGTTTAATCTAAACCAAATTTATATTTCAAAATAACATCATTTATTAACTTCCATTTTAATTTTGTTAATTTGTTCATCTTAAATTCAACGAAATATTTTTGTTATTAAATTAAACAAATTTTTTTAAGTGTAATCTCGTTCGATGACCTTAAATTCAAATACAGTCGAGACATGAAAAATACTACCCAAAACACTGTTCAGTTCCATTTCAATTATTTATTTTCGAATAAACGTGAAATAAGCTTTTGAAAAGCGTTAGCGCAAAAGCGACACTTCGATGAACTAAACAAAAGTCTCTTGAAAATATCTAAAACCTTAAATTATATAAAGTAACTAAAATTAGTTAATTAACTGCAGCGAAATTAACTAACGCCTTAAGAAACTTTATGATAACTAAAGAGTCACAGCCCTACGACATAAGCAAACGAGGGATAAGTCGTGGCCATGATGCATCGCTGCTTATGGTTAGGCAAGCGAAGTTGAACATTGTTGGATCTCTGTTCAGTAATCGGATGGGTAACCGTGACATTCCTTCTGCGTTTAGATGATATACCGACTCGTGGCTTGGAGCCAAAGTAAAGCTGTTGGTCCACTCCGTCGTATGACTTTTACCGTTACGAGGGAAGTTAAACAACTCCAAACAGACCAATTCCACATCGAAAATAAACCTTATATATAAACACATTCCCATACAAACCGCACACCAATATATATACTAGTTATCGTGTATTGGTATTTTTTTAAGAAAGAAGATAATAATGTCTAATAAGAATTTAATGTTTTGTTTATAAGAATTTAATAATGTTTTGTTTAGTAAAGAAGATAATAATGTTTAATAAAAAATTTAATGAGGTTTTGTACATAAATAAAAATTTAATAATGCGTTGTATGAAGTTAAGAATATAAAATACTAGCTGGCAACATCCGAAATGTGCCCAGACGAGGCTGAAATGTCCCAATTCAGTCTTCGGGCGGGCGTCCTCGTTAGGTGTTTGTTATTAATACGTTAGTGCGATTCTAAATTATTTAATTGCGTCTCTCCGCGATGGAATAGCATCGTTTTACCCCGTTTGTTCAAACTGTTTCGGCGTAAATACAAATCAGTAAATAGTAATAATAGTGTGTAATTTATCCCGATTCCTTTGCTGTTCAAAATCTTAATGGAGGCCACGCTATTAGGCTACCCGTCTGCCCGCTTCCGTAAAAAGACACAAAGAGAAAACGAGTGATAATAGTAAGAAAAGGCAAATAATGAAATGAAAGCGAAGAGTAAAACTAAAGACGTTTTAAAAATCACTACATTTTGGTGCCAGCGGTTTCCTTATTAAATTATAAGGGCATCCGCACGTCCTCCGTACGAGCCTTATTTCGGCCAAATTAGATTGCTACCCGTTTATAGTATTTATAAAATTAGTAGATATTGTCTTTCCGTAAATTAAATAATAAAATGAATTGTGTACCTCAGTGGCAAGCAGTAAACACCCTTTGGGTGTGCCCCATTCCGATTTCGATTCCTTAAAAATTCCTTTTATCTGTAATTCAAGATGGCGCTCACCATTTTCAAAATCTTAACGGAGTCAAAGGCCTCTGTTCCCACCGGTTTTTTTTTTTTTTTTTTAAGTCAAATTCTTGTCACTTTTTTTTTCCTTCCCAAAGCTGCCTGTGCAGAGGCCGAGTCATCTCGTTTTCTTCAGTCGTGGGGAGAGACTTATTTAAAATTTAGAAATCCCATCCAATGGCTCATTTCTTTTTTTTCTTCACTGTTTGTTACGCTTTATACAGCCTACCTATCTTGTATTTAAAAATTTGTTGTTTACGTTTTCGGCATTAATAATAATTGTGATAATAATAATTATTAATAAATAAATTTCACACTTACACATATGAAATTAAATTATTTTAGTCGTAATTAAATGGTAACATGTATTTTTATGCGGTAGGTCTAAA
The DNA here is from genome assembly GCA_023014485.1 of Bathynomus jamesi. Taxonomy (NCBI): domain Eukaryota; kingdom Metazoa; phylum Arthropoda; class Malacostraca; order Isopoda; family Cirolanidae; genus Bathynomus; species Bathynomus jamesi. The sequence continues at coordinate 351,936 of JAJOZX010000450.1, forward strand.
GTTCGGAACGTATATGTGACGCTTGTATTTCTAGGTATATATATGTATATAGTAACGAATTGTAAAAGATTAAATATGTAACAAAATTTTCCAGTATCTCGTGGGCAGTTTTTAAGATTATTTTTCGACCGCAAGGTTGAGATAAGCTTAGGGTAAGTTTCAATTGGAATTTATGTTTAAGGATATCAAACCGCAAGTGACCATCATATGTGCATAATTTTAAGGTAGATAAGAGTAATATTAAGATGTTTGTTCAAAGTCGAAAAATAATGTTTAAAGACGCTAAGTTATACTGGGTCGATTCGAACTAATTAAGTTTATTTTGCTTGCCGTATGTATACTGTGTGTGAAACCGACAGTAAATTAATCCTTTCAGGACGACTGGTACAAATTGGTAGCGTTTCAAATACGTAACCCTACAAAAAATTCCGGCCTCAAAGAGTTAAGCAAAAGTCGGGTTATTAAAAATTTAGTTGTTTATTTGAAACACAGGAATTGTTTTAGTAAATTCTCCTGATAAATTAATTTCGGTTCTTTGAATTTTTTTTTTATATTCAATTTTATTTTATAGATAGACTTGTTTTGTTTATTTTTTCATTCTTTCATGAGTTTTAATGAAAATTCCAAGTGATATTTTATATGAATAAGCTGGTTGATTAAATTTTTTTTTTATTTGGAAATTATATTTTATTGTGATAAGTATTGTTTTTGCTTATAATTTTAGTTCTGGGTATAAATAGTTGTAGTGAATACGTTTTATTACTTATTATACTTCATTATTTACTCTAATTTCTGCTCTCTATTGCATTTCTCTTTACTCATTTCCACAATACTTTATAACGCGTGGTAGGTAGCCGAGGTAGCAGAAAACCGTTAGCCTAATGCAAGGGGGAAGGGGGGTTCATTAACACTCTTTTTCAACGCTTGTTAACACTTTATTAATTCCGAAAATAGTTTAGTTAATTAGGGGGATGCGAGTATGAAATTTTATTATAATAATTTAGGTCGGAGAGGAACACACGATTAATTAATTTTACGTTACATTTCGTCAACCTTACGCGTAACGCGCCTGCCTCAAGACTGACTCCCTTATGGGTAGCCGGCTCCTTGTGTTCCTCTGTCCACGACTACCAACTCTACCCATTTTAAGCAATTTAAATCTAACAACCATACTTTTTCGTAATTTCATAATCATTAGTAAATGATTTACATTAAACATTATCTTATTTAATTAAACAGAAATTAATATTCTTAACTAAGCATTACTACATAGTGAAAAAAAATTTTTTTTAACGTTCGCACGTTTGTATAGAAAATATTACAAAATTGTATTCATTATGTAATGCAGTTTGATTCGGTTAGGATTATTTTTATGGAGGTTCATCTACAAAAAAGTGAACACTCGCTTCATAATGCAAAGAATTATTTTAATTTTTGATTACGTAGTATGGTTGCGCTGTATTTTTTGTTTATAATATCTGTTCTAATTTAAAATAGCACAGAAAATTTGTATTTAGTTGTACTTGAAAACGATAAATTACTGTGATTTACAAATCATGCTGGGTTTCGTGTTGAGGGAGAGAGTTGTCTTTCAGATGTAATTTGTAAGTTATGAGTTTTCTTCCTGTGGAATTTAGCGTTACAGGTTGGAATTAATTTATTAAATTTATTTTTGGTGTTAATATTTAAATTTTTTTTATTTAATGATTATGTTTTGGAAACTGTTATTTTTAAACTTTATTTAGGTTTACTCGTGCAGTTGGAGCTTGAGATTGTTTGCTGACCAGAAATGGAGCATTTTTAGATTGCCAGTAACGTGTAAGTTGGTTTATTGTTGTCGTGAGTTGATGACGTGAAGTTTCTGGTTTTCATTTTTGTCTTTTGTATTTAAATTAGGGCCCTGCGAATCACATTTTTTTTCGAATCGAATCTCGAATCAAATCATCCCAAACAATTCAAATCGAATCGAATCAACTTTACACATATAGATTAGTGTTTCTACATACAATGAGTAATAAGCATAAAATTAATTAAATCTTCTTGAGAACAAAGGACAAAGTAAATCCTTCTAAAGAAAATGTATTAAGTATTTGATCATGAGAAGGAACAATGGTATTAAAGTATGATAAAATTATTATTGCACAAGAGATTGGGCTCAATATATAGATTGAATTATAATCTAAGTAAAAAGAAAAGTGTTTATTTACGAAAGTATTTTTCAAAAAAACATCACTGATGTTGTTTACCGGACTTAATGGAGATTCAAAAATATCGAATCGGAGCCCAAGCTAACGCATCAAATCGAATCCTCTCTCCCGATTCGAAATCAAATCGAATCTAGAAGCTTCGCAGGGCCCTAATTTAAATGTAGTGATGTGATTTCTGAAGGTAGTTTGGATAATAATATTTTTTTACAAACTATCAGGTCATCCCATAAGTAATGTCGTTTTTTAACCTTTATTTCCAAATGAAAATAAAACTGCATCAAAATAAATTTTAATAAATTTTTTACTTTCTTTCACTTTCTATGACTCTGCCACCTCTCTACAAGCTTTTCAATTCCATATTGATAAAATTCCTTCGGTTTAGAAGCAATAAACTCGGAGAGGGCAATGTTGATAGCCTCGAAACTTTCAAGTTCTTTCCCGTCAGGGTAGTTTTGAAGACTTCGGAATAGGTGGTAATCTGATGGTGCAAGGTCTGGTGAATACGGAAGATGTGGAATTTTTTCCCAACCAAGCTGTTTAGTTTTGGCAGTGGTGATTTGAGCAGTATGAGGATGCGCGCTGTCCTGTTGAAACACACCACTCTTGCGATTGGCCAAAGGACGTTTTGTTTGCAATGCAACGCTCCGTCTTTGAAGTTGCTGACAGTAGACTTCGGCTGTAATGGTTTGATTGGGCTGCAACAGTTCAAAATAAACCACTCCTTGAATATCCCACTAAACGCACAGCAAAACCTTCCTGGGGTGCAGATGTCCTCTTGGCTGTGGTGTAGCAGATTCCCCAGCACTAACCCACTGCCGATGACGCTTAACATTGTGATGAAGCACCCAATTTTCATCCCCAGTAATGAGTCGATTCAGAAACGGTGCTTGAAGTTGCCGAGAATGCAATGAAGAGCAAATGTTCACGCGATCTCTACAGTTGTCTGGTGACAACGTATGGGGAACCCACTTCCCAAGTTTCGACACTTTTCTCAGTCGTTGCAGGTGGCGATGAACTGTGGAACCGGTCGAATTTAGTCGCTGGGCAAGTTCTTGAACAGTTACTGCAGGATTTTCTTCAAGTGTAGCTATCAGAAGGTCATCATCGAACTCAACAGGTTGGCCCGAGCGCGCTTCATCAGTTAAGCTATAGCCACCAGACCAAAACTTCTGGAACTATCTGACATTTCCTTACATTTAAAGCTTCCTCCCCATAAATATCCTGAATATTTTTTGCGGCTACAGTCGCGTTCTTTCCTTTTCTAAACTCATAAAGCATTATATGCCTGGTGTGTTCCTCTGACACCTCCATCTTATCCGAATGGGTGAAATAAACGAAGATTGTTAACACGATGAAACTTCACTTAGAGTGAGAAGTAACATGTCTAGACACAAAAATTTGAGTTTTCCACAAAATATACAGAGAAACATGTGCAAACACGACGCGAGTTTAGCAATGCAAAAAAACGACATTACATTATGGGATGACCTGATATAATGACGGCTACTACGTATGGGCGCATTCATATTTATACTGTGCAGTATTGTTTGGTTGTGTTTGGCCGATATTTTTTTTTTTTTATTCTCTTCCTCGATGTAACTGCCATAAGTAACCTTATTGGTAGCTAGGCCGTGATTAAAGTTTTGCGAAATTCTGTAAATTTGTCATTTTTTTCTTAAATTGGGCCAGAGCAAATTATAGTTATTGTTTCGAAATGAAGTGTTGAGAAATTTTGTAAATTAAATATGAGAAGTGATACTCAGTATCAGTACAAACTTTTAGATAATTTTTTTTTCAAAATTTCGAGAGGCTCGATTTGGAAGCAACTAAGTTGAATCCGAATTTCACCCATTGCATTTAGTTGACCCGAATAAGGTGATCGATCACCGTTGAGACGAGACGAGAAAAGAGAGAGCGAGCGAGAGAAACGAAACTGAATGCGCAGCGACTTCAGTGCAGGACAGTTTCGATCGAATTTGGTCAACTGGTACTTTCGGACAGTCTTGGTCCCACTGTTTCGATGCTTGGCTAAAATGCTTCTTACTACTCGGTAGGCAACCCACGAGCGTTTGAATGGGTGTTTAAGCATTACTACGTCCAGCCTTCCAGTTGGACGTAGCAGAGGAGCAGTGCTCACCGAAAAAAGTTGAGATGAGAGAGGCGAGTTTCTTCGTGGACTTCTAGAATTGCAAATTCCGTCCAATTCCGTTGCGTGGTTCCACTTTCAGTATACCTCCGTCCCCTGATCCTCTTTGAATTGGACGACTCCTTTTTTGCCATTTTTTGGAGAGAGAGGAACCTCAAGCCTGCTGATCTGATGCATGGAGATGCAACCCCTTGCATTCTAGCGAAGTGAGCAGGAGAGCTGCGATTGAAAATTTAAGAAGTCCGTTGTCAGCTTTTGACAGACACGAAAACAGCGGTGTTATCTAAAGAACGTCCAGAAATTGATGTACACTAATTAGTGATGTAGCGGATGTCATTTTTTTCACATCCGCGGATGCGGATGCGGATGAGGATGTTTGATTTCAACATCCGCGGATGCGGGTGCGGATGCGGATGTCTACATTTTCGTTATTTTTTAGGATATATTCGAGATTTGTTGTATTTAACGTATATAATAAGTTATTATATAGAGAGAGCTGTAGCTATAATGTAGTATAATTGATTAATTGTACAATAATTGCTGTACTTTTCTCTGAACATATAAAATAATATCAAGCATCTAACTAATATAAAAATCAATTAGTGAATTCGTCTGCAAATAAATTCGTTATATTTTGTTGAGTTTCAGCCACAATTAGAAACCATAATTGTGTTACCAGGATGCGGGACGTGAACCCAACTCAAATGCACCCCACCGACCTCTCCCCAACCTCCACCCTTATAGAAAGAGATCTTTAATTAGCTTGATAACTATTTATATTAAGTTTAAAGTTTTATTAGGCATATTTATAAATGAGTAATTAAAATAAAGTAAACTAAGATGTTCATCGTTTAATGTTCAAACTTAATTATAGGAAGGTTATGCTTTAAGGAACATTAATTTTTCTGCCTTTTCTGCTGCCAGTCTGTTTCTCTTTTCATCATATATTAATCCAGCACTGCTAAATAATCTCTCGCTTGGTACGTTTGTTGGAGGACAGGCTAAATGTTTCCTTGCAAGTTTACTCAAGTATAGATAGATATTCTGCGTATTTTTCCACCAACTAATAGGATTGTCACATGCAGCCAGGCGTTTTTCTTGGTGATAGCTCTCGATCATTTTTACTACATCTTTTGACATCGCGTAGGTCTCGTCATTGCTGCTTGACTCAAGAAACTGAGAGACAGATTCTGTGATAGATTTGCTTGATGAAGGTGTTGGTTCTGTCACTGAAACTTTTATTCTTTTGGTGGGTGGCGAAGCGACAGATTCAAGAGATTGAAGCTCTTCAACTGCTTTGCCAAGTGATGATTTAACTCGTTCTAATGTACTAGGTGAAAATAACTTAGCTTTGTAACGTGGATCTAAGTAGGTTGCAAGAGAGTAACTTCATACAATAACAGCCTCTCGTCTTGTCGCTTGCATCACTTTTGCGCACAATGAACTAGTTCTATTAATATAGTAGAATTTGATAATTTCCGCTTATTAATGACATTTTATCTCAACGGTCCACATCCGCACGACATCCGCAGTCCAAAGTGCGGATGCGGATGCGAGAAAATGTGCGGATGTTATGCGGATGCGGATGCGGATGTGACCTACATCACTAACACTAATTATTATTTAGTGAAATTATAAGTTTTCGTGTTTTTGTGTTTTTGTGGCATAGTATGTGTGCTCTGGTCAGTATTTTTATAAACGTGTTCTTGTTCTTTCTATGTTGCCCTGACAGTAATTATGTAACTATATGAATATTTTTCGGATGTAAAGCGATCTTTGATGAGAAATCGCTGAAATAGATTGTGAACTTGAAATTTGTTGTAACCAGTTTTTGAGAAAATTATCCTACATTTTACACGTAACAGCTTTGTTACAGGTTGTACATTTGATTATTAGTGTGAAATGTTATTTTGTGCAAATGTTGTGTAAATTATAAATTTTTCTTCCGAGTTTTATAAAATTATACAAAATATCTAATATGTGGAATTTGTCATTGAAATTATTTCTTGTCTTCTAACTTTGAAATTGTTGAAGTTGAAAAAAATAAGTAAATAAATTTGTTGAATAAATAAATAAATTTGTTAAAAGAAAATAAATTAAATAAATAAGTTTTCCTAGTGAAAACTTATTTTCAACGGGGTGATGCTAGTGTCGTCTATTGATATTTTTTTAATAAAGATGATGATAATTTCGAATAAGAATTTAATGTTTTGTTCATAAGAATTTAATAATATTTTGTTTAATAAAGAAGACAATAATGTTTTGTATTAAATTAAGAATATAAAATACTAGCTGGCAACCCCCGAAATGTGCCCAGGCTGGAGGCTGAAATGCCCCAATTCAGTCTTCGGGCACACACACACACACACACACACACACACAACATATATATATATATATATATATATATATATATATGTATGTGTGTGTGTGTGTGTGTCTCCGCACAAGCGACGTAACGCCTTTTTAAAATCCATATATCTAAAAAGCTAATTAAGCGAACCTAATTTAACCTAGCCTAACCTTAGTGCCACCTAACCAAGAATGGTTTCGGGCACAATTAAGGGTTCAAAGGATGTTTTCTGTTGCTATTAAATAGTGAGGTACACGCTAATCAATGCTGACCTAACCGAACTAACCTTTAACTAACCTAACCTAATCAGAACTAACCTATCCTTTTTCTGACAGTAAAAATGTCTCGGCATTTTTTTTTTTTTTTTTTACATAAATTTTTTAATGTTCTGCGCTACCAAAAATACTACCTCACAAAAAAAAGTCACCCCACTACATCTATGAATTATCACACACTCAACCTCACTTGCATCTAGTTGCCTACGCGCACATAGACACACGCACCGACCCCCGACCCCCCACACTCCCCCGCACACGAAAAAATCGGAAAAGCTCGAAATCAATGGTGATTTTTGCTGTCAAACTGAAAAGTTGATTGGGGATTTTTTTCCACTACTTATCTCATTACTTCCGAAGTGAACTAATTGAACGATGCGCGCAATTTCATTCGATCATTTTATTAATTAACTTCAGTCAATTTAATTAAAAGAAACAAGAAACTTGTTAAGAGAATTTGGCAGAACGCAAGAAAAAATGTTGGATTTTTGTCGATAATTGACAATAGTTTGTAATTTTGGAGTTACTCCATATATCACTGATGATCATTAATGATGATTATTATTAATAATTAGCGTTATCAATGAACATCATTTCATCATACAATGCCAATTAGATGATGCCTAAATTGGCGTCAAAACGTCACAACAAAATCGATGGCGTCTGAATTCCAACTTACAGTCGTCAAATTTAGGAGCGGCAGAGCGCATCTAATGTCATAATTGTTACGTGATGCAAATGGTGTGTGTGTGTGTATATATATATATATTTTGTTCCTTTCAGTGGTCATGAACTACGTATGAAAACTATGAAAGCTTCGTCAGTACATTGACCACTTTGTTTGCTTGGCAGTGTTGCTGCAAGCTGCTCATACCCTGAAAACCCTAAAACCCTGAAATGGTTGTATGATTGGAATGATGCTCAATGTGAAGAAATGTTTAACTGTTCAGGATCGACCTGTGCTGATCTGTTCGCAGCATCCAGCCAATAGGTGAATGAACAGCTGGGTGTGAGTACGCGCCGGCTGCCCTCGTCGAGAATCGAACACGGCCGATGGATTTGTCGACAGCGATGCTTACCACTAACACCACCATACTAACCACACTACACTATACACACTACGTGCAACGGGTCGCTTAATGTAACCAAACAAAATATCATCAGACCAACAAGAGGACTGTCAATACTGGAAACATTGTGTCCAAGTGAAAATATAGATGTAATAAATGCTGATTCTGCTGAAGCCCTCGACAAATGTTATCATGGGATTAGAGCAGATGAACTCAAGAAAACAGAAATTACTGGAAAGTTTGGACGATGGGTATTTCATTTTCTGACTAAAAGAACGTAAAGAGTGGGAGTAAATGGAGTTAAATCTTAAATCTCAGAAGTCATGAACTTTGTCCCACAAGATACAGTTTTAGCTCTCTTGCCATTTATAGTAATGGTTGCGGACATTAATGAAAGTATAATATCGTGTTTCGTGGATGACACAAAGATATGGAAAGCAATATCAAGTGAAAGTAACATAGAAAAAAGAAATGACAATGAAACACAATTCGAGTGGACGAAAGACGACAATATAAAGTTCAACGAAGAAAAATTCCAACTCAGAAGATACGGTAACAACAAAGAGTACAAAACAATGGAAAACAAGTAAATAACACCAAAACCACAAGTCTTGGATTTTGGAGTAATACTGTCGTCAGAAGCAGAATTCAGAGAGCACTATAACATCAAAATTACAACGGCCAGAAAAATAATGGGAATCATTTGGAGGAGCTTCCGCAGCAGAAAAGCAAACATCCTGCTAAAATTATGGAAGACTTTCATCCTACAAATAATTGAGTATTGCTCAGTACTCACAAGCCCATACAAAAAAAAGAGACATTGCAGACATAGAAGCCATACAAAGGACTTTATGTCTAAGATGGAGAAAATGAAAGATAACACAACTGGTCTCGACTACGGGGCTCCAATAAACCTTAGCTCCGCCCGCCCGCCCATGGCCTAAACCATTAGAGGTACAGTAAAACTAAACATACCTTACAAAAGAGAACTTAATCCTGCATTTAATGAGAAACAATTAAAACTTGGTGTTCCCGCCATTGGCTTCCAAGGCAGCCTGAATTCGCTTTGGGTAGCTTGCCAAAAGTGACGTGAATAGATCTTGATCGTTACGCAAATTTGCTAAAACAGTTTCAATGTGTTGCGTCATTGTATCCTTCGAAAATCGATTTGCTGCAGGTTCTTGAAACAAGAGACATTCAACCTTGTCCTTTATAACTGATCCAATGTGTTCACAGACGTTCAAGTCAGGAGAATTTCCTGGCCGTTCTTCATTTCTAAAGAAATCGATCTCATGGTTCCCCAACAACTGTTGAGTGGCTAATGCCTTAAAGCAGGGGGCCTTATCGTGCGGAAGTGTGACCTGATCGACATCCATAACATTGTTTGGGTTTCTTAGAAAAGGAATGACATGCTGGGATAGAATACTATCACGAAAATACTGTCCATCCCAACTCTGACCATTTGGCTTCAGCACCCACATGAGCTTCTTTGCAGTGAACAAAACAAACACACCAACACAGTCTGCACTTTTTAATAATTCGCGATAATGTTCATTGTCATCGATTTCATCTGGTGTTGTGGCCCACACTCGATCATTTTGGTAGTTAGGCCGACGTGTTACGTAAACAAAAAATTCATCGGAGACAGCTAAATGCATGAAATCATCCACATCCCAATCTTCAAGATAATGGGCAAACCACATTCTGTCATCGATGTTAAGTTGAGTTTTTCTTGGCTTTGGAAGTTCATGCCAAGGCTTTTAACCTTGCCTATGACGGTACAGTCGAATGATCTCACCACTAACGATCTTTCCTCTCAACACTTCAATCTCTCTAGAAAGTTTAGCACAGCTGTTTTTCCGCTTACGCGTACCGCTTTCAATGATGTCCTTTGTTTCCTGAGAGAGTGGCAAATTTGGACGCCCAGATTTGGTTGTATCCATTTCACATTCATCCAAAGTTTTATTCCAATTTCTTTTGACGAAGTCCTCACTTCTTCGCAACTTTTTGGCAACCCATGAACGTGTTATAAAGGTGGCTCCAACATTACGAGCTTCCCGAAATGTTATTGCTCGTATGCGATCTATCACACGTTGCCTCTCCGAATCACCAATTAATTTTAATACCTGCAATAAATAAAGAATTTTATATATTTTTATAATCACTAAAAACTATTTTGATATAAGTAAACATGTAAGCTGCAAATGGGGGGGGGGCTAAGGTTTTTTGAACCCCTTACAATCTCTCAAACTCTGTTCCCTGGAAAAATGTGAGCGATACACAATATTTATATGGAAAATACTGGAGGGATTTGTCACAAACTTCAGAAATGAAACAAAAATACAATGGAATAAGAGAAGAGGTAGTTTCTGTACTATCCTAACTGCGGTGGGTCAGGAGGCATGAAAACGAAGATGGAAAATACAGAATACGAAGTTCAAAACTTGCTACCAAATGAAGCGAGGAACCTCCAGCACACCAACCTAAATACATTTAAAACTAACTCGACAGGTTCCTATGTTTAGTTCCTAACTAGTTCATTTTTTAACTATTCTAGCAGTAGTAGAAAATTGGGTAGAAAAGCATAAGGCTCTCTCCCCACCCTCCGCTCCCTCACCGCCAGAAGCAGGTACGGAAAAAGGTTGAAAAAGTACCTTCACCCTGGAAAAGTAGCCAAAGAAATTTTACAAGAAAAAGGAAAATATATAAGCTAGCTCTGCAATTTTTTTTTACGTAGGGAGGAGGAAGCTAAGGGCGAGCGCCCGCAAAAGTGATCCCTCCATAGAAGAGGGAGAGCCAAACACAAGGTCTCCTAGGTTCAATTATGCCATTTATTTTCTTTTAATATAAATTTTGAAAAGGTTGTGTAGTGTGTAAGATGCATGTATGTGCAATGAGAAATAGAGGGAGAAGTGTGTTTTTGAGAGCATGCTGGACTGCTCACAGGGTAGATGAGACACGGAAAAAGATCAGTTAAGAACAGTGACAAGAGAAAAGGGAGTTCCAGCACTCCCTGTCTCCTTCCTAACATCCATCCCGCAGTACTTCCCTGGTCGATTGGTGTCTACAATCTCCTTCTACAAGAGATAACACCGCTGTAGAAACTAATCATTATACTTGTGCCGATCGCATATCAACCATTTGGTATCGTCACACAAACCCCGAACATGTGGAAACAAGAATTAAGAACAAAAATCAGATTTTCCACACCATGCCCTTACCCGTCACGTGCATCCAGCCAAAAAAAGGAGGAAAAAATGTGTCGGGAGAAATGCAACTCTGCTTTACCTAAGCAATGCCATGTATTTTTTTTTAAATAAAATTATGTATTTTTGCAAAACATTTCTCTCCTCAATTCTTAGACATATTAACAAGGTATGAAAGTGTATGAGCATGTTTTCTGTATTTGGATGTCCGCCCTGTGTATGTGTCTGCCAACTCCTTGAATGTCGTCGAGTCGTCAACTTGGGTCTCCCGCCGTGAAAGGTGTTTATGCAGCAAGTGATATACCGAGTTGTTCATACTTCGCGGTGTTGTGCTACATCGAGAGCAGAGAAAATCTCTTTCCGGCGAGGAATATCAGTGGGAGATGAAGTCCCTGTATCTATCCCCGTGTATTTGTCCCTTATGAGGAATAAAAGTGCTTCGTGGGTTAACGACAATTTATTTCCGTGACGCTAAACTTTATCGACATCCTGTAAATAAATTCTCTTTATAAATGTTACACTTACTGATAAATTATTAACTTTATAAAAATTATATGCCATAATTTTATCTCCTTATATTTTTATATTTGCTTTAAAAGCTACTACAGTATATATTTTCCTGTGAATTTATGAATTTATATCGCGTTCATAGCTTCAAGCAAAGTATTAGTTTTAAGCGTTAATTTTATAAAGAGGGATGGACGACATAATTCCTCGATAACGCTTTACAGGTTAATTAAATGAAGGCTCTCTCTCTCTCTCTCTCTCTCTCTCTCTCTCTCTCTCTCTCTCTCTCTCTCTCTCTCTCTCTCCTCTCTCTCTCTTCTCTCTCTCTCTCTCTCTCTCCGCAGGGGGTATAAAGGTTATGCACATTTCTTCTGGGTGTTGTAAACTTTATACTTGGGGGGTGACAGCCCTTCGGTCCCGAGTCGTGGGATTCTAGAGAAATTGGCTGCCAGTTCCTTTAGGTTCTCTCTCTCTTTCGGGAGGGCGGGTGAAGTCTGTTGTACAATCCTGATCATGTCCCGTGGGTTACTAGGACCCCATCCCATCCCTACTCTGTCCTTTTAACTTAGGTTAAGGGTGCTCTCCTCTGACTGACTGAAAAAAAATTTTATTTTAGTATTAAGTCTTTTTCTCTACTTTTACTATAAGGACCCTACTGCTACCTCGTGCGTGGGAAGAGAGGCTTTGGAACCTCTATAAATAACACCATTTAACGCTCGTAGGTCGTGAAAGACTGGGATGGAGGGGTTCCAGGCGTAGGAGCGCGATGAATGGAGTGTGGCTAGTGCACCGTTAAGCCCATTCCTAACGCGTAATGGCCTGACCAGCCCCCTGCGACCATTCTTTGGTGACCATTTGATGGTGCTTGGCTGTACTGCTCTTAGGTGAGAGCTTTACTGCCCAGCTGGCTGCCAGGCCAGCGGAAAGTCTCGGGCGTAGCTGCTGGGTCTAGTGGGATATCCAGTGAACACTGGGTTCTAAGAGTCTGGCCGCTTGTGAGTGACTAGTAAGACTTAGTAAGGAGCTGCATCTCGCTGTCGCTCCTGGAGGGAAATCCGTGACGCCTGCATCGCGAGTGTTTGTCAGTTGGTAGCTGCGACACGTTTGGGACTGTCCGGCCCTGGTGAGACCTTTGGTCGGTCCGGCAGCAATGAGACGTGTAGTCTTCTGAATGGGATGAACGTCAATTGCAGGTAGGCGGATGCGGGTTGCGCGTGAAGAATTCACCCCCCACCTCCTTTTTTATGTACTGGTCAGAATGTTTTCGATAGTTTTCATTGCTTGAACGGTTTATTTTATTCAGTGTATTCGGAGTTAGAAAAAAAGTTACAATGACTGGACCGCAGAAACTGAAGGCTGAGTGTGCGAGGTGTGGAGTAAACCAGTGGGTGACGAACTTCAAAGAAGCTTGCTTCGAGAAGATCAACCACTCTAGCATGTGCCGCTTTTGCGCACTCATGCAATTGTACGAGAAGCTAGAGGAGAGGGTCCGGCGGCTCGAGTCGTCCAGATCGGCTGTTGGAGGCACGGCGGTCGCTGCGCCCTCCACCCCGGAGCTTATTGATAGGATAGCTGCCCTGGAAAGGCAGTCCAACGGTGGACTGGACAGAGCTCGAGACCGCGGAGAAAGGGTAGAGATACAAAATCAGTGTCAGGAATCGCCAGCTACCCACGTGGAATGCTCGGAACCGCGACGCAAGGTGGAGGGAAGGGAGGACGCAAAGAAGGGGCCGATAGAGAAGGGTAGGAAGGGGCCGATAAAGAAAAAGGGTGGGAATGGGCCTACTGATCGCCCAAAGAAACCGAAGGATGTAGCTGCCGGTCGAGATGGGTCGGGCACTATAAGTGCGGCTGAGTCTACAGGTGGCGACAGGTATCGAAAGGTATCGGGCAAGGAGGCTGCGAAGCCGAAGCCTGAGACCCCGGTTGCCGCTGTTAGGACCTTCAACCGCTTTAGTTTCCTGTGCGCGCAGGAGTCAGGAGAAGTACTTTGCTTCTGCAAACCGGGACAGGAGGAAGGTAAGGTGCTTACCCGGGCGGGGAACAGCGCACTTAAGAAAGGAGTTAGAGAAGCTGCGCGTGGCTAGTCGGAGGACTGCGATCGTTGCCCACGCTGGTGGCAACGACCTGTTCCTCAAAGGCAGTAGGGTAGGTTCGACCGGAAGCGATCATCACCGAGATCATGTCTCTTGCGGATGATCTAAAACTTAAGACAGATAAGGGAATGTTGATAGGTGTTTTACCGCGGATGAATGACAGTGACCACGCGCTCAATAAGGTCATTGGCATCAACGAGAGGGTGCAAGGCTTGTGCGTCCCACTGGGCGTGAGGTTTATTGACCCCTTCGACGCGTTTTCGGGTAGGTGGGACCTTTATTAGAGGGGTGGTGTCCACCTCAATGTTAAGGGTAAAGGTGTGATAGGCACGCTGCTCGACGGGTACCTTTACCGTTTGATGTCAAGCCCGGGGATTGATGACGGGCCCGCACCGGGAAGAGATGATCTTCAGCCGCTGTCGGCAGTACCTTCAACTGAAGGGTGCGTCCAGGTACAGGTGAGTGACCCTCCTTCCCCGTTGGAGGGGGCTCAGCCTCCTGTTGAAATTGCCCCCTCGTTGGTGAGGGGCTCTTCAACTCCCGACAGCCCGGGCTGTTCGAGAAAAGGGTCGTGCTAGGGGACGGTCAGAATAGGGAAGACTCCCTCCGTACAGTGCTTTATAATGCTATGTCGATTAGGAATTAGTTTTGCGAGCTACGGGCGTTCTTAGCATCAGAATACCAGGATATCGTTGCTATCATCGAGTCATGGATTCATACTGATCGTAGGGACTACGTTGGGGAGTTCTAGATTCCTGGGTGTAGAATGTTTCACAGGGACCGCCTCGTGGGGAAGGGGGAGGGGTACTAATATACGTCAGGGACACGTTGAGTCCGGTTGAGTGCCAGTTCCGATCGGAACGGGAGCTCCTTCGCGTCGATCTGAGTGTGGATGGGACGAACTATAGGTTAATCTTGGTGTACAGACCTTCGCATCTCCTCCTCGAGGAGGATACAGCCCTGTACACCGAACTCCGTAGCCTGCTAGGGGATAGGGTGTGTGTAGTTTTAGGAGACTTCAACTGTCGCGACATAAACTGGGAAGACAGGACTGCTGATGCTGAAGGGAGGAAGCTAGTTGACTTTGCTGATGAGAACTTCTTCACTCAGTGGGTCAATGGGCCTACACGAGGCGAAAGCGTTCTAGATTTAGTATTCACGACCGAAAACAACCTCATCACTGGCCTCACCGTTGACGAATCGTTGGGAGGGAGTGATCATGGTCTGATTAGGTTCTGTGTCTGCGTCCCTCAGGTGAAGCGTAGTAACCCCTAGATGCAGTAAGCTCGATCTACGGCGGGCGGACTTTCTTAGCCTCCGGGATAGCGTAGATGAGATGGGGTTAGAGGTCGGCGGCGATGTTGAGGGAGTGAGGATTGCATTCCGGGACCAGTTATGGTGCTGCAGTCTGCTGCC
This sequence comes from Bathynomus jamesi, assembly GCA_023014485.1. Taxonomy (NCBI): domain Eukaryota; kingdom Metazoa; phylum Arthropoda; class Malacostraca; order Isopoda; family Cirolanidae; genus Bathynomus; species Bathynomus jamesi. The sequence goes on from JAJOZX010000450.1 coordinate 367,212, forward strand.
ATACCCTCAAAACCGGTCACCCCTGCTTCAACACCGCCTAAGTGGTTCAATCGTGACATCGCTTCGTCTATCCGAAATAGGAAAGCTGCGTTAGAAGGGCGAAGGCCAATCGTTCCCATGAGAACACTAAGGCGTATGTCCGCCTGTGCGGGGAAGTGATGGCGAAGGTTAGGCTAGCGAAACGTAAAGAAGTACTTCGGGTGGCAAGCCTCTGCAAGGGGAACCCTAAGGAGTTCTTCAGTTATGGTAATAGTAGAAAGCCCACTAGAAGCATGATAGGCACGTTAATGGACACCAGCGGCACGCTGCAAACCTCCGACGCGGACATCGCTAATGTGGTAAATGAGTACTTTGCGGGAGTGTTCACCAGGGAGGACACCCATGTCATCCCCGAGCCAGGCGTCAGACACGAAGGTGCTGGCCTGGATAGTGTTCGGTGTACCGCGACAGGCGTTGCCGATAGAATAGACAAACTGAGCGCGTTTAAGGCTCCTGGGCCAGACCAGTTCCTTCCCAAAGTCATGCGGGGAGTGCGCGACCAGGTGGCTCCCCACCTGGCTACAGTCTTCAACAAATCGTTGGAGACGGGTCAGTTGCCTGGTGACTGGAGGGAAGCCAACGTGACCCCTATCTTTAAGAAAGGGATCACAAAAGTCCAGGGATTATCGTCCCATTAGTCTCACTTCGGTTGTAGGTAAATTATTGGAGGGGATAATAGCGGATAAGATCGTTGACCATTTGGATTCCTACAAGCTTCTTGGGGGCTCCCAACATCGATTTAGACGGCATAGGTCGTGTCTCACCAACTTGCTCGAGTTTTTCCACGTCATGTGGAGTGAGTACGATAAGAGTAGGGCGATTGATATACTTTATCTCGACTTTCAGAAAGCCTTTGATAAGGTACCTCACTGCCGGCTAATGGCCAAAGTGCGCGCGCTGGGTATCGATGGAGAAGTAGGTAGGTGGATTGAAAACTGGCTGAAGAATAGGCGGCAGGGAGTTGTAATTAAAGGGACTAGCTCAGGTTGGGCCTCGGTCACTAGCGGGGTTCCTCAGGGTTCCGTTTTGGGGCACTGTGTTTATCATTTACATAAATGATATCGACGGTGGCATCGTCAGTAGGGTCGCCAAATTCGCTGATGACACCAAGATTGGTGCCAATGTTGGGATGCCCGAGGCGATCGAGCAACTGCGTGCGGACCTACGTAGAATAGGAGAGTGGTTGGAAAAATGGCAAATGCCATTTAACTTGGGTAAATGCAAGGTAATGCACCTTGGCTACGCCAATCGCAAGTCGGACTACTCGATGTTGGGGAGTAATATCGAGGCCACTGATTTGGAAAAGGACTTGGGTGTGCTAATTAGCAGCGACCTTAAGTTTACGAAACAGTGAATAGAGGTGGAAAAGAAAGCCCGAAAGCTGTTGGGTTATATCAGGAGGCAATTTCGATTTCGGAACAAGGAGATTGTGCTCTCTCTCTACAATTCCCTGGTTCGGCCGCACCTGGAGTATGCTGTGCAGTTCTGGTCGCCCACCCTCAGGAAAGATATTGAGAGGCTGCAGCGAGTCCAGGTGCGGGCCACAAAGTTAATCCCTTCCGATAGGCATATGGGCTACATCGACGCTTACGCGCCCTGAACTTGTTTTTGCTGGAAACTCGGAGGCTGCGCAGTCAACTCATCGAGGTTTCAAGCTCTTACACGGGTTCATCGATGTCGATTTTAGAAGCATGTTTAGTTTAAATGATAACCCAACTCGCAACAATGGTTGGAAGTTGGATTTGAAACGGTTTAGCACTAGTGTGTGTGGGAATTACTTGACCTATAAGATCTGTGACACGTGGAACAGGCTACCTTCAGAAGTTGTGAACAGTTCTTCTGTGGATCTGTTCAAGAAAAGGTTAGACCGAATGTTGCACACTATTTGAGTGTGTAGAAAATTTTCCCTGGCACCCGTTGCCATTGGTACCTCCTCGGTATGGACCGCAAGGCCTTTTGAGGTACTTCTTTTCCTTGTAATATCTCTCTCTCTCTCTCTCTCTCTCTCTCTCTCTCTCTCTCTCTCTCTCTCTCTCTCTCTCTCTCTCTCTCTCTCTACACGCACACATATAATCGCTTTTACATTTATTTGTCATCCACAATAATTTTTGAGTTTATTAATTTTTTTTTTTTTTTTTTTACCTATTCCGATACTTAAATACTTCATCTCGGTCTGCAAATTAATCCAATCCATGATATACCGTTTGCCAATGCTATCGACTTAGTGTAGACTTGGTGTACCAAAAAGTTTTGTATCTAAGAAATAATACGCGAGGCATACAGGCGAATAAGAGGCTTCAATCCCCTGTTTTCAGGCATCTTATATCATTATAATGAGAAGTGTACAAAATGTTTGCATTTAATTAAAATGCTTTGTTCCAAGACTTTGTTTTCATATTTAGTTTTAATTTTAGTCTCAATACCGTGTCCTCTATGTTAAGTGTATGATTTAATATATAATTTACAGATTACAATATTCATTATGCCTACAATATATATATACTCGTATATATGTGTGTGTGTGTGTGTGTGTGTGTGTGGTGTGTGTGTGTGTGTGTGTGTGTATCAGATTGCGCGGAAAAAATGCGTCCTGTTTGAAGAGCTACTGTTCTGGAAATATGATGAGCAGGGATTTGAAAATTTTACAATTAAATAAGAACATATCCAACTAATTTCCATAAAATTTATATTAAAATAATATAATTATTAACAGATTTACAACCGTTTAAATGACACAATGAAATTTTGCGAATGGGTGCTGCTTTCAGTTTCAAATGTAACGTTCGTCAATACGCACGAGCCAGCTTGAAATGCGACGTTCATCAATACTTAGCGCTAGTTTGAAATGGAACATCATCTGTATGCACGCGCCAATTTGAATGCGATATTCGTCAGTATGCGGGCGCCTTTCAGTTTAAATGTAACGTTCACCAGTCATTCTGCTCTCAGCTACAACAATGCCTCAGTGGACAAGAAGCGATCTTTTAGTTATTGAAACGTGTTTTCAAGAAAAAGGGTGCAGAGGAAAGAGGTTCGTTATGGAATTTCCTGGAAAACAAGGACTGCTAGCTCCGTTAATCGCGCAATTAAACGTCTCGAAACAACGGATTCTATTCAACGAAGGGCCGGTAATGGTCGAAAGCGAACAGAACTGTGAATGTTGAAGACCAAGTTGAAGAATTAGTGCTATCCCAAGAAAGTCGGCCAAGTACTCGCTTGTCGCGTAGAAAAAATGCACGGCAATTAGGAATATCGAGACGTACGGTGCAACGGATTTTCAAGTTTAAAGGAATAAAATCTTATCGACGTTTAAAAGCATCGTGCATTCCTGCAGTTTCGAAGAACAAACGACTGAGCAGATGTTCTCTCTATCGTAAATACTCTCATGGTGATGTGAAACTAATGTGTTTCCAAGACGAGAAAGATTTCACGATACGAATTCCAACCAATTCGTAAAATAACAGAGTGAATTCCGAACAGAAGAAAAGTGCTATCGAACCAGCACCCTTGCACCATGAAAGGTCGCGTTTCTCACGAAAGCTTACGGTTTCCTGTTGTGTATCGTGGAAAGGGAAAACAAAATTGTTTATCCTTAATAACAACCAAAGTGTTAAAGTGAACGCTGATCGTTATGTACACCATTTAAATGAGCTTCTTCCCGAGTGCGAAATTTTATATCCTGACGCGATTACAGTTTCGTGCGAGATGATGCGCCTTCTCGGGCAAAAGTGACTCAGGAGTATTTGACGCAGTACGCACCAAATTTAGTTGCAGCCAGCGAATGGCCACCAAATACTCTGGATCTCAACCCACTGGATTATTTTATCTGGGGTACGTTCCAAGAAAAAGTGTACGAGTGTCGCCGTGAACCATTTGGCAATTTGGCGGAACTACGCGATTGCATTGAAGAATGTTGGGAACAAATACCATAACATTAAATTGAGACTGCTATTCGTCAATGGAAACGACGTGTAATAACAGTGATTAATGCAACTAGTTTGTTTCCAGTGAACGTTGATGTTTTCATGCGGAAAGCCAATATTTTGAACCTTCACTTTAGACAGCTATAACTCTCTTTCTAATTAAAATATTTGAGTAAAAATTGTATAGAGTTTATTTGGATATATTCTTATTTAACTGCAAAATTTTCAGTTTTCTACTCATCATATTAACGGAACAGCGGCTCTTCAAACAAGACGCGTTTTTTCCGCGCCATCCGATATATGCGCGCCACTCGTGTATCTGCCAGACTTTAGAAGTTTAGGGGGTGATATCGAGTAAAAAAGTTAATACAACAGAGATGTTATTTCCAACCGTTGCGGAGCTACGGACATTTTAAGATGTGCAAACAACAAATCCCTTCTTGTGTGTAATTCGATAGATGGCAGCACTGGTGGTAGTTTCGGTTAACGAAGTTACCACTACTAATCCTCAATTTTTCTTTCAGTTGGTTCTGATCTGTGGTACGAGACACTGTGTTGCGCTAAAGTGAACAGCCAAAATGAATCAACAGTTCACACCCGTTGAATACGCTGATATTTATTTCATTTATGGATTCTGTGATGGTAACAGCAGAGCGGCAGTTGAGGAATATCGAAAACGTTTTCCGAACCGCTGAATACCGAACAGGCAAGTGTTTAGTGACACACATCACAGATTAGATTATGGGAAACAGGGACAATTGGTCCACGTAACCAAGAACATGTAGCACGACGACCCGTTGCTGTGGAGGAGCGCATACTGGACCTAGTACAACGTAGCCCAACTACCAGTGTTCGAGGGATTTCTAGACGAATCAATTGGTAAATCCGCATCGCGTGTATGGCGAACCATACATGATGAGGGTTTGTATCCCTATCATTTGCAACGTGTGCAAGCTCTTCAACCGGATGATTACGATAAACGTATTCAATTTTGCCAGTGGAGGGTTATGCATCGCCAAATTCTTAATCGCATACTGTTTAGTGATGAAGCACAATTCATTCGGGATGGAATTACCAATAGACGAAATTCCCACTTTGGTCCGCCGATAATCCCCGCGGTATTGTTGAAGGAAACATTCAACATCGATTCTAGGTGAATGTTTGGTGCGGTGTAATTGGAGATCAGCCGATTCGACAGTATGTTTTGGAACAACGATTAACTGCTGATATTTATCTGAACTTCCTGACGAACGAATCGCCGCTTTTGATGGAGGACGTGCCCTTGGAGACAAGGCGCAGGATAAATGCAAAAAACTTCACTTTTTCTACGTGAAGGTAAAAATATGATAATAAAAACCCACTCTAATAGACAGAGTTTATTTCCACAACAGTTTCGATGCCCACTGGCATCCTCTTCGGGTGGATATCTGTCTATTAGAGTGGGTTTTTATTATCATAAGGCGCAGGATGTTCTTTCAGCACGATGGGGCGCCACCACATTTTGGTCGTCATGTTACGGATTACTTGAATCAGCGGTACAGGAATCGTTGGATTGGTCGTGCTGGTCCAATATCGTGGCCCCCGAGATCTCCGGACCTAACCCCGTTAGATTTCTTTTTATGGGGCTTCATGAAAGAGATGGTCTACAGGACCAAAGTACAAATGAGAGAGAAACTCTTGTGTCGGATTATGGATGCCGCTGCTTACATATTGTACGAGAACACCCCGAAATGATTCAATAGGCAGTGGACTCTTGTTTGCAACGAGCAAGGCTGTGCATTGAAAACCGAGGGGGACATTTTGAACATTTATAAGGTATATCTCATAAAATGTAGCAATAAATACATCAGATTAATACTCTCGTTTATTTTTTTTTCTGTGCCCCTTAAAACGTCCGTAGCTCCGCAACGGTTGGAAATAGCACCGATGTTGTATTAACTATTTTACTCAATATCACACCCCCAAAGTATGGCAGACCGGGTGTAAAACACCTTATATATATATATATATATATATAAACCGGAATTAACTTGTTATTAATTAAAACAGTAATTAATAAAAATCGACTCCCAAAGGAAGAACTCGTTTGTCATATTTAGTGAAAGTCACAATCTTCTATAATCTTATTTTCAACGAATATTAGAGAAATGTTTTGCCTTTGATCTGGAAAAGTCTCGGTGTTTGAAACAAAATGTTGAGTCGAAAGAAATGTATATAATAATTCAGTATGTGTAAAATTACCTACTTTAACTGCCTATGAATATAAAATATCCAAAAACTATCATCCGCATAGTAGGAAGGCCTTACACATAAAAAAAAACATGTGGATATATTCCAAAAAATAATCGAACGTAAACAGTATGCTTATGATGACATCGCTTCAAATTATGGATAACTCAGAAAGATTTGAAAAAGAAGAAGACATTCATGCGAGAAACTGGATTTATGCACGAGACAGAATATGTTCCTCATCGCGCGCTGACTGCCAAATACAACCGACCTTTTAAAACAAGACTTGGAGGATTTATGCGCGAGATATTATAAATGCTACGATTCATTAACTGTATCAGACGTTGAGAACCTTGTCTGCTGTAGCACCCTCGCAACTTCATCAGTCATAAACGTCCGAAATGCCTACCTTCAGTGCGGTAAACATTTGAGGCGTTTACGAGCGACGAGGTTGCTAGGATGCAACGATGGTCGGGATAGCGAAAGAGAAAAAAGTCGACGTCGCCCTTTCAATAAGATCCGTGGATTATATCACGATGCGTCCATGAGTGAATTAAGGAGAAATGGTCTATAATTTAATAATGATACTTTTCACAGTGAAAAATGTCATTCCACCGACCATTACACATCATAAATGGATGTTTTGTAAGCATCCGCGTAACTAAGTAAAGCTTCACATTACTTGGCCTATTTGCACAGTACTTCAAAATGGTAAAATGCAAAATCGAAAATTGCAGTTCCACGTGGAAAAAATGTTCGTCGTGGATGAAATAGTAAAAACAAAAGTTGGAAGTACTCTTCCCACGGATCGCAAGAGGGTAAGAAAAAGTGAGGTATTTTTGGTTACTGGTACTCAGTATGGCTGATTACAGAAGTGGTACATCAAAGGATCCTATGCTATATCCATCGTCAGTGACCGTGATAACACCAGCTATTGTCTCCAATTCAGTCCTTTACGAGCAAAGAAAACAAGTGGACTTATTCCAAAGTAGAGCCAATTACAGTATTAATACTTAGACGCAAATGAGAGATGTACTATCAGAAAGAAAAAAGACACAATCAGAACAGATTGAAAGAACGAGCCATAGTCTTAACCCAACACCAGTGTAAGGTCGCTCACAACTTGGTTTCCTCAGAGCAAAAGATTTTCATAAAATTACCAGCGTCAAGGATACTCCCCAAAGCTTGCAGGTGTAGAAAGAAACCCCCATGAAAGATACAGAAACCATGAAAGTGTATAAAGACTTAAGGAAAACAAGATCCTTTCCTGGGCATGTATATATGATTTGGACATCGTATACATCGACGTCGACCTTGATGGGTACCTGTGGGTAAACTCTCAAAGCGAGACCTCAATGTGATATACCCACTGCTAAAACTAATAATGCAATGAATTTAGTAATGAATATCTTGAATCAATATTCCAAACACTGTAAATAACTCTGTTAATATATTTACTATGTTTAATGAAGATGACTATTCCCAAACTGCGACAAAGTGTAGTTTAAATTGATCTCACCTATACAAATAACATATTCGAGTTACACTATCAGCTGCTGACGTGTGTGTTCATATAAGCATGGTTTGCACCAATTAATTATTATCCGTAATCGCCAAACAAAATTGAGAAAAACTTCTATAGCGTTATCTTTTGATGCTTCATCTTGGTACCATTTAAAGTCCGACTTTACTTTTATATATAATATATATATTAGCTAATCCTATTAGCAATACATGGCTCCTTAATACGGTGTGGCAGTTAGCATTATCTTCAAAAACGACCTCGCAACTTATTGAAAATGGCATGAAGAGGATCACCATTAAGAACGATAAAAAAATTCAATATCTCGCCAACATGAACTTAAGATAGTATTTCTCGCGAGCAAAGGGGCAAAATTATCTCAATTTTATCTTCATTACGTAATATGCATCCCGTTTCAGTAAATTACTTCACACTTTTCATCACCGGAAATCATCTGGCGTTAACCAAAATAAAATAGAACAACAAAAAGGGGGAATGAAAAAGTGAACTAAGATCTTTGGTATGATGGGTTACCAAAACCAAAGCCGGAATGCACTGGGTCGGAAAGAAGTTCGCCTAGAAATACAAGATTTCTAACATTTATAAAAAAAATTACTAATTGAACAACTTTTTTCCCCGAAAGTGTAGGTACGTGTAACTGAATGTACCCCCCAACTTTGATAACTGGTGGTACCTAACCCTTAATAATTATTATGAATGGTCATAATTATTTCTCTTATCGTGCACGCAAGCATTATACAATTTCTGAACTCTGAATAATGAGGCACAATTAGAGGTATCCTTTACAGATTCATATCAGAATAAAATGGATTAAAATCTTAAAAGTACCTCTTACATAATCCTTAATGATAACGGATTTATCCATTTTCCTTTCACGACTTTCCTAAAGCCCACTTATTAATTATAATTAATTATAAGCCCAATAAAATCATTAACTCAAAGAAACTGAATAATATTTACGTAGAGAAGACGCGGATGTGCAGTAGCGAAATTTCGTCCTTTTCCACCAAATAAATACGGTTTTAAAAACTAATTAACAATATTTGGCATTTATCATTTCACTTTCCGGCGAATTTATTTCCGCAACTATGTATACAACCGCAACAACTCACATCTTCTCAGCATCTCTCTCCCCTCAAATTTCGAAAGTGAATAACATCCACTTTTCTTCTTCTTCTTCTTCTTCAAAAATGTTTTTATCAAAATGGAGACCGCATTATCGTAAACTCCCCCCTTCTTTTTTTACCCCTCTTACACCGTAAAATAATTTTCACACTTTATGCAGAATGAACTAAAATTCTTTTATAATCCTCAACATAAAGAGAGCCGATAAAAACTCAAAAATAGTCTGGAAAGAAAATTTACGTACAAATTATGGAAATTATATGCGTATTTTATGTATCCGAGCGTAAAAATTTAGGCAAGTTAATACTCAAAAAATCGGGATTATTTTCCGCAAATAGAGGGATAGCATTCGGATTGTTAGGCACAGGATCGTCTCGCGACTCACGACTGATGACTTGGGTCATGACGACTCGAGTCGCGTGTAATTTTACATTGACCGAATGGGAACCCCGCACACTGCAGCGACAGCGACGCGATTCGTCAGTCGTGAATCGCGAGACGATCCTGTGTGCAGCCGGCCTCATACGCAGCGGGAACTTAACCAAAACTCAAATGAAAGGTGTGGAATGGGGGTTTACGGAAATATAAAAGAAATGTCACTTATGTAAGTGTGAAAATCCAAAATATTATCGTCAAATTCACATGAATAGGATAATCGATGGCCGCATTAAAATGGAAAATTCATTTGGAAACTGGACGAAAAGAATTCTCTGAAAAGAACGGGCAAATTGCATTCATATTTTAAACTATTACATAAACATCACATTTATCTGAGAGTGACACAAAAGAATTTCAATCAACCGAAAGTGTCACCAAAGAAACACATTCATCCGAAAGTGACAGTGAATATTCAACCGAAAGTGTCACAGAAGGGTCAAATCCATTCGAAATAACATAATACTCGTAAATCTATCCGGAAGTAACGCGAAAAGTAGCAAATTCATCCAAGGTGACACCAAAGATTCACATTCATCCAGAAGTAAAAAAAAATACATTACACCAAAAGTGACACCAAAGACTCACTCAACTAGAAGTGCCAAAAGACTCGCACTCATCCATAAGTGCCAAAAGACTCGCACTCATCCATAAGTGCCAAAAGACTCGCACTCATCCATAAGTGCCAAAAGACTCGCACTCATCCATAAGTGCCAAAAGACTCGCACTCATCCATAAGTGCCAAAAGACTCGCACTCATCCATAAGTGCCAAAAGACTCGCACTCATCCATAAGTGCCAAAAGACTCGCACTCATCCATAAGTGCCAAAAGACTCGCACTCATCCATAAGTGCCAAAAGACTCGCACTCATCCATAAGTGCCAAAAGACTCGCACTCATCCATAAGTGCCAAAAGACTCGCACTCATCCATAAGTGCCAAAAGACTCGCACTCATCCATAAGTGCCAAAAGACTCGCACTCATCCATAAGTGCCAAAAGACTCGCACTCATCCATAAGTGCCAAAAGACTCGCACTCATCCATAAGTGCCAAAAGACTCGCACTCATCCATAAGTGCCAAAAGACTCGCACTCATCCATAAGTGCCAAAAGACTCGCACTCATCCATAAGTGCCAAAAGACTCGCACTCATCCATAAGTGCCAAAAGACTCGCACTCATCCATAAGTGCCAAAAGACTCGCACTCATCCATAAGTGCCAAAAGACTCGCACTCATCCATAAGTGCCAAAAGACTCGCACTCATCCATAAGTGCCAAAAGACTCGCACTCATCCATAAGTGCCAAAAGACTCGCACTCATCCATAAGTGCCAAAAGACTCGCACTCATCCATAAGTGCCAAAAGACTCGCACTCATCCATAAGTGCCAAAAGACTCGCACTCATCCATAAGTGCCAAAAGACTCGCACTCATCCATAAGTGCCAAAAGACTCGCACTCATCCATAAGTGCCAAAAGACTCGCACTCATCCATAAGTGCCAAAAGACTCGCACTCATCCATAAGTGCCAAAAGACTCGCACTCATCCATAAGTGCCAAAAGACTCGCACTCATCCATAAGTGCCAAAAGACTCGCACTCATCCATAAGTGCCAAAAGACTCGCACTCATCCATAAGTGCCAAAAGACTCGCACTCATCCATAAGTGCCAAAAGACTCGCACTCATCCATAAGTGCCAAAAGACTCGCACTCATCCATAAGTGCCAAAAGACTCGCACTCATCCATAAGTGCCAAAAGACTCGCACTCATCCATAAGTGCCAAAAGACTCGCACTCATCCATAAGTGCCAAAAGACTCGCACTCATCCATAAGTGCCAAAAGACTCGCACTCATCCATAAGTGCCAAAAGACTCGCACTCATCCATAAGTGCCAAAAGACTCGCACTCATCTATAAGTGCCAAAAGACTCGCACTCATCCATAAGTGCCAAAAGACTCGCACTCATCCAGAAGTGCCAAAAGACTCGCACTCATCCAGAAGTGCCAAAAGACTCGCACTCATCCAGAAGTGCCAAAAGACTCGCACTCATCCAAAAGTGTCAAAAGATTCGCACTCATCCAAAAGTGTCAAAAGATTCGCACTCATCCAAAAGTGTCAAAAGACTCGCACTCATCCAAAAGTGTCAAAAGACTCGCACTCATCCAAAAGTGTCAAAAGACTCGCACTCATCCAAAAGTGTCAAAAGACTCGCACTCATCCAAAAGTAACAAAAGACTTACATTCATCCAACAGTGACACAAAGGAATCTTCAAGTGGATGAGCCGGAATCGTTGGTGGTGAATGACGCATTCTTGGAAGGGAGACAGAAGGCAAAACAAGACGATTCGCCCGACCAGCGTCCCTTTAAACAGTTAACGAGATTGGTCGGACAATCCCTCACAATTCTTAAATCTATTTCTTTTGTTGTTTATTTGATTTGCTTCATTTCATACTGTCATCTTCCTTCATTTTTTTTTTTTCATTTCAATTCTATTATAACGAATACCACTTATTTTTGTTATCCCTCTAATCACTAATGATATTATCATCAGTCTCATAATACTTTATATTAATAACATGCATAAAAACATTTATTATACTATTTTTCATTACGTAAATTATCATACTATTAAAAATAATAACAATTTATTAGTAATTTTATTATTAGTTATCATTATAACTTACCTTCATTAGTTCCGCTACAACGAATATACTGGAGCATCATCTTTAATTTTGTAATAATATCTAACGTCTCTTTCTCAACTTGACGAAGTATTCGGCATTTATAGATTGAAAACGTGTTTCAAAACTTCAATGAATAAAACTGAACGAGACGAAACTTTACTAAAAAAAATGGAAGGAAATCCACATTTTGCTTCATGTTTTTGGTGTTTCTTTTGCGGCAATAAACGAAAGCGTTTTAATATTTCAATGCCTAGACTTTAAATGCCGTTGTAATATGCATACGCGCATTTATACTATTACATACATATATGCATACACTCATACATTACGTACATAAAGAAAAAATAAAGAACTAAAACAACGCCAAGTTCGATGAATGCAATTTCACCTGTTGAAAACCTTTACCCGAATCCAATCAACTCTTACTCCATTTTACTTCCCGAAGAAATGGAAAACCAAATGGCAAATGAAGATGCCATGGACGATTTGGAATAAAATAAACACAAAGAATGAGGGAATTAGAGGATAAAGGAATAAACTATATAAATACACAAACTATGAAGAGAAATTCATGACGAAATAAATAAATTTATGGAGATAATTTAAAAAACTACATTCACACGACAGAGAGAATTCCCTTGAAATTTGAACCAACTTCAAATTTTGCTACTGAGAATTCCTGGCTCTTATTTCAATGCCATTTCTCGTATATATATATACTGTATATATATATATATATATATATATATATATATATATATATATATATATATATATATATATATATATATATATATATATATATATATATATATATATTTATTTAAGAGTTACACTTGCTCCTATTCGGTGCTCTCTTTTTGTATCACTTTCCTCCTACATGCAAAATAACAACTACTTTGTTGGAGGCGTGTTTTCGGGATTCAATTTAGGTTAGGTTAACCTAATCTAAAATAAAAAAGTTGGGTGTGTAAAATCCTGACGTAGCACGAAGTAGCAGTAATTTGATTTCGAGTTTTTTAACTAAAATCCTAACGCGAGTGAAATTGGAAAAATAATCGTTGTATACGATAAAAGAGCGCATTCTCCAAACTTTTTAATGGAACCCCAACCTACCTTAATGCAAGCGTAAGTGATCAGAAATTTGAAAAACAAAATATGTCACATGTACGAGCTAAATGTAACTTCAATGACCACCGACGAAAATGTAGGAAGAATTTGCACTCGTATATATATATATAATATATATATATATATATATATATATATATACGAGAGAGAGAGTGTGTGTGTGTGTGTGTGTGTGTGTGTGTACAGGCAAATAATATTTTAGGTTCCACTTCATTATTATTATTATTATTATTATTATTATTTTCATTAAATAGAAAGGTTTGCTTGATGACGACCATGCAAATATTTTTTAATAAAAAATATGAATAACCAAATTTTAAGAGCCTCCACTATGTCCTATTTCGGAAGGCAAATATTCAGCTCTGAAATTTTGAATACCCTATCAGAACTCCTTTTCAATTTTGAAGGGAAATGACGGGAGTATGAATGAATATAAGTATGTTTGAGTTGGCTTTCGGCATATATTTTAAAATATATTTCGGGTTCATTTCCCGTGAATAGAGTAAAACACATACGGATCGTACATCCCAAAGTGGTGGTTTTTATTTCCAGTTTCCATAAATGTCAACTTGAAATTTCATCAGATTGGATATGGGTTGTTCACTTTTTGATTGAAGACATTTATATTTATTGATATTTTTGTAGTTAAGTTAAAAAAAAAAGACTTCATTTTAGCAACTCAATCACAATACTTATTACTGTGTTTATATACCGTAGTATATTAGCCATTACTGAAGGAGGAGGAGGAGGACTTCCCATTGATAATTCTAATTCTGACAGTAATATTAGTGAAAGCGCAATTAATGTGCTTAGTACTTAATTTTAACTGTAAAATTTCAAAGGTCACTGGTAAATTTACGATATTGTTCTTCCTCAAGGTTTTTTAAATCCCGTTTACGAGTATCATGGTCGATAATGTATAGTACATCAAAATGTAATAGAGTATCGGTTGAATTTCTTTTTTGTCTGTTTAATCAGTGTTGTTTTATTTCTAATTAACTTTAATTAATTTAATAAAAAATAAAAATCAGATGTTATTCCAACAGTTTTACTGAAATGTGAAAACACAAAGTAGAGACAATGTAGATTACAGTCTTCAAATCGAAATAAATATCTCGGAAATATTCGGTTTGTGTCGTTCAGATATAATGCGCAAACATTAGGTATACGCCTATACATATAATAAAATATTTCTGTTAGGTCAGAGTACTTTTTGGAATAGTTTAGAATACAGTTGAACCTCCCAAATCCTGCAACCTTGGGACCTAACCCTTGCCGGATCTTGGATTTTGCTGGATTTCGGGTGGTCATATTATGGTCATACATAAATGAAAAGCTAAATGTGAAAAAAACTGCATTTGCTATATTTTGTGTACACACAATATTTTACATCAGAGAGAAAGGTAATGAACATGGAAAAAAACATATTTTATCGCACAGTAATTAAAAATAATAAACATTACATCACAGGAGTAGGGGGTTAGGGAGATCATCAGGGTCCTCATCTTTGGGGGCTAGTAGGGGCTGTATCTGGGTCTTGGAGGATGTTTGGAGCAGATGAAATTGATGCTGCATGATTGTCAAGGTTCCCGAGAACTAAATTTGCCACTTTTCGGGTGGTTTGCCGGATTCTTCCTTTTTTCTAAAATAAGCCGGAAAATGGATGGTGCCGGGAAATGGGTGGTGCCGGAAAAAGGATTGCTGGATTCGAGAGGTTTAACTGTAGTTTGTATTTTTATTTGTTATCTTAGTATCATTCAGTTATATTAGCTTCAATATACGTAGATTAGGACCTAGGCCCCAAATAATGAGCCAAGAGGGCCAGAAACTGGCACAGCGCTCATCGCTAACTTTCTGATTATCATTGTTAGCCAGCACCATCGGGAGTGGAACTCCCGATCTCAGTTTTCATTTCGCTTATTTACCAAAGCCCCTTGCAGCGCCCTGTCGTGTTTTAACGTGTTTGGTGAACGTTTCAGTTTTGTATAGGTGCATATGAAACCCTTCATTCGTGTAATGCTTTATTGCTTAAAAGGATTTTTGATGAATTCATTAATCAGATTTAGTTACTAATTAAATTCAATTTAATTTTCAAACAAAGCTCATTAGTACATTGTTACAATACATGCTGTTATTGTTGTTATTGGTTAGCCGATCAGCCCACTCTGATCGAGTAAGCCGGCGGCACGCGGGTAACCGATCGTCCCTCTCGGAGTGGACCAGAGGTTCAGCGCACTAGTGATGTTGTGCTGTGTTCTATGTTGTGCTACACCAAGCCAGACCTAGAGGCGGGGCCACCAGTTTGACCTCCGTGTGAAGAGAGACCAACGCACGAAACAACATAAGGTTCATGAGGTAAGGTACAGTATATGAAAATTATTTCACGAAAGTAACACGTAAATAATATTTATGATGAAAATAACTACGAAGGAAAAAGGAAACACAGAATGGTGCTCAAGCGCTTTCGTCTGATGACATCCTCAGGAACATTCGGAACACTAGTGTTCCTGAGGATGTCATCAGACGAAAGCGCTTGAGCACCATTCTGTGTTTCCTTTTTCCTTCATGGTTATTTTCATCATAAAATCGCACTTTCGATTTTTACAACTCCCACCCGCTTAATCTGTGTCACTGTAGCAGACAATAAATTGTGAAACATTTCACTCACATCGGTGCATAATTAGTGGTCGCTCATGGGGTTATATGTTCTTCTCTGAGTCACTCATTACTATGATCTATTACAGGTGCTAATTAATGCTGTTTTCTGCTCTTTCACAGGTTGCAGTGTTAAATATAGCTATATGAAATAGATTTTAATAGATATTGGTATACCATACATTGGTTTATATGGGTTACATTTACTTACGGTGACGGTCATGTCAAAAACACGTGGTTTTTACTTGTTGGACAAACCGGACCAAAAGATTTTAGGCAGTAAACTGCCTTCAAATGACCAGGTCCAAGCTGTTTTTTTGCACCATCATGTGAACAAGAAAGACACCAAACAAAGCGCCGAAGAAGTGCTGGAGGAAGTTTTCTCATTTTGGAAAAGAGCCCGCATACCAACACGCCGGAAGGACCACTGTTTGGAGAAGCTTTGGTTTTGTTGAAAGAGTGGCAGGCTTTGAAAAAGAACAAGGGAAGGCGAAATCCAAAACAAGTCCAAAACGAGACGTCCTTCAAAAGCAAGCTGAACAATTTGTTCGACATTGCACATGGAAACGCTCTCCAGATGATCCAGTTTCAAGAAGATCGCGACTTCCTTCTCGCTCAAAGAGAGCCCGGCCGGCATGGCACAATGGGCTCCGTCGACAAAAAAATGGCGGAGAAGGAGCAGAAAGTTGCAAAGCGGAAAGCAGATGAAGACGTCCGAAAGAGGAAAGCAGTCGAAGAGCAAGCCTCGACATCCCAAACAGCCGAACTTGCTTCTTCAAGCTCTGTCGATGACGAGTTTCTTGAGGGAGCCACTGGAGGTTGTCTTTCTTCCCCCCCAAAAAGAACACGCCAGACCAAGAATATTTTCAACTCAGAATTATCTTCAGCCTTAGGTAGGACGGGGGTGAGTGACCGGATGGCGCTTTACATTATATCGGAAACAAGCTCGCAGCCTTGGCCAAAACCTCGAGGAAGTGATTCTCAACCGATTCTCTGTGAAGCGCAGCCGAGAGCATCATCGCAGGCAGCAGGCTGAATCAGTCCGAAAAGGATTCCATTCCGGACCAGTGGTGGTGCACTGGGACGGGAAGCTTCTGCTAGACCTTACCAACAATGAGCAGGTGGACCGGCTTCCCGTCTTAGTGTTTACCTCAGGTGGCATCTGCCAGCTCTTGGGAGTGCCAAAAATGGCTTCGGGAAGTGGGCAACAGCAGGCACAAGCGGTGTTCGATCTCTTGCAACTTCAGGGACTAAGTGAAAGAGTGGTGAGGATGTGTTTCGACACTGCCGCTGCTAATACTGGCCGTCACTCAGGATGTTGTTTGCTTCTAGAGCAGAAGTTGCAGAAAGAGCTGCTCTACTTTGCATGCAGGCATCATATCATGGAGCTAGTTGTCACCGCCGCGTTCACGGCGTGTCATGACGCAATTTCTGGTCCTAAAGTTCTGTTATTCAAGAGATTCCACTAACAGTGGAACTACATCGACAAAAGCAAGTTCCAAACAGGTGTCGACGACCCCACTGTTTGGTCCATCCCTATTACCAGTCAGAGAAGAACTTCTGAAGTTCGCCAAAGACCAAATCCAGCGCTAAACGTAACGAGACTATTACAAGAAACTTTTGGAACTCGCCATTGTCTTCCTTGGTGGAAATCTTGAATCGCCGATTCGATTCAAGCGCCCAGGTGCGATGCATCACGCTCACTGGATGTGCAAGGTCCTGTATTCTCTCAAGATGTGGATGTTCCGGAAGCAATTGCAACATCTCACACCGAAAGAGAAAACATGCTTGCAAGACATGAGCATCTTCGCTGTAACATATTATATATATATATATATATATATATATATATATATATATATATATATATATATATATCTTTCACAATAATGTTGCTATACGGAGGCTGAAGTAAAACGCAAAACGCGCAGCGATCGCCGGACCACGTCCCGAGCAGGTCTCTTTCCACTACACAAGCCACAAACACAAAAATAAAATCCTTTCAACGTATCTTTTGAGCATATTTCGTTTGATAATGTGTTTTTATCAGTCTCTGTATCAATATCAATTACACTGGTCTGCGTGATTTTAAAGGTCAAGGATATGTTTGTTGTTCTTAGGTCAGTTTCTCACGCTGATTCCGAAAATCGCATCCATTTTTCTCAATCAGGTCAACTTTTCGAAATATAAACACTTTCTAGAAATTCTCATTTCCCGTTTTATTGGTAGGTGAGCGATACATGTAGTAGCATATGTCGACTGGTATATACATACAGGCTTTACAGGCTGTTCTTATAGATCTCAAGAAGGGTACAGCACACTATAATAGGCTAATCAGGGATGAATGGCATCTTCAGGGACTTCCGCTTGTGCCGGGCAGACACCACATCCCTCTTCAGGCACCAGCAGTAGTCGGCCAGGAAGGAAGGTTAAAGGAAGGTTATTTTAAGGGCACCCGTGACAAGTTAGGACAAAAATATAATTCATAAACACCAGTCCAGTAACACCATTTGAGACATACGTGTAGTTTTTCAAATCGAGCATATCTAAAAAACCGGACCTGATTGAGAAGAATGGATTACATTTCTGAATTCAGCGTGCGAAACTGATCCTAAATCAGTTGAAAAACCTCTGACCTTTGAAAAAAAGATTTGAAACGCAGGCCAGTGTTATTAATATCAGTATTAATTATTGAGGAGTTCTATAATAATGTTTCTATATATACACATTTCATTTGTTCCGAAATCAGTATTGCTGATGACTCCTCATAATAAGCAAAAGTATAAAAACAGAAATAAAGGATCTGTAACAATTTGCTGAACAATTTTATCAATCCTTATTTATGCTAATTTACTTTAACCCAACCTATAACACAATTTAGCTCCCGACAACTCAGTGGGTACAGTGTCAGGCTCTAGGCGGTAAGGTTCTGAGTTCGCTCCCAGGTGGTGTCACCGGGTTGAGTTGAGCCAGTCCCTTACCCTCTCAGGTGACCTTGGGGGGGCACGCACTTACTTCCAAAAGGCGAGGAAATGAGTTCTGGATGTTACCTTTTTTATAACGCAATTTAACCTAAACTAAACTAACATTAAGCTAACCTAACATGACCGGAACAAACCTATAATCTAATCTTAGTTAATTTAACATGAACCTAAAGAAAATTTGCCCAGAAAAAATGTTAAACGCTAGGAAAAACGACAGTAAACCAAACGACGGACTGAGTGTTTACAGTACAGGCCACAGGGTACAAAAACAGTATAAAGAGCTACGATGACAAATCAATAGGTTTAAAACGCAAAATTTACTTAATACAAATTAAGTATGGGAAATGTGGGTAGAAATAACGTATGGTCTCCTCCGACTTAAAATTAGCATTGATCCTAAAAAATGAAAGTCAATATGAATAAGTTAACAATTAATTAAAGTAAAATAAATTCAGCAGAAAATAATAAACGTAAATAGAAAAATCCAATAACACAAATATATATATATATATATATATATATATATATATAACACACACACACGTTCCAAAACTAATATTTTATTCATGAATCCTTCTTGCAATAAAATCAAGAACGAGAGTACAGCCAAGTTTCCTGACGATGACAGGCTGTTTCTAATGTAAAATTACAAAAAAGAAATGGATTTCAATCCCGAAATTTAATTCAAACCTCTCAGTTTGCATCACTTAACAAGAGAAGAGAATAAGACTCGCAAAAAAAGGCTTATCGGAAAATTTAATCTGAAAAACTGTATTATTCTTGCGGAATAAAGAGGACGGCTTGTGGTGGATTTTCATTAAATATATACTTAACGCCAATGTGCTTGAACATTCAGCTGCATATATATATATATATATAATCATGCGGGTTGCTTCTACAGAGCTTCAATTTAATATTTAGGAGAAATCCAATGACAAGGAGAAATGTAAATGCCATGAAAAGTCTTCTTTAATGCGCAACGTTTCGAGCAATACGCTCATCTTCAGGCTGTATGATAACAATGTGAAATTAAAATCAATAATTGAATGAAAAACAAGACAAAGAAAATTTCTATAACCTATTCATAAAGGCAAATTTTAAAAGACTGAAAAAAGAGGGTTAAATTCTAAGTTATACAGATTTACATATAAAATTAAGAAGCTATTTTTAAATACATATAGTAAATGTGAAATTAATACACTGGAAAAATTAACAATAGTACACTGGAATAATGAAACTAACTAACCTTTCACTGCAATTTCCGAGGCTAGACTGATTGTTAAAAATTAGGTTAAAAGTTACTTTAATCCTAATTTCACCGAAATTCTAAAAATGCTCAAAATTTGTGTTGTTTTTTCCACCTAATCACAACTGAATGAACTCAAGACTGTAAAGAATTGAAGGTTTTTTTTATTTTTAATAAATTATACAATGTTAATTCTTCGTTAAAATGTTTATAAAATAAAGCAAATAGTCGTTGTTACCTTTCAGTTCCCTTTCCAGTAACAAAAACCAACATAATAAAGAATAAAGAACCAATATGAAAAATTCTAAAAAAAGAACACAAAAAAAAAACTTTATTGGTTATAGTCCTTTTAAAAAGAATATATATATATATATATATATATATATATATATATATATATATATAAACCAATTTAGAATCGCGTTTTTTACAAAATCAACCACCACACGCGTTGCACCAATCCTAAAACTTAAAAGTACAGAAACTTCTCTAAATTTATAAAATAATGAACAAACCCCAAAAGAAACTTGCACACTTACAATCGATTAAAAAAGTCCAGGCATGAAATGCGTCGTTTCTTACCGATAAATATCCATAAGAAACGCGTACTTTGAAGTCAGGATTTTTTGAAGCGACCGTATACATACGTTTTATTCTTTACAAGTCGACTGTACATGCAAGTTTCTATAAACATGATATAAATTAGATTAACGAGGTTTAGGAGAAAAAGAATTCAATTTAAAACTACCTTGAAAATGTTACAAAAGCAATTTTAAATCTTACTTGTCAGTAACTGAATTACGGCACTGATAAAACTGGAAGCCTGTCTAGACTTTAGACGGTAACTTGACCCGAGTTGATTTCCTTTTTTTGTTAAAAATAATTATGGTTTCTCTTTTCCAGCTTCGAAATCCGTAGAGTAACAACTCACATCAGCATCATCATCATTATCATCACTTATTATTATTACTATCGGTAGTAATAGTAATAGTAAGCAAAACTCATTCAAATTTTAAAGATTTTCTTCGGAATTGTTGGACCACTCGACTCGAAATTTGGTGTACATCATCTGTGAACGATTGAAGTTCGTTCAAGGGAAGTTACTAAATTAACAGATGCATCCAACATCAAAACTGAGGGTAATAATAGTAATATATGTAGTTGTTTAACCTCCTTCGCAATGGCAAAGGAGGTCGTGTGACGGAGGGAATCTACAGCCTTACCTAGGATTCGATCCACGGGTCGCTACATCATCTGAACGCATCTGAACCCATTCATAACGGAGGAACTCCCTCCAGAACTGATGGTGAAAGTTACCTCACACTTATATCGATATAATGACGAAGAAATATCGACGAATTAATCTTTCGTTATTGAAACGATTGTGACCTCGCAATCTCGAAATAGCAATCCAAATTACACAAATTTCGATATAACTATCGAAATAGTATTGAAAATCAGTACTGATGTAAATTCATTATTCAGTCAATGCAGAAACAAAATAATTCCTTGCAGGAAATATATTTTGGAAATACTGACTGCAGTTTATTTCATCAACATATTACTACATCAACAGTATATCAATATTAATTTGCGAACTATCACAAATATCAACCACATTTCAAAAATTTCAACCTCGTATCAACATTCGATCGATCAACAGTGTTACCTGGGCTGTTTCTTTGCATATTTGCTGCTAGTTTTGTGAAATGTTTACGACGACACTGACCATGACTACGAAGATGACCTATAAGATAGTTTGATTCTACCTTCAGTCGATCAACAAAAATCAAACACGCGTAAAATATCCAAACAAGGTTTAAATAAATACAAAGCAAAATAAACAAACATTAACAATCACACAAAAACTACACATTCTGAAGATTAAACATTCTATGTCCGATTTAAAAGCATTTTAAATGTACAGTATAATTTAGTGCATATTCATTACATTGGTTAGACGTTTCAAATGAAAAGTAGAGTTAAGCAAGGCACCTTCATTACCAATTTGGTTATACGTTTCATTTGAAACTCGCAGCTTTAAAATCGGACACGGAGTGTATAATCAGGGTTTCCCAACTGGGGAAAGCAGCAAGATAGTGTAGCACCTCCTGAGGGTGCCACGAAACTTCATGAAAATGACAAAAATAAGTTAGCTGAAAATTGAAAAGTTAGTAAAGTTATGGAAGTTTCAAATGAAACAAGACATTCGCAATTTACTACGACAATGCGGAAACTGACTAGCTTAGTTTGAAGTTACGTGCCATACCCTCAAAACCAGTCACCCATGCTTCAACGCAGCCTAAGTGGTTCAATCGTGACATCGCTTCGGCTATCCGAAATAGGAAAGTAGCGTATAGGAGGGCGAAGGCCAATCGTTCCCATGAGAACACTGAAGCGTATGTCCGCCTGTGTAGGGAAGTGAAGGCGAAGGTTAGGCTAGCGAAACGTAACGAAGAACTACGAGTGGCAAGCCTATGCAAGGGGAACCCTAAGGAGTTCTTCAGTTATGTTCTGCGGACCTCCGACGCGGATATCGCTAATGTGCTTAATAAGTACTTTGCGAGAGTGTTCACCAGGGAGGACACCCGCGTCATCCCCGAGCCAGGCGTCAGGCACGAAGGTGCTGCCCTGGATAGTGGTCGATGTACCGCGACAGTCGTTGCCGATACAATAGACAAACTGAGCGCGTTTAAGGCTCCTCGGCCAGACCAGTTTCTCCCCAGAGTGTTGCGGGAGGTGCGCGAACAGGTAGCTCCCAACCTGGCTACAGTCTTCAATAAATCGTTGGAGACGGGCCGGGTGCCTGGTGACTGGAGGGAAGCCAACGTGACCCCTATCTTTAAGAAAGGGGATCACGAAAGTCCAGGGAACTATCGTCCCATTAGTCTCACTTCAGTTGTAGGTAAATTATTAGAGGGGATAATAGCGGATAGGATCGTTGACCCATTGGATTCCTACAAGCTGCTTGGGGACTCCCAACATGGGTTTAGACGGCATAGGTCGTGTCTCACCAACTTGCTCGAGTTTTTCCACGTCATGTTGAGTGAGTATGATAAGAGTAGAGCGATTGATATACTTTATCTCGACTTTCAGAAAGCCTTTGATAAGGTACCTCACTGCCGGCTAATGGCGAAAGTGCGCGCGCTGGGTATCGGTGGGGAAATAGGTAGGTGGATTGAAAACTGGCTGAAGAATAGGCGGCAGAGGGCTGTAATTAAAGGGGTTAGTTCGGGTTGGGCCTCGGTCACTAGTGGGGTTCCTCAGGGTTCCGTTTTGGGGCCACTGTTGTTTATCATTTACATAAATGATATCGACGGTGGCATCGTCAGTCGGATCGCCAAATTCGCTGATGACACCAAGCTTAGGGCCAATGTTGGGACGCCCGAAGCGATCGAGGAACTGCGTGCGGACCTAGGTAGGATAGGAGAGTGCCATTTAACTTGGGTAAATGCAATGTGATGCACATTGGCTACGCCAATCCCAAGTCGGACTACTCGATGTTGGGGAACAATATCGAGGCGACTGATTTGGAAAAGGACTTGGGTGTGCTAATCAGCAGCGACCTTAAGTTTACCAAACAGTGCGTAGAGGTGGAAAAGAAAGCCTAGAAGCTGTTGGGTTATATCAGGAGGCAATTTCAGTTTCGGAAGAAGGAGATTGTGCTCTCTCTGTACAATTCCCTGGTTCGGCCGCACCTGGAGTATGCAGTGCAGTTCTGGTCCCCCACCCTCAGGAAAGATATTGAGAGGCTGGAGCGAGTGCAGGCGAGGGCCACAAAATTAATCCCTTCCGTTAGGCATATGGGCTACAATCGACGGTTACGCGCCCTGAACTTGTTTTCGCTGGAAACTCGGAGGCCGCGCGGTCAACTCATCGAGGTTTTCAAGCTCTTACGCGGGTTCAACGATGTCGATTTTAGAAGCATGTTTAGTTTAAATGATAAACCAATTCGCAACAATGGTTGGAAGTTGGATTTGAAACGGTTTAGGACTAGTGTGTGTGGGAATTACGTTACGTATAAGATATGTGATACGTGGCACAGTTTACCTTCAGAAGTTGTGGACAGTTCCTCTGTCGATCTTTTCAAGAAAAGGTTAGACCAAATCTTGCACACTATTTGAGTGTGTAGAAAATTTTCCGTGGCACCCGTTGCCATTGGTACCTCCTCGGTATGGGCCGCAAGGCCTTTTGAGGTACTTCTTTTCCTTTTAACTCCTTGTAACTCCTCTCTCTCTCTCTCTCTCTCTCTCTCTCTCGGCGCGCTGCTCGACCGGCACCTATACAGAATGGTGAGGTCGAGCCCGGGGAGAGATGACGGGCCCCCACCGGGAAGACATGTTGAGCCGGTAGCGGACGTACCTTCAACTGAAGGGTGCGTCCAGCTACAGGTGGGTAACCCTCCTTCCACGTTGGAGCGGGCTGAGGATCCTGCGGAAGTTGCCTCCTCGTTGGTGAGGGACTCTTCAACTCCCGACAGCCCTGGCTGTTCGGGAAATGGGTCGTGCTAGGGGGCGGTCAGAATAGGGAAGGCTCCCTCCGAGCAATGCATTTTAATGCTAGGTCGATTAGGAAAAAGTTTTGCGAGCTACGGGCGCTCTTAGCATCAGAATACCAGGATATCGTTGCTATCACCGAGTCCTGGATTCATACTGATC
Source organism: Bathynomus jamesi (assembly GCA_023014485.1). Lineage (NCBI taxonomy): Eukaryota > Metazoa > Arthropoda > Malacostraca > Isopoda > Cirolanidae > Bathynomus > Bathynomus jamesi. The sequence continues at coordinate 391,863 of JAJOZX010000450.1, forward strand.
GTAGGGACTACGTCGGGAGTTCAAAATTCTCGGGTATAGAATGTTTCACAAAGACCGCACCCGTGGGAGGGGGGTGGGGTACTAATATACGTCAAGGACAGGTTGAGTCCGGTTGACTGCCAGTTCCGGTCGGAACGGGAGCTGCTTGGCGTCGATCTGAACGTGGGAGGGACGAACTATAGGTTAATCTTGGTGTACAGACCTCCGCATCTCCTCCTCGAGAATGATACAGCCCTGTACACCGAACTCCGTAGCCTGCTAGGGGATAGGGTGTGTGTAGTTTTAGAAGACTTCAACTATCGCGGCATAAAGTGGGAAGACAGGACTGCTGATGCCGAAGGGAGGAGGCTAGTTGACTTTGCTGATGAGAACTTCCTCACTCATTGGGTTAAGGAGCCTACACGAGGCGAAAGCGTTCAAGACTTAGTATTCACGACCGAAGACAACCTCGTCACTGGCCTCACCGTTGACGAATCGTTGGGCGGGAGTGATCACGGTCTGATTGGGTTCCGTGTGCGCGTCCCTCGGGTGAAGCGTAGTAACTCGAGAGGCAGTAAGCTCGATCTACGTCGGGCGGACTTTGTTAGCCTCAGGGATAGCGTAGGTGAGATGGGGTTAGAGGTCGGCGGCGATGTTGAGGGAGTGTGGAGTGCATTCCAGGATGAGTTTATGGTGCTGCAGTCTGCTGCCATACCCTCAAAACCGGTCACCCCTGCTTCAACGCAGCCTAAGTGGTTCAATCGTGACATCGCTTCGGCTATCCGAAATAGGAAAGTAGCGTATAGGAGGGCGAAGGCCAATCGTTCCCATGAGAACACTGAAGCGTATGTCCGCCTGCGTAGGGAAGTGAAGGCAAAGGTTAGGCTAGCGAAACGTAACGAAGAACTACGGGTAGCAAGCCTCTGCAAGGGGAACCCTAAGGAGTTCTCCAGTTATGTTAATAGTAGAAAACCCATTAGAAGCAAGATAGGTCCGTTAAAGAACCGAAGAGGCGTTCTGCGGACCTCTGACGCGGACATCGCTAATGTGCTTAATGAGTACTTTGCGCGAGTGTTCACCAGGGAGGACACCCGCGTCATCCCCGAGCCAGGCGTCAGGCACGAAGGTGCTGGCCTGGATAGTGTTCGGTGTATCGCGACAGTCGTTGCCGATAGAATAGACAAACTGAGCGCGTTTAAGGCTCCTGGGCCAGACAGGTTTCTACTCAGTGTTGCGGGAGGTGCGCGACCAGGTGGCTCCCCACCTGGCTACAGTCTTCAACAAATCGTTGGAGACGGGCCACGTGCCTGGTGACTGGAGGGAAGCCAACGTGACCCCTATCTTTAAGAAAGGGGATCACGAAAGTCCAGTGAACTATCGTCCCATTAGTCTCACTTCAGTTGTCGGTAAATTATTAGAGGGGATAATAGTGGATAGGATCGTTGACCATTTGGATTCCTACAAGCTGCTTGGGGACTCCCAACATGGATTTAGACGGCATAGGTCGTGTCTCACCAACTTCCTCGAGTTTTTCCACGTCATGTTGAGTGAGTATGATAAGAGTAGGGCGATTGATATACTTTATCTCGACTTTCAGAAAGCCTTTGATAAGGTACCTCACCGCCGACTAATGGCGAAAGTGCGCGCGCTGGGTATCGGTGGGGAAGTAGGTAGGTGGATTGAAAACTGGCTGAAGAATAGGCGGCAGAGGGTTGTAATTAAAGGGGTTAGTTCGGGTTGGGCCTCGGTCACTAGTGGGGTTCCTCAGGGTTCCGTTTTGGGGCTACTGTTGTTTATCATTTACATAAATGATATCGACGGTGGCATCGTCAGTCGGATCGCCAAATTTGCTGATGACCCAAGCTTGGGGCCAATGTTGGGACACCCGAAGCGATCGAGCAACTGCGTGCGGACCCACGTAGGATAGGAGAGTGGTCCCAAAAATGGCAAATGCCGTTTAACTTGGGTAAATGCAAGGTGATGCACATTGGCTACGCCAATCCCAAGTCGGACTACTCCATGCTGGGGAGTAATATCGAGGCCACTGATTTGGAAAAGGACTTGGGTGCGCTAATTAGCAGCGACCTTAAGTTTACCAAACAGTGCGTAGAGGTGGAAAAGAAAGCCCAGAAGCTGTTGGGTTATATCAGGAGGCAATTTCAGTTTCGGAAGAAGGAGATTGTGCTCTCTCTGTACAATTCCCTGGTTCGGCCACACCTGGAGTATGCTGTGCAGTTCTGGTCGCCCACCCTCAGGAAAGATATTGAGAGGCTGGAGCGAGTGCAGGCGAGGGACACAAAGTTAATCCCTTCCGTAAGGCATATGGTCCACAATTGACGCTTATGCGCCCTGAACTTTTTTCGCTGGAAACTCGGAGGCTGCGCGGTCAACTGATTGAGGTTTTCAAACTCTTACGCGGGTTCAACGATGTCGATTTTAGAAGCATGTTTAGTTTAAATGATAACCCAACTCGCAACAATGGTTGGAAGTTGGACTTGAAACGGTTTAGGACTAGTGTGTGTGGGAATTACTTTACGTATAAGATCTGTGACACGTGGAAAAGTTTATCTTCAGAAGTTGTGAACAGTTCCTCTGTGGATCATTTCAAGAAAAGGTTAGACCAAATCTTGCACACTATTTGAGTGTGTAGAAAATTTTTCCTCGCACCCGTTGCCATTGGTACCTCCTCGGTATGGGCCGCAAGCCCTTTTGAGGTACTTCTCTCTCTCTCTCTCTCTCTCTCTCTCTGTTGCGCGTTTTATTTCAGTATAACCTTAGTTAAACTTTGTTTTGCTTCCGCCTGAATTGTTCATACTGACGAAAGTCAAGCTTGTTGCTCCACCTTGGACCTACAGCCTAATGTGGAATCCAAACCACGACCCACCACGGCTGTTGGTCAGAAATTACAAAGTTCTTGCCCGGACTCGATCTCACGACCTCACGTTCAGCAGTCAAGCGTCTTAGCCACTAGGCCACCTAGGGTACCCATTTATCTACCAACCTATTTTTTCTGGAAGGATGAATAGTTGGGCAAGCTGCGCGCCGACTGCTTTCGCAAGGAATCGAACCCGTGGCCGGTGAATTCGTAATCAGCGATGCTAATCACTACACCACCGAGGCAGGCGCATATATATATATATATATATATATATATATATATATATATATATATATATATATATATTTCGAAAACTTATAATTTCACCATTTTTTTTAAGCTTTGTTATATACTTTTCTTCTACTAAAGTTTAATTAAGAAATATAAAGGAAGTTTCTTAACTATTTTATTTAGACGTTTTTTAACATTTATATTGCACACTTTAATTAAAGCTAAAAGTCATTTTCCTGTTTTTCAAGAACCCAAATGTAAACTTTAGACACACACACACACACACACACACACACACACACACACACACACACACACACACACACAAATACTTGCAGGTAAAGGAGCAACAAAAAGTAAACACAAACTAGCACCAAATTTCCGCCAAGTAATCTTATATATGACGTTCATACTGAGCGAAGCGGGCCCAAACATGATTCTACTACGCAAAGACAAACAAAACTATTGTTACACGTCATTACAAAACGAGACGCCACACTCGAAACTTCTATACATACAGAGAGGTTTCAGAAACTTAGTTTAGAACGGAAGAGGAAGTTTCGAATCTGTTGCCTTTTACATATAATGGATGGAGAGCAAAAGCCTTTCTAACGCCTTTATTCTAACTGCCTTAAGAGTTTGCATTTTTGTCCTCCAAATACAAAAGGTGACAATACGTACTAAAGACACAAAGTATATTATTTAATTTTTCATTGTTTAGACATCAAAGTTTCCACGGGTCTTTTACTTAACTTTGAACTTCTATAGTCGCGCAACAGAGGATAAGATTACGGCAAAACGCGAACATCGACTACCACAGAGTAAATTACAGTCAATGTTCAAACCATTAACCTCAAAAACATTTTTGATTCGCTGTTCGCATGACGTTTGAACACTTGTCACTAAAACACTGATCTTGGCACATTCGAATCTTATCTTCCCCCTTCAATTGCTCTGTTTCTTGGACTTTGAACGAAGGCGACCAAGAAACAATAATTAACAGGTTACAAACATAATGCGTGCAGCAAATCAGGAAGTTTTTTCAAGTTAATGGCCACCAGCTCCGATACTGACTGCAGTTTACCCTATGGCGGGCGACTTTTGCGTTGGATTACGATATCTGATCGACTTAACATTCTATCGACAAGTATATTGCGGGTTAGGCTAAATTAAGTTTGGTTGCGCTAGGTTAAGTTAGATTTTTAGAGTGTCGATGTTGTGGTCTTGTCGATCCGATGGGCGTAAGTTCCTTTTGCGTCACTTTGTATGGGAGATAAGCAACGCAGTAAAGCGTTGCTGACGAACATAAACAATACAACGCAAACCACTTTGCCTCTTCTTCATACTGAATTACGAAACCCCCTTAATCTCAGTTGTAAACAAACAGAAAGGAGTGAAAGATTTACGGCTTATTCTGGCGGTATATGGGCTTTGTTTACTCGCTATTCCGCTGTAATGCGAATTTCGCAAGCTCACATAAACGTAAAATGATTCCTTTAATGGGGTCAACAAATCATAATTCCGCCTTCTATTTCCTATAAACATCTGACCTACATTTTCCTACTTCTCTAAACCTCTCCTCTCTGCGCGATTCCTATAAATCTTGCTTTATAAACCTTTTCAACACTGTCCTTCAAATTTCCTACAAAGTCTGTCAACATTTCTCTTCAGTTTCCTGTAAAACATTGTCTTCCTCGCATTCATGATGTCAATGTTAAAACCTCCAAAATTACAATACATTTTCCCCATCTTAAATTTATAGCAACGTTTATGAAAAATATTTTTCCCCTTTCTTTCTTCCACTTTTTTCCCTTTAACCAATAAAGAAGCTACGGTTCAGTTCACACACACACACACACACACACACACACACACACACACACACACATAGACTTTAGTTTTACTGTCTGTAACTCTTTCGAAAAATAATTGCATGATACATATAAATACAATTGAAGCAGATAACAGAACGATTTTCAAAATTAAAAGAAAGAAAATTATTACATTGAATTGAATTCGATAAAAAACAAATATTTAAAATAATCATTTTTTAAAATATTACACAAATAAAAGTGAATCCAAATTAAAAACTATTATTATTCAAAATACAAAAATATTACTCATTAAATCTATTTCATTTAAAAGTACGAAACAAACAAAAAGATAAAAAGCAAAAATAATACAAAAACTATTCAAACTCCAAATAAAATAAAAAATTGTCGCGCTCATAAAGAATTTCTTACTAAAAAAAAAATTGTAAAGATAATCAATCGATGATTGATCAATTTTTTTTTTTTTAATTATTATTTCATATTAATGAGTCTTCTTTATTTCAGAGCATCCATCAGAGTCATTTTATCAGTCAGCTATAAAACACTGCAAAGCAATTTTCTTAAGTTGAGGAGAACATGGTTTACAATTAAAAAAAAAAAAAAATTCAGTTGTACAGTATTTTAATACACAAACAGTATTTCAATTTCTGCATTAAAAAAAAAAACAAATTATTTTTTATGTATTTTATTTTGAACTTCATTAAAAAAAGACAGCATAAAGTCATTGCTCCATGCAGTTGTAGATCAAATGACATGACCATTGTCACGAGTAAAAACATTAAATTTATCTTTTTAAAGCTTTATAATGAATCCTAAATTGCTTTATACAGCATTTGACGGTATCCCACCAAATCACAATACGAATCACCATCATAAATTTATACACAAAACAACTAAGATGAAAAACACTAGTATTTGGATAGAGAGAGGGAGAGAGTTACAAGGAGTTACAAGGAGTTACAAGGAAAAGAAGTACCTCAAAAGGCCTTGCGGCCCATACCGAGGAGGTACCAATGGCAACGGGTGCCAGGGAAAATTTTGTCTTTCAAACTATGCTAGCAGTAGTAGAAAACTGGATAGAAAAGTAGAAGGCTCTCTCCCCACCCTCCGCTCCCTCCCTGCCAGAGGCAGGTACGGAAAAAGGTTGAAGAAAATACCTTGACCCTGGAAAAGTAGCCAAGGAAATTTTACAGGAAAGTGGAGAATATATAAATAGCTCTATATTTAGCTTGCTCACAGAGACACCGAGCAAGCGAACTCCTGCAGAGTTTTCTGAGATTTTAATCTTAAACTATGAGTGTGTTCTGTACTTTGCCTAGCCTATTTTTAAACAGATTTACACTTTGACTGGAAACATCCTCTGAGGGAAGTTGGTTCCAGATATCAACTATTTTACAGGAAAAGAAATTTCCGCAGACTGAGGTCCTAAATGTCTTTACACACTCAAATAGTGTGCAAGATTTCGTCTAACCTTTTCTTGAACTGATCCACAGAGGAACTGTTCACAACTTCCGAAGGTAACCTGTTCCATGTGTCACAGATCTTATACGTAACGTAATTCCCACACACACTAGTCCTAAACCGTTTCAAATCCAACTTCCAACCATTGTTGCGAGTTGGGTTATCATTTAAACTAAACATACTTCTAAAATCGACATCGTTGAACCCTCGTAAGAGCTTGAAAACCTCGATCAGTTGACCGCGCAGCCTCCGAGTTTCAAGCGAAAACAAGTTCAGGGCGCGTAACCGTCGATTGTAGCCCATATGCCTAACGGAAGGGATCAACTTTGTGGCCCTCGCCTGCACTCGCTCCAGCCTCTCAATATCTTTCCTGAGGGTGGGCGACCAGAACTGCACAGCATACTCCAGGTACGGCCGAACAAGGGAATTGTACAGTGAGAGCACAATCTCCTTGTTCCGAAACTGAAATTGCCTCCTGATATAACCCAATAGTTTCTGGGCTTTCTTTTCCATCTCTACACACTGTTTCGTAACTTAAGGTCGCTGCTAATTAGCACACCCAAGTCCTTTTCTAAATCAGTCACCTCGATATTACTGCCCAACATCGAGTAGTCCGACTTGGGATTGGCGTAGCCAATGTGCATCACTTTGCATTTACCCAAGTTAAACGGCATTTGCCATTTTTCGGACCACTCTCCTATCCTACCTAGGTCCGCACGCAGTTCCTCGATCGCTTCGGGCGTCCCAACATTGGCCCCAAGCTTGGTGTCATCAGCGAATTTGGCGATCCGACTGACGATGCCACCGTCGATATCATTTATGTAAATGGTAAACAACAGTGGCCCCAAAACGGAACCCTGAGGAACCCCACTAGTGACCGAGGCCCAACCCGAACTAGCCCCTTTAATTACCACCCTCTGCCGCCTATTCCTTAGCCAGTTTTCAATCCACCTACCTATTTCCCACCGATACCCAGCGCGCGCACTTTCGCCATTAGCCGGCGGTGAGGTACCTTATCAAAGGCTTTCTGAAAGTCGAGATAAAGTATATCAATCGCCCTACTCTTATCGTACTCACTCAACATGACGTGGAAAAACTCGAGCAAGTTGGTGAGACACGACCTATGCCGTCTAAACCCATGTTGGGAGTCCCCAAGCAGCTTGTAGGAATCCAAATGGTCAACGATTCTATCAGCTATTATCCTTTCTAATAATTTACCTACAACTGAAGTGAGACTAATAGGACGATAGTTCCCTGGACTTTCGTGATCCCCTTTCTTAAAGATAGGGGTCACGTTGGCCTCTCTCCAGTCACCAGGCACCTGGCCCATCTCCAACGATTTGTTGAAGACTGTAGCCAGGTGGGGAGCCACCTGGTCGCGCACTTCTCGCAAAACACTGGGGAGAAACTGGTATGGCCCAGGAGCCTTAAACGCGCTCAGTTTGTCTATTCTATGAGCAACGACTGTCGCGGTACATCTAACACTATCCAGGTCAACACCTTCGTGCCTCACAGCTGGCTCGGGGATGACGCGGGTATCCTCCCTGGTGAACACTCCCGCAAAGTACTCATTAAGCACCTTAGCGATGTCCGCGTCGGAGGTCCGCAGAACGCCGCTTCCGTCCTTTAAAGGACCTATCATGCTTCTAATAGGCTTTCTACTATTAACATAACTGAAGAACTCCTTAGGGTTCCTCTTGCAGAGGCTTGCCACCCGTAGTTCTTCGTTACGTTTCGCTAGCCTAACCTTCGCCTTCACTTCCCTACACAGGCGGACATACGCTTCAGTGTTCTCGTGGGAACGATTGGCCTTCGCCCTCCTATACACTACTTTCCTATTTCGGATAGCCGAAGCGATGCCACGATTGAACCACTTAGGCTGCGTTGAAGCAGGGGTGACCAGTTTTGAGGGTATGGCAGCAGACTGCAGCACCATAAACTCATCCCGGAATGCACTCCACACTCCCTCAACATCGCCGCCAACCTCTAACCCCATCTCTGCTACGCTATCCCTGAGGCTAACAAAGTTCGCCCGCCGGAGATCGAGCTTACTGCCTCTCGAGTTACTACGCTTCACCCAGGGACGCACACACGGAACCTAATAATACCGTGATCACTCCCGCCCAACGATTCGTCAACGGTGAGGCCAGTGACGAGGTTGTCTTCGGTCGTGAATACTAAGTCTAGAACGCTTTCGCCTCGTGTAGGCTCGTTGACCCACTGAGTGAGGAAGTTCTCATCAGCAAAGTCAACTAGCCTCCTCCCTTCAGCATCGGCAGTCCTGTTTTCCCACTTTATGCCGCGACAGTTGAAGTCTCCTAAAACTACACACACCCTATCCCCTAGCAGGCTACTGAGTTCGGTGTACAGGGCTGTATCCTCCTCGAGGAGGAGATGCGGAGGTCTGTACACCAAGATTAACCTATAGTTCGTCCCTCCCACGTTCAGATCGACGCCAAGTAGCTCCCGTTCCGACCGGAACTGGCAGTCAACCGACTCAACGTGTCTCTGACGTATATTAGTACCCCACCCCCCTCCCCACGGGTGCGGTCTTTGCGAAACATTCTATACCCGGGAATTTCGAACTCCCCAACGTAGTCCCTACGATCAGTATGAATCCAGGACTCGGTGATAGCAACGATATCCTGGTATTCTGATGCTAAGAGCGCCCGTAGCTCGCGAAACTTGTTCCTAATTGACCTAGCATTAAAAAGCATTGCACGGAGGGAGCCTTCCCTATTCTGACCGCCCCCTAGCACGACCCGTTTCCCGAACAGCCAAGGCTGTCGGGAGTTGAAGAGCCCCTCACTAACGAGGGGGCAACTTCCACAGGAGACTGAGCCCCCTCCAACGTAGGAGGAGGGTCACCCATCTGTACTTCGCCGCACCCTTCAGTCGAAGGTACGTCCGCCACCGCTCATCCTCATCTCTCCCCGGTGGGGGCCCATCATCTCTCCCAGGACTCGACCTCACCATTCTGTATAGGTGCCGGTCGAGCAGCGCGCCTAGCACACCTTTACCCTTGTCATTGAGGTGGACACCATCCCTCTGGTAAAGGTCCCACCTACCCGAAAATGCATCGAAGGGGTCAATAAACTTCACGCCCAGCGGAACGCACAAGTCTTGTACCCTCTCGTTGATGCCAATGACCTTACTGAGCGAGTGGTCACTGACATTCATTCGCGGTAAAATACCCATTAACATTCCCCTGTCTGTCTTCAGTTTTAGATCATCCGCAAGAGACATGATCTCGGTGATGATCCCTTCTGTAAGACCTACCCCACCGCCTTTGAGGAACAGGTCATTGCCACCAGCGTGGACAACGATCGCAGTCCTCCGACTATCCACGCGCACCTTCTCTACCTCCTTCCTTAAGTGCGCCGTTCCCCGCCCAGGTAAGCACCTTACCTTCCTCCCATCCCGGTTTGCAGAAGCAAAGTACTTCTCCTGGCCCCTGATCTGCGAGTCCCCAATCAAAACGGTGTCTTCCTCCTTCGAGCACAGGAGACTAAAGCGGTTAGAGGTCTTGACAGGGGCAACTGGGGTCTCAGGCTTCGGCTTCGCAGCCTTCTTGCCCGAGACCTTTCGAAACCCGTCGCCACCCATACACGCAGTTACACCACCCGACCCACCCCGACAGGTAGCTACATCCTTCGGTTTCTTTGGGCCATCAGCAGGCCCCTTCCCACCCTTCTCTATCAGCCCCTTCTTTGAGCCCTCCCTTTGTTCTTGATACTTAATCTACAGTTTGAATCTGCTGGTGTGTTTTTAATTTGATCTTGTCCACTGGGTTGGATTTCCAGTGCTACGACCCTAGCTTCAAGCTTTTTTTACTAATTCCTTTAGCTCTTTAACTTCCTTTTCGTGGTTGTCTCTAAGTTTACAAAACAAACATACACTAAGGGATGTGATATCGCTGATATTACCCTCTGGGAAGTCTACGCACCAATGATTAACTTTACATTTAAAGCATTCTGCTTTCAATTTAGCTGGCCCTGCCATATTTTCTCTTTTTTTGTTTTTTCTGAATACTCTGAATAAGATAAGCGTTCTAGCAATGAAACTATCCAAAAACGTTATGACCAGTATATAAAAAGGGGGGGGGGGGGGAATTAATCCCGCCGTAGCCGCACCCGCCTTTTCGCAAGTGACGTTCATTCCTTCCAGAAGACTACACCTCTCCTGCTGCCGCACCGACCAAAGGTCTCCCCAGGGCCGGACCGTCCAAACGTGTCGCAGCTACCAACTGACAAACACTCGCGACGCAAGCGTCACGGATTTTCCGCCAGGAGCGACAGCGAGATGCAGCCCCTTACTAAGTCTTACTAGTCACTCACAAGTGGGCCAGACTCTTAGAATCCAGTGTTCAAGGGATATCCCACCAGACCCAGAGGCTACGCCCGAGACTTTACGCTGGCCTGGCAGCCAGCTGGGCAGTAAAGCCCTCTCACCTCAGAGCAGTACAGCCAAGCACCATCAATTGGTCACCAAAGAAGGGTCGCAGGGGGCTGGTCAAGCCATTACGCGTTAGGAATGGGCTTAACGGGGCACTAGCCACACTCCACTCTCCCAGGGAGAGAAAGGGAGAGGGAGAGAAAGGGAGAGGGAGAGAGAGAGAGAGAGAGAGAGAGAGGGAGAGAGAGGGAGAGAGAGGGAGAGGAGAGAGAGGGAGAGGGGGAGAGAGAAAGGGAGAGGGAGAGAGAGAGGGGGAGAGAGAGGGAGAGGGGAAGAGAGAAAGCGAGAGGGGAAGAGAGAGAGGAGAGGGGAAGAGAGAAAGGGAGAGGGAGAGGAGAGAGAGAGGGGAGAGAGAAAGGGAGAGGGGGAAGAGAAAGGGAGAGGGAGAGAGAGAGGGGAGAGAGAAAGGGAGAGGGGGAGAGAGAAAGGGAGAGTTACAAGGAGTTACAAGGAAAAGAAGTACCTCAAAAGGCCTTGCGGCCCATACCGAGGAGGTACCAATGGCAACGGGTGCCACGGAAAATTTTCTACACACTCAAATAGTGTGCAAAATTTGGTCTAACCTTTTCTTGAACTGATCCACAGAGGAACTGTTCACAACTTCCGAGGAGAGAGAAAGGGAGAGGGAGAGAGAGAAAGGGAGAGAGAAAGGGAGAGGGAGAGAGAAAGGGAAAGGGAGAGGGAGAGAGAAAGGGCGAGGGAGAGAGGGAGAGAGAAAGGGAGAGGGAGGGAGGGAGAGAGAAAGGGAGAGGGAGGGAGAGAGAAAGGGAGAGGGAGAGAGAAAGGGAGAGGGAGAGGGAGAGAGAAAGGGAGAGAGAAAGGGAGAGGGAGAGAGGGAGAAAGGGAGAGGGAGAGAGAGAGTTACAAGGAGTTACAAGGAAAAGAAGTACCTCAAAAGGCCTTGCGGCCCATACCGAGGAGGTACCAATGGCAACGGGTGCCAGGGAAAATTTTGTCTTTCAACTATGCTAGCAGTAGTAGAAAACTGGATAGAAAAGTAGAAGGCTCTCTCCCCACCCTCCGCTCCCTCCCTGCCAGAGGCAGGTACGGAAAAAGGTTGAAGAAAATACCTTGACCCTGGAAAAGTAGCCAAGGAAATTTTACAGGAAAGTGGAGAATATATAAATCGCTCTATATTTAGCTTGCTCACAGAGACCGAGCAAGCGAACTCCTGCAGAGTTTTCTGAGGTTTTAATCTTAAACTATGAGTGTGTTCAGTACTTTGTCTAGCCTATTTTTAAACAGATTTACACTTTGACTGGAAACAACCTCTGAGGGAAGTTGATTCCAGATATTAACTATTTATAGGAAAAGAAATTTCCGCAGACTGAGGTCCTAAATGTCTTTACACACTCAAATAGTGTACAAGATTTCGTCTAACCTTTTCTTGAACTGATCCACAGAGGAACTGTTCACAACTTCCGAAGGTAACCTGTTCCATGTGTCACAGATCTTATACGTAACGTAATTCCCACACACACTAGTCCTAAAACCGTTTCAAATCCAACTTCCAACCATTGTTGCGAGTTGGGTTATCATTTAAAAGTAAACATACTTCTAAAATCGACATCGTTGAACCCTCGTAAGACTTGAAAACCTCGATCAGTTGACCGCGCAGCCTCCGAGTTTCAAGCGAAAACAAGTTCAGGGCGCGTAACCGTCGATTGTAGCCCATATGCCTAACGCAAGGGATCAACTTTGTGGCCCTCGCCTGCACTCGCTCCAGCCTCTCAATATCTTTCCTGAGGGTGGGCGACCAGAACTGCACAGCATACTCCAGGTACGGCCGAACAAGGGAATTGTACAGTGAGAGCACAATCTCCTTGTTCCGAAACTGAAATTGCCTCCTGATATAACCCAATAGTTTCTGGGCTTTCTTTTCCACCTCTACACACTGTTTCGTAAACTTAAGGTCGCTGCTAATTAGCACACCCAAGTCCTTTTCTAAATCAGTCACCTCGATATTACTGCCCAACATCGAGTAGTCCGACTTGGGATTGGCGTAGCCAATGTGCATCACTTTGCATTTACCCAAGTTAAACGGCATTTGCCATTTTTCGGACCACTCTCCTATCCTACCTAGGTCCGCACGCAGTTCCTCGATCGCTTCGGGCGTCCCAACATTGGCCCCAAGCTTGGTGTCATCAGCGAATTTGGCGATCCGACTGACGATGCCACCGTCGACATCATTTATGTAAATGGTAAACAACAGTGGCCCCAAAACGGAACCCTGAGGAACCCCACTAGTGACCGAGGCCCAACCCGAACTAGCCCTTTAATTACCACCTCTGCCGCCTATTCCTCAGCCAGTTTTCAATCCACCTACCTATTTCCCCACCGATACCCAGCGCGCGCACTTCGCCATTAGCCGGGTGAGGTACCTTATCAAAGGCTTCTGAAAGTCGAGATAAAGTATATCAATCGCCTACTCTTATCGTACTCACTCAACATGACGTGGAAAAACTCGAGCAAGTTGGTGAGACACGACCTATGCCGTCTAAACCCATGTTGGGAGTCCCCAAGCAGCTTGTAGGAATCCAAATGGTCAACGATTCTATCAGCTATCAGAAAGGGAGCGGGAGAGAGAAAGGGAGCGGAGAGAGAAAGGGAGAGGGAGAGGGAGAGAGAAAGGGAGAGGGAGAGAGAAAGGGAGAGGGAGAGAGAAAGGGAGAGGGAGAGAGAAAGGGAGAGGGAGAGAAAGGGAGAGGGAGAGAAAGGGAGAGGGAGAGAAAGGGAGAGGGAGAGAAAGGGAGAGGGAGAGAAAGGGAGAGGGAGAGAGAGAGAGAGAGAGAGAGAGAGAGAGAGAGAGAGAGAGAGAGAGAGAGAGAGAGAGAGAGGTTATTCAGCTTATCTCTTGCCCTGTTGCGGCGCAATATTTTTAAGACATTATTTAGGGTGTTGGTTGAAAGGCCTCGTGTAATATACTGTATATCATATATGATAGAATTAACTATCAGTACATTTTCTGAATTCAAATAAACGGGGGGGGGGAGTCACTTATAAAGGTCAAATGTAGGCCTGAAATTTACACACAAAGTTTTAGCCGTTTTAATAACTAGTTTGAATTTACTCGCTTCTACGCATACAACGGTGCGCAAAAGCCATAAGTAAGATTAATACTAATCCGTAAAGCTCCAGGTCCAGATAAGGTCTACCCAAGGATACTTAAAGAAATGAACTGCGCAATAATCTCTCTTCTCACATATATATTTTGCAATTGTAATAATAATAATAATAATAATAATAATAACTAAGAATAATAATAATAATAAATCGTTCCAGTCCGAAGAAGTTCTGTTCATTTGCAAACATTACGCCAATATTTAAAAAAAGGGGACAAATCGCTTCCGATGAAATTATCGTCCCATCAGTCTGACTTGAGTAGTTGGTAAGCTTATGGTGGCGATCGTTCGGGACAAGAGATTAATAAACTTTAATCAAAAAATCTCAACAAGGATTTCGACGTAATCGTTCTTGTCTTACTAATTTTCTCCATTTCTTTAAGAGTAAAACAGTAGATATTATATATTTCGACTTTCAAAAGGCGTTTGATAAAATGCCACATAGGAGATTATTAGCTAAACTTCATTCTCACGGAATTAATGTTCTCAAATTGATTAAAAATTGGCTTAGTGGACGGAAACAAAATGTAGTCATTAATGGCAAAGCGTCTAACCGGAAAAGTGTAACTAGCCTCAGGAATCAGTTCTGGGACCAGTTCTTTTTATTATTTATATCATTGACATCGACATTGGAATTATTAAGAGTATAATTTCAAAATTTGCGGATGATACCAAACTGGGGGACGAACAAAATCAGCGGTAGAATGTTTGCAGGTTCGAAATTTTTTTAATAAATTACTCTAGTGGGCAGAAATTTGGCACGTGAACTTCAATATAGATAAGGGTCTAAATATAAAACGTCGCATATCGATGTTAAAGAAAGTTATTTTTATGCGCGACAAGACGATAACGAGTGTAACGGAAGAGGAAGCTTTAGGTATTATTGTTGCCGACATTCATAAACCGAGTAAGCAATGTATCGAAGCGGTCAGAAAAGCAAATAGAATCTTAGGATTTATTGGTAGGTCATTCGAATTTAAGTCGGAGAAAACAATGCTAATATTATATAATTCCTTTGTACGCCCCCACTCGCCCTCCTAGAATACTGCATTCATTTCTGTTCCCCGTATTTACGGCAGAACATAGACAAAATGGAGAGAGTGCAGCGACGGCTAAGATAATTCCTAGAATTCGAAACAAATCATCCGCTGCCCGTTTAGAAACATTAAATTTATTCTCACTCGTAAAAAAAGGCGAATTCGAGGAAGTTTAATCCAAACCTTCAATCATTTACTTAAAATGATTAAAGGTTTCAATAATGTCGACGCCGAAAAATATTTCACTCGCAGAAATGTTGATAAAACTCGCGGTAATTGTCTCAAATTAGCGGGTAAACATTTTAATTCTGGTGAAGCTTAGCTTATTTTCTTCAACTGTATAGTTAATTTGTGGAATGGATTGCCAGCCAGCGTAGATGAAAGTAATTCGGTTGAATCCTTTAAAAAAAGGCTAGACGCTTATCTTGCCTTAAACCCCCAGTTGGAAGCATTTGTTCGAGCGTAGAAGTATTGTAGAATTTTTACTCGGATTCCCTCCTCTTTACTTCAAAATTTTTCACTTTATCTTTAAATTCCTTTCCTTCCTTTCAACCTCTCTTCTTTGCTTTGTTTTAAAACTTTCATTTGTCTTTAAATTTTCTTACATCTTTTAACCTTCCTTTCCAAACAGACAGTCTCGAAGGGACCGACCGGTTTGTTGTTGTTTGGTGTCCTTTGTATTCCTTTTGTAAGTATATTACGAGTTTGGTTAAATAAAGTTACTCGATTTAGGTTGGGTTACGCTAGGGTTAAGCTAGTTTTTTAGAATGTCACTGTTATCGTTTTGTCAATCTGATGGGTATACGTCCGAACAAGATTGATGGTCATTAAAAGGAGAGAAATGGTACGTTTAGGAAACGTCATAAACGTTTACAATACATTTATAAAACATCATTTAAGACGTTTACTAAACGCCCCATTTCTTGCTGATATAGTACTTTGCTTTATCATATTCACAATATTCAAATCAATTTGGAAGTACAAACCAACAGGAAATTGGTCGATAATTATTAATCAACTGTAGCTCCCAAATGTCTGTTTAGCTCATTTATAAGGTTAATAACTGCATTTACATATTAATCTCGGTAAAACAAAAAACCTCAGCGCATCAGCCAACCGCTAAAATAGTCACTTTCTATGCAAATTCAAATAACATAGATACTTGATTAAAATCAAACCCGGCTGATGAAGTATAGATCTATATTGTTATAAGAGCTATTACTCGATCACTAACAAAAATATTTCTTCTCTTAAAATAAACAACCTTAGTTGAACCCAATGTCTAAAAGCATCCATTAAAAAAACATAAAATATATACTTTAATGTGAAGGAAAGTTTACTCCCAAAAGAATTATATATTCACTCCCGAAACAAACTTAACTCTTTAATACTCAAAGCGAAAGCTAATTATTATTATTATCATAAATATAAAGTGGAAGAAATAAGGGCGACCCCAAAAGCAATATTGGAAACTTATTAACAAAACGATCAATAAAAAACGAACAAATTTCTTACACCCGAAAAACTAATAATTAATAATGAACCAAATTTTTAATCGCTTTCAAAGAAATTTTCACTTAAGTGGGAACCAGACACGCATCTAGTATCTCCCTGCAAGGCGCGCTGCCTTCGATACGTAACTATAGGGTCTCCCCTACTACACAATACGACAGCCATAACAACTGAAAATAAAAAAAATTTGTACGCTGAACACAATCCCAAACAGAATTCACGAGTATAAAGAATGCTCGAATTTAATCGCGCCCCTGCTCGTAAAGTTCATTCACTGACCTCTCCATTCAAAATGGGATCTTCCCAAACAACCTTAAAATGGCTGAGTATGCCCTATTTTTAAATCAGATGATAAATCCTCCGCTCTAACTACACACTTATCTCCGTAAATCAGCAAACAAAATAAAATGTACATTACAACTCAAAATAATGCACAAACAAATTGGCTTTCAACAAAAACACCACCACCACCAACGCAACAAGCGCCTACATTAGAATAACTTTATAGCAAGCTGAAGGACAAAAGAAAATTCATTTATCATCTTACTTGATCTGGGTAAAGCGTTTGACACAGTACCCGGTGACATACTCTTTAAAAAAGTTGATCATAACGGCTTCAGGGAACTACCCTTAAGATGGTTCTGCTCATATTTGAGAAATAGGACCGGACTTATATTACAGGATTTTCATACGTCACAGACAAGATCCATATCTACGGAGTGCCTCAAGAGAGCATTTTGACCTTATCCCGTTTCTCCTTGACATAAATGATTTCAACGATTCATTTGGTTACCAGTACGCAGATGACACGACAATCATTACTTCAAACAACTACCACTCCAAACAACTACCAAACAACGAACTCCAAAGAATAATGTACGGTTTAACGCCAACAAACTATCCTTAAATATTAAAAAAATAGCTTACATGGACATCACCGAAAAGAAAACGTTGCTCCCCTACCCTCTTTAAACCTAAACATAAATTAATTCCAATAAAATCAAACTCCTGAGAATTATCCTCGAAGTAAACCTGTCTTTCAAAGAGCACACTGAAGGTATATTTAACAAATTAGCAAAACCCCATACATAATTACGAAAGTAGGTGTGGCACTCCCAAAACAAGGCCTTAGATCAGTGGCGCCGCAAACCTCAAAAAAAAGATACGCACATTTTTCTTTGCACAGATTTATTCCCGAAATAATATTCAAACAAAACCAATGAAATACGATAAAAATCGCATCCGAGCATTACACACATTTTAAAACTAGAAATTATTATTATTACAACTATAAATTTACTCTTTTTCTAAGAGGAGAGCAATACGGCGATGTTTTAACTTGCTCTGCGTTCCCTGGGTGAAAAAAAAAGATACGCACGCTCCATTAAAACATCATAATTTCGTGCGTATACTGCGTCCCCCTGTGGGCGCCACTGCCTTCGAGTCATATACTATGTACACTATGGCTTACCAGCCCTCGCAGTACTGCATTATCGCTTATGGAAATGCACGACAATATTTAATTCAGCTACTGGTAGCTCATGCAAAAAAGAATAATTAGTAAAGTGTATAAATCGAACAAACAACGAAGGTACCGACAAAATTTCCCCAAATTTTAAAATTCTCAAACTAGTAGAAATCTCCAAACTAAACACTACCTCTTATATATGTCAAATTGTCAATAATATTGCCCCAGAAATTATCTAAAACAAAGTATTTACTTCCCAAAACCAACACTGCTTCAACCAAGACGATCAAACACGTACATCAGGAAACCAAATTACACTCTCTGGAGTTTAGATTGTGCAACTACAGTAGATCTTTATGATCCACTGAACCCAACCTCTGGAACAGTCTCGATCAACAGACGAAAGAATCGAACACGCTAAAAACTTTCCACAAAAACGAAAAGATAAATTCATAAATTCATACACACCATAATATCCCTATTTCTACTCCCATTCCAACCTTATTTTCCCATTCCCATTCCAACCTTTTTCCCCATTCCCATTCCAACCTTTTTTCCTCATTCCCATTCCAACCTTTTTTCCCCCATTCTTTTCCTTCTTCTATACCAATTACAATTAATGATAAAACCAATTACAATTAATGATAAATAATTTGATTCCTGTATAGCTAAAGAAAAAAAAATTGTGTTGGGTTGAGGTACTTAATATTCAATGTCAAGGTATTTAATATTATATACACACTCGATCACAATCGGCGTTAGGGCCCTGCAACCCCTGCAATTGCAGGGGGCCGGAGTAGTGTTGAAAACCGGTTTTCAACCGGTTTGTAAAATTTCCCTAAAAATCGAAAACCGAAAGAAAAAACCGGTTTTATCGATTGATTTTTATTTGGCTCAAACTTGCGCGAACGTGCAGCTACGCGCTACAGCGCACAAAAAATAACTTCGAATACATTACCTATTAAGTTAAATTGTGACAAACTGGCAACTGCTCTTCAGTATAATTTTTGCCTATCTGGCAACTCGATCTTCAGTTTGTCTCATCATGTAGGCTGTAGTGTAGAGTCAGTCGACTAAAGCCCTATTCGCAGTATAAAACCCTTAATGCCCTTTGTTTCTTAAGATGTCATTTCCGAAATAGGGATAAAATCTAAATTAATTTATATATTTTTCTTACACGAAGAGTCAATTTTCTGTTTTCTAGGTAAAGGTTTTTTTATTAAAAAATTTTATTTCAATGTTTTTTCCAAAATAGAGATAAATTTTATTTTTATTCTTTATAATTTTTTTACAAAAAGAAGTTTATTTCTTTCTAAGTATAGATGTTTTATTTTAAAAAATTATTTCAAATCTAAATTGTTTGAATAATGTATTATTTTGGCTAAAATAAAATATGTCAAAGTTGTCATTTTCTTATTCATATGCATACATATGATGCTGCATTTTTGCATTCTTTTGACCAAAAAATAGGCGATAAGCTATGCTTGTTACGAGTTAAAGTCAGTACCTTTCAATTGTGCTTTTAAAAATTACTATACTTTTCGGTCATAACCGGTTAAAACCGGTTTTCAAAAAACCAGATCGATTAAAAACCGGTTTGTGAAGTTTCGATTATTTTTCAACACTAGCCCGGAGGCAACGAGGGGTCCCACGCGACCGATTGCTACCAACAATTTTTCATGTCGGATCCCCTACAGGGACTTCGGTCTGGACTTGCCGAGAAAGGAAATCTCGAGGAAAACACACAATGTTACGCGATGATTCGGAAAAAACTGGACAAGATTATTACAAGCTTATTTATATAAGTCGGGTGACGTATTCAATTTTCCCGCCCGGTTTTGAATACCCAGCTCTTTTCGGACCCAGTTTGAGTGGTCGCCTCATAGAACTGCGGTGTAATTTCAGTTGAAGATACGTGTATGAAGAGTCAAAACAAACTACCTATTTGCGTTTGTGAATTTGTGTTGGGAGGGGGGGTGTTCACCGTAACTCTAATCACAAAAAAAAAAAAATTTACATTATGACGGATCCCCTCTGGAGTTTTGCAGTGAACCCCCAAATAACTAACGCCGTCCCTGCACTCGATATCCCAAGAGAAAAGAATGTGTACTCTTGCCTTAAATCTATTTGTACATAATTACATGTAATCTCCAGTTATAATTCTTTAAACTTTCTGTAAATAATCTGTATGTTTTGCATTATGTACAAAAAATAGTCAAATAACCCCATTTTACCAATTAAACATAAATTTTGTTCCCAAATAGCAGTTCTGTGCTGTATATGTACAGAAGAGCATTAACCGCCCCATTTACACACACACACACACACATATATATTATATATATTAGTGATGTAGCGGATGTCATTTTTTTCACATCCGCGGATGCGGATGCGGATGAGGATGTTTGATTTCAACATCCGCGGATGCGGATGCGGATGTCTACATTTTCGTTATTTTTTAGGATATATTCGAGATTTGTTGTGTTTAACGTATATAATAAGTTATTATATAGAGAGAGCTGTAGCTATAATGTAGTATAATTGATTAATTGTACTGTACGTACAATAATTGCTGTACTTTTCTCCGAACATATAAAATAATATCAAGCATCTAACTAATATAGAAATCAATTAGTGAATTCGTCTGCAAATAAATTCGTTATATTTTGTTGAGTTTCAGCCACAATTAGAAACCATAATTGTGTTACCAGGATGCGGGACGTGAACCCAACTCAAATGCACCCCCACCGACCTCTTTCCCCAACCTCCACCCTTATAGAAAGAGATCTTTAATTAGCTTGATAACTATTTATATTGAGTTTAAAGTTTTATTAGGCATATTTATAAATGAGTAATTAAAATAAAGTAAACTAAGATGTTCATCGTTTAATGTTCAAACTTAATTATAGGAAGGTTATGCTTAAGGAACATTAATTTTTCTGCCTTTTCTGCTGCCAGTCTGTTTCTCTTTTCATCATATATTAATCCAGCACTGCTAAATAATCTCTCGCTTGGTACGTTTGTTGGAGGACAGGCTAAATGTTTCCTTGCAAGTTTACTCAAGTATGGATAGATATTCTGCGTATTTTTCCACCAACTAATAGGATTGTCACATGCAGCCAGGCGTTTTTCTTGGTGATAGCTCTCGATCATTTTTACTACATCTTTTGACATCGCGTAGGTCTCGTCATTGCTGCTTGACTCAAGAAACTGAGAGACAGATTCTGTGATAGATTTGCTTGTTGAAGGTGTTGGTTCTGTCACTGAAACTTTTATTCTTTTGGTGGGTGGCGAAGCGACAGATTCAAGAGATTGAAGCTCTTCAACTGCTTTGCCAAGTGATGATTTAACTCGTTCTAATGTACTAGGTGAAAATAACTTAGCTTTGTAACGTGGATCTAAGTAGGTTGCAAGAGAGTAACTTCATACAAGAACAGCCTCTCGTCTTGTCGCTTGCATCACTTTTGCGCACAATGAACTAGTTCTATTAATATAGTAGAATTTGATAATTTCCGCTTATTAATGACGTTTTATCTCAACGGTCCACATCCGCACGACATCCGCAGTCCAAAGTGCGGATGCGGATGCGGACGCGGATGCGAGAAAATGTGCGGATGTTCCGCGGATGCGGGTGCGGATGCGGATGTGACCTACATCACTAATATATATATATATATTGTTACATCCAGTGCGTGTTCCCTGTACATATATAAACAGAAATATAAATGAATAAATAAGGGCATATCGTGCAATTCAAGAAACAGACAAGCGTTCACCATTCAAAACCTTTTGGGGATACGAAATTCGTATCTGTAATTATTATTATTAAAATATTAAAAAATATATAAGTGAGAGCAAGATCATAAAATATTTAGAATACTCTTACACATTTACAGCAGTAGAAACACTCGCAAATTTCAACGAGACCCTTCTCACTATTATTAATTATATATCACTGGAGGTTCAAATTTATCCTTTCTAAATGTGTGTATGTGTGTTTTCTTGTCTTCCCTACGGAATCGCGACAGTCTTGAGGATACACATACGAACGTGTGGTCGCGGTGGTTTACCTTTATAAATGCTACCTTTTATCATGAAAAAGGACATATAATTAAGGTTAGGCTAAGTTAGATTGGGTTTGGTTAAATGTATTAGGTTTTTTGATTGGGTAAATGTCGAGATACAGAATTGAATATGTGTAAATGTCGCGGTTTTGTAAGATAGCCAAGTGTGTGTGTGAGAGAGAGAGAGAGAGAGAGAGAGAGAGAGAGAGAGAGAGAGAGGTATCTTTCAACAAAGCCTATTGGAAATCTGTAATGTAGAACGAGGAACCTCACAGATTGAACGAAGAAAGTTGAGAAAGGGGAATAGTAGTATTTGCAAGAGGACTCCCTTCACTCCACTTTGTGCCTCCTTATTTTGAAGGAGCCAGCTTGCACAGGAAAAGGGAAAGTGATTGAGGCGTAAGAATTCCCGCGAGACTCGTAACAAGGAATTAAAAGTATTGACAAAAAATAATCATTGATTAATAATAAAAAAGGAGATCAGGTACGATCCCTGGACGGGGATTAATTATGGCGTGCCTTGGATTGAATTTCTTTTTCCCTTTTCATAACAGAATGAGACCTTCGATGCGAAACGGATACAAACAGCTTGGTTTTATGGGTCAGAGTGAACGTGGCACGATTTTTAGTTTCACGTTTAGAATGCCCTTTACATCCGCAAAAACCTTCTTTGGCGTTGTTTACGGGTTTCATTGCTTCTTAGTCACAATCGCTTTCATGGTGTTACGTACAACGTATACCATCCCCTCCAAAAGAAAAAGTACTCGGAGATACTGCTTATGATATTATTTATGACGTATCCTTCTCGATTTGTAAACCCGTATTCGCTGTCTTCTACAAATATAAAATGCAACAATAATTCTTCTATTATAAAAATAATATCAAAAGAATCACATGAATATAAGTAGATCGAAGCATCACATGACAGCTAATCCTTTCCTCATTTTACATCGTCACGTTCTCCTGTATTTACCTCCTTAAAACCTTTTAACCGATTACTCACTTTTTCTAGCGAGAGAGTCACCCACAAAGCCATTCATCAAACATTAAAAGCCAAACGATTCCTATTCCGGATTGGGACCTATTTATGTAGGACCTACTTATGTACGTCGTAACTGGAATCGAAATAGAAAATATTCTAGTCGGAACCAGGATGTGTGTGTGTGTGTGTGTGTGTGTGTGTGTGTGTGTGTGTGTGTATCAAGACTTGGCATTCGAACTTTTTATACTTCCTGGATCAGAATAAAATTTGACAGGCGCTGTGCTTTTGGAAGCAAATCTCATTTAGGACAATAAAGTGGAATTTTATTTCTTCGACATTTTCAGTTTGAATGTTTAGTCGTCCAAATGACCCGCAAGGTAGATTAACCTCCGACAAACATACTGATCACTGAAGTAAATTCTATTGACTTTAGTGACGGTAACTCATTTTACCCCCAATTTCTTCTCATAGTTTAAGGCCATCGTATGTAAAAAATGAAACTAGTTTACATGGAAAAAAGTGATATTAAAACGATACAAACTGTTGTTTTGTTTTAGGATTGTTACCCTCCTTCGTAATAGCAAAGGTCATGTAACGGAAGGGATTCATAGCTTTACGTGGGGTCTGAACCGCGGGCGGTACATCATCTGGACGCGGAGGACAGTCACCGAATCAAACTACTACCAGACACAATGTAACTTTATCAGTTTTCACTTCACAAGTATAATGGAACTAACCATTGTACCTTATTCTTTAGAGGAAAAGTACTGATGTTTTGTAAAAGCTCAAAAGCTTCATATGTGCAGTGAAGTAATTTTACGAACACTATTTTAAAACAAATGGATTAGTGACCTTCACTCACAAACCATTTTAAAATCATCTCCATTTGTCGGAGATGGAATGTGAATTAAAGAGATTTTCTCCGGCTAGAATCCGAAATGAAATATCGATTCCAAAAGGGTCGAAACTGGACAACTTTCGAAACTGTTGCGGGACAATGACGTCATACTGGGTATGTATGTTTACACCCACACTCGATATGAATAAGGACAAATCTTGCTGTAAACACCCGCCAGGGTAACTAGTACGGTTAATTTCAAGGTCCTAGATTCGACTCTCGCTTGGAACATTAAATTTTAGTGATTAAGGTTTTTTTCTCTCCGAGTCTCTTCGGTAGGGTAGTGGTTCGAACTCAACGTAAAACTCTAGATCCCCTCCGTCATGCGACCTAAGACATTACGAAGGAAGTTAAACGACGTTGAACATTATCATCATTTGGCGTAAACGGGTTGAGGTTTAAAATTTTATTCTCAAAGTTTTCACATAACCGCCAAAAAATTAAAAAACATTCACTTTACGTACATTACATTGAGTTTTCGTGTTGCTTAAATATTCTCATAAAAAGGACGCTAATAAGAGTTTTAAAACCCATTTCAGAAGAGAATTTCGTACGTACTCGTCATCGGAATTCTTACAGAGAAATTGCATTTGATTTTGGAATAATTTATATCGACAAAGATTACAGAAATTTCGAAGGCGCTTGCAGTGGTGAGAAAGGAATGTGTTTTATGGTAATGAACTTGTGTTTAATGATAATTACCGTTCGAACGCCGTCAGGTGCGGCCATGCAAAGTATTCCAAATTGTCATGAAGAGAATTGGAATACTATTTTCAAAATCTTATCTACATGATTTTGGCGAAAAGGTTGCAAATATTTCATCTAAATATGAATATTTCCTACTTTCAAAAGATTATTTCAGAAATTCCGAATTTCACAAAACGAGTCTTGAAAAGAAAGTAGTTTTAAGTAGAAATAAGCTCATATTCCTTCATTTATACAATATTACGCAGACGTATTATTATTATTATTAAAAAAATGGCATACTTCGGTCTGAGAGTTCACCATAAGGATAAAAGAGAGTTATAGCAGAATGTGGAAGGTCTTGGAAGATTAAAAAATACTCTTTGGCTATGAACAATTTTCTTCTTAAATTTACCTATATAACAATGGTGATACTTTGTAAAAAATAAATAAATAAATGAATGAATAAATAAATTAATAATAATAATAATAATAATAATAATAATAATAATTCCAAAGATATGCGCAATTTTCAACTTAAAATTTAAATTTACACGCGCAAGTAAACGTAATTAATTATAGATTTCAATCCACACAAAGGTGAACTGCATTTGGTAAGAGTGAGATAAATAATAAGTACGAAGGTAAATGAGTAATCATTTATAGACGAATGACTCCACCAAATGATACTCTATCTTCTCATATCGATATAAAAAAAAGGATTATTTAGAGATTATTGGACTATCTGAATGGTATACATGACATGCAAATTATTTGTATGACGGTAGAAATGCATTCTTCCCATATTCTAGTATCGATTTTCTCGTGATAAAATAATAACATGCTTCATGCTCTTCTATCGAGGAGAGAGAGAGAGAGAGAGAGAGAGAGAGAGAGAGAGAGAGAGAGAGAGAGAGAGAGAGAGAGAGATTTATAAACATCTGATAACATAAAGGTCGCTTCACAAACGTCAGAGAGGATCGATAAACATATATACAGGGTGTCCCATAAGTCCGGCATCATAGGAGAAATTCATATTTTTCTATTTCTACAAACCATAATTTATGCTCGGGATGCCAATTTCCCGTCCACCATTCTGTTCAGTGACGAAGTTGTTTTTTATGGAAATGGTGAGGTAAATCGACAGAACACCCGCTACTGGTCTCAAAACAACCCTCACTGGTATACCTCTTCAAAGGAACAAGGTGCATCTCGGGTGATGGTATGGTGTGGCATTTGGAAGGATCGCATCATAGGCCCCCTCTTTTTCGATGAACATGTCACTGGAGGCACCTACCTACGTATGCTCAAGGAAGAAGCATTTCCCAGTGTCTTGAACGAAGAAGGAAATTTCCCAACATGGTTCCAGCAAGACGGCGCTCCTGCACATTACAGCACCCAAGTAAGGGAATACCTGTACCAACAATTCCCTGGTCATTGGAGAGGACGTCGAGGGCCTGTGGAATGGCCAGCTAGAAGCCCGGATCTCACGCCACTTGAAAGCGCTGGTATACGCAGAGAAAATTAGGAGTGTTGAACATTTGCGGCAGCGCATTATTGGGGCATGTAACACCATTACTCCTGACATCATTCACCGTGTGCTTGCTGACTGGGTATCACGTTTGAATTTGTGTATTGAAAACAATGGTGGACATATTGAGCACGTTTTGTAAATAAAAGCTTTTGTTTTGCCTTTTTTTATTATTTTTCCTATGATGCCGGACTTATGGGACACCCTGTAGGACTTGGAATATATATATATATATATATATATATATATATATATATATATTATATATATATATATATATATATATCGGCGACTGACAAGTGCTTGGGAAAGTGCAATCTAGTTAGGAAAAGGAACACCATCGCGATTGCAAACATTAGTTTTTATTTCAGACGTTTCGGAGCAGTCAGGTTCCATTGTTCAGTAACTAAAACATTAATATATTTCAATTAAAATAATTTATACATTACAAACTTAAAACAAAGTTATAATTACCACTCGTAAAATATAATAAAAGCAAAAAATAAAAAGAAGTCGCCAAACTTACTTGAAACACAATGAATCATTGAAGCGTTTTAATTATTTAAACAAAGTCTCTCTCCTTGTAAATATATAAAGACGCCATAATGTTAAGGTCCGAGTCTTATCCGCCATTACCGAGAACAACGAAATTCGACTCCGGAAAAGGGTGGTAGAGTGGCGTGACTGTTCCCATATTGGAGAATAAGGTGTTTCAGCTACAGGATAATTTGTTCATACCGATCTGCCCAAATGTTCAAAAATGGGGGATTTAAAATGTTTTGTTTTCCCGATGTAGGATTCCACACAAATGATCGCGCGTGAACTTATAGTTATTGAAGATCTGAGCACAGTCGGTATTCTATCTTTAAATGTAAAAAAGTTAACCATTGTTGTATGTGGTTTAAAGATTATTTTAAATTTCAGTTGGGGGGCAACAATTCTCTTATAGATTCACAAAAACTGGTTTCTCAAATGTAAACTCATAGAAACCATTGTACGGAAAAGGTAGATAAATTTTGTTCCTGAAAACAGTTGTAGTACGTGTCAAACCAGGCTTTAATAATTTATTTAAAGTATTATCTATCGCGGAATTAAAGAAATTCATAGGATAGCCCTTTTCATGAAGAATTCTTTAAAAAAACTCAAAATCTAAGTGGAGAGAGACGTAATTAGATGAAATTTTATATATGCTATGTTCGTCAGTGTGGCCACCAGATTACATTTGCATCTTAACGGGAGAAAGGAGTTCAATCTGATGGTCAAACCGGTAAAAGTGGGCTTACGATAAAGTGATGTTTTAAAACCGTCATTAGTTCGAGTAACAGAGATATCCAAAAATGACGAGCATTCATTCACCTCAACTTCGGAAGTGAATTCCATATTACTTTGTTTACAGTTAACATAATCACTAAAAACACTAAAACACTAAAAAGAGTGTCATCACGTATCTACGACAAAAAACAATTGGTTTATAAAATCCAGAGGACAGTCCTATAGCCAGTTCTGTTCGTAAAAACAAAGAAACGAAATAGTCATAGTGGATCCAAAGGGGGAGCAACATATTGCCCCCTCAGCTTCCTGTTTATAAAACTTATTACGCGTATTAAATTTAAAAATGCTATCATTTACAGCCAGATTAATAAAAGTTTTCAACTGTTTGTAATTAAAATGGGAAACAAGGTCTGAATCTCTAAACAACAGGTTGTTGGAGCATATATCAAATAGTCTCGCACAACGGATATTCGTGAACAGAGATTTTACATAAAAAATAGTCATGATACACTATCAACATTCAAATTCTGTAATTTCACGAACAAAATTCAATGTATCACTCATGAGATATGGCAGGGGGGGGTAAGGAATTTTTAGAACTGCATATTTTTTAGGCCACAGATAGTGAAAAATAACTTCTCATGCACTATCCAGTATCCTACTCACTCATCAATGCTATTTACTCATCAGTTCTACTCACTTACATATGTGGTCTCAATAATAAAAAAAAATTTTAAACATAAATTTTAAACTTTTATTCTTCAGTTTATAAGTACTTTATGGGCTAACATACCCTAAATTAAACTTTACAGCAAGTGGCACTGTGTCTGTGAAATTCTTTTCCATGCACGGCGGCGACTATATGATACGTAATTGCTGGTATAATATTCTACGTATCAACTGGAAAAAGCTGATTTAACTTTAATTTATGATAACTGCTCTAGTTGTGATTTAGTAAAGCATACAAAATACAACTTTGAACTGCACACATTTGCCTACAGAACTGCACAATTTTTTTAGAATTGCACATTTTGTGTAGAACTGTACAATTTCTTTAGAAATGCACATTTTGTGTAGAACTGCACGTTAAAAAACCCCCTAGCATATTGATTCTTAGTTAGGAAAGCAAGGATTGGGACCAAGAATTTAGAAATGCCGTAACTGCAAGTTTTTATGGCTGACAAATTGGCCTTAACGCGACATTAACTTTATGAACCTTGGGGAAGGCCATCCATCCCCCAGGATTGGAACTAGACACAAATAATTCTAAAAATAAATCACGGTTAATGATTTCCTTCAATTTAAGCAGAAACCTATTAACCCTGTCTTCCAGTTTTATTAACAATGCAAAAATATCCTCTGTCACCGGAACAAACTTGGAAGCGTCAAGGAGAATTTCATTCATGTGAGAAATATAACCAGTTTGTTAAGTAAAAAAGTGCCATTTCCGTTGTTGGGTTTCGTTATCACAATAGAAGAATCATTTGAAAAGTTTCGAAACGCATCAAACTCGTCTTTTGTGACATTCTGATTACATTTAAACGATTTAAAGAGTAAAAAGACGAAAACGCAAGATGTCTCAGTGGGTTTGGTTACGTAGAAGATACCTTTTTTATGTGGACCAAAAATAGTATTACTTACACGTTTTTAAAAAAGATTTTAAAAAAATTTTTAAAAGTAAAAAAATACTTGATAAAGTAAAAGTTTCTCGAATTAAACACATATCTGAGCCTTTCGGATGGCACCTGCTTTGCAAGGTCAGAGGGACATCAACTTGAAAAATTAAAAATCACAGATTCGAGGTTTGTAACATAAAGACCATTATCACAACCGAGATTTCTCAATTTCGTTTATAATTTACTTTAACTATATATAGCCTTGGTTTAGCAGCTTCCGCCCCATTGTTCATCCTGACGAAGGTCAAACTCAAGCTTGTCACTCCATCTTAGACCTACAGTTTAACGTGGAATCCGAACCACGCCCCACCATCAGCCCAGCGTCTTAACTACTAGGTTACCCAGGGTACCCATTTATCTATCGACCAACTTTTGTGTGGAAGGATGAACAGCTGGGTTTTGCTGCGCGCCGCCTGCCGTCACCGGGTCTCGATCCCAGGGCCGATGGATTCGTCGTCAGCGACGCTAACCACTACACCACCGAGGCGCATATATATACATTTGGAATTTGTAATCAATGAAGCATTGTAAATGATTATAATCTAACCAACTAACTATACACTCTAAATGAGCTCTACTATCAGTAAGCCTTACTTCAAAAGCATTAAGTTTACGTCTTTTAAGCTTAATTTCAGAAGTCAGCAGTTGGTGTTGACAATTTCAATTAGTCTTTGAATTATGTAAATTGTTATTACTCAATTTGAACTGTACGAAAGCTGAATATTTTCTATTAATCAAGCAACAATTTAAAAAATTAAAGTCACATTGCAACTTCCTCACTTTATAGTTAGTACATTTAATATCTCTGTGCAAGTGCAAGATTGGTCTTCCCTATCTTTTCGTAAGATCGGTACGAACAAATTATACAGTAGCTTAAGCACTTTATTCTGCAATACGGGAACATTTACACCACGACTGCCACCCTTTTTCGGAGTCAAATTTCGTTGCGCGCGCGTGCTCTCTCTCTCTCTCTCTCTCTCTCTCTCTCTCTCTCTCCTCTCTCTCTCTCTCGTTCCCATGAGAACACTGAGGCGTATGTCCGCCTGTGTAGGGAAGTGAAGGCGAAGGTTAGGCTAGCGAAACGTAACGAAGAACTACGGGTGGCAAGCTTCTGTAAGGGGAACCCTAAGGAGTTCTTCAGTTATGTTAATAGTAGAAAGCCCATTAGAAGCATGATAGGTCCATTAAAGGACACCAGCGGCGTTCTGCGGACCTTCAACGCGAACATCGCTAATGTGCTTAATGAGTACTTTGCGGGAGTTTTCACCAGGGAGGACACCCGCGTCATCCCCGAGCCAAACGTCAGGCACGAAGGTGCTGGCCTGGATAGTGTTCGGTGTACCACGACAGTCGTTGCCGATAGAATAGACAAACTGAACGCGTTTAAAGCTCCTGGGCCAGACCAGTTCCTCCCCAGAGTGTTGCGGGAGGTGCGCGACCAGGTGGCTCCCCACCTGGCTACAGTCTTCAACAAATCGTTGGAGACGGGCCAGATGCCTGGTGACTGGAGGGAAGCCAACGTGACCCCTATCTTTAAGAAAGGGGATCACGAAAGTCCAGGGAACTATCGTCCCATTAGTCTCACTTCGGTTGTAGGTAAATTATTAGAGGAGATAAAAGCGGATAGGATCGTTGACCACTTGGATTCCTACAAGCTGCTTGGGGACTCCCAACATGGGTTTAGACGGCATAGGTCGTGTCTCACCAACTTGCTCGAGTTTTTCCACGTCATGTTGAGTGAGTATGATAAGAGTAGAGCGATTAATATACTTTATCTCGACATTCAGAAAGCCTATGATAAGGTACCCCACCGCCGACTAATGGCGAAAGTGCGCGCGCTGGGTATCGGTGGGGAAGTAGGTAGGTGGATTGAAAACTGGCTGAAGAATAGGCGGCAGAGGGTTGTAATTAAAGGGGTTAGTTCGGGTTGGGCCTCGGTCACTAGTGGGGTTCCTCAGGGTTCCGTTTTGGGGTCAATGTTGTTTATCATTTACATAAATGATATCGACGGTGGCATCGTCAGTCGGATCGCCAAATTCGCTGATGACACCAAGCTTGAGGCCAATGTTGGGACACCCGAAGCGATCGAGGAACTGCGTGCGGACCTACGTAAGATAGGAGAGTGGTCCGAAAAATGGCAAATGCCGTTTAACTTGGGTAAATGCAAAGTGATGCACATTGGCTATGCCAATCCCAAGTCGGACTACTCCATGTTGGGGAGCACTATCGAGGAGACTGATTTGGAAAAGGACTTGGGTGTGCTAATTAGCAGCGACCTTAAGTTTACCAAACAGTGCGTAGAGGTAGAAAAGAAAGCCCAGAAGTTGTTGGGTTATATCAGGAGGCAATTTCAGCTTCGGAACAAGGAGATTGTGCTCTCTCTGTACAATCCCTGGTTCGGCCGCACTTAGAGTATGCTGTGCAGTTCTGGTCGCCCACCCTCAGGAAAGATTGAGAGGCTGGAGCGAGTGCAGGCGAGGGCCACAAAGTTAATCCCTTCCGTTAGGCATATGGGCTACAATCGACGCTTACATTCCCTGAATTTGTTTTCGCTGGAAACTCGGAGGCTGCGCGGTCAACTCATCGAGGTTTTCAAGTTCTTACGTGGGTTCAACAATGTCGATTTTAGAAGCATGTTTAGTTTAAATGATAACCCAACTCGCAACAATGGTTGGAAATTGCATTTAAAACGGTTTAGGACTAGTGTGTGTGGGAATTACTTTACATATAAGATCTGTGACACGTGAAACAAGTTACCTACAGAAGTTGTGAACAGTTCCTCTGTGGATCCTTTCAAGAAAAGGTTAGACCAAATCTTGCACAATATTTGAGGTGTAAAAAATTTTCCCTGGCACCCGTTGCCATTGGTACCTCCTCGGTATGGGCCGCAAGGCCTTTTGAGGTACTATTTTTCCATGTAACTCCGTTTATCTCTCTCTCTTAATGGGTGATTCATAATATGTGGGAAGCACTTTCAGGATGGATAAACCCTTTACTGCCCAAATATTTTGTAGGGTTAAGTTATGAATGCGTGTATTTGAAAGGTTACAAATTTGTCCTTTTGGGCAGTAAAGGGTTAAGGACCTGAAAACAATGAAAAAAGGTTATATAAACATATCCCCGAAATAGCTTTGTTTCCGAGTTACAGCCCGTTATGTGTTCCAGTAAGTATTCCGCTTTACCTTTAAAGGAAGTGCTCAAAATAACCGCCTTGAGCTTGAATACACGCCTGAACACGCCTTGTCATAGACTGCCTGACGCGTTCAAACATTCCACGTGTTGCTCAGATTTTCTGGCATCCTTGTTCTACAGGTTGGCGAAGCATTTCAATGTTGTCAATGGGTGTCACGTAAACGATGGATTTCAGATGACCCCACAGGTAAAAATCGAGTGGATTCAGATCCGGGGAGCGAGCAGGCTACGCAATGGGTCCTCCACAGAATATTCATTTATCAGGAAAATGGTCATCCAAATAGTTTCTACTCGACTAAAATGAGGCGGAGCGCCGTCATACATAAACCACGCACGACGTCGGACACCAAGAGGAACTTACCTAGTAAATCGCTTAAATCATTCCTTAAAAAATTGCAATAGGATTCTCTTTTTAATCTTCCAGGCAAAACAAAAGGACTGATTAAGTTGTCAGCAATAAGTCCTGCCCATACATTGATACTAAATTGTTGTTGGTGCCTTGACTAGATGATGGCATGCGGATTCTCTTCGGCCCAGTGATGAGTGTTGTGAAAATTGATCACGCCATTTCTTGTGAAGGTAGCCCCATCAGAAAACAACATGGAGGATAGAAAAAGAGGATCGCGAGCACTGTTGAAGGAACCAAATACAAAAAGCCTCTCGTGGTGGGAAATCAGCTTCAGTAAGGCCTTGTACTCTCTGAATGTGATGTAGGTAAAGCTGTTGTTCCGTAAAATTCTCCACACAGTTGTGTATCTTACACCCTCTGCTGCTGCTGTCCTTCGAGTGCTGACACCAGGATGTTCCTCCACGCGATTCAGGACCCGCTCCTCCAACTCAACAGTTCTGGCGCTGATTGGTTTATCACCGTATGAAACTCGCTTGTTGAATGATCCCGTATCACCAAGAAGCTCTTCTATTCTCTGAAATGTCTTCTTATCTGGCAGACGGCGATTCGGAAACTTTCCGCATACAGACGTCTTGCTGCGGCCGCATTACTCTCAACAAGTCCATACATGAGATGCATGTCTGCCATTTCTCTGTTTGAATAAACCTCCATTCTCACTTTAAATGCACACTATCACTGAAAAGCACAAAAACTTTTAAAGTTTTTATTTTCACTGGACTGCACTTATTCACAGTAAGAAGTTATAAATACGAACAGTGAAACACCGCGATGCACCTCTGACTGACTGACTGATGGCTCTAGACTCAACGATATTGAAACATGTCATAGAGTGTACGAAACATTACAATCAGCAAGGCCATACATGAAATAAGTCTCCTACACACTCACAAGCATTGTCGGCAAGCAGTGCTTGTAAACAGTTTGCGGAAAGAATTGCTGAACACAAAACGGGCTGTAACTCGGAAACAAAGCGATTTCGGGCATATGTTTATATGAACTTTTTTCATTGTTTTCATGTTCTGAATCCATCCTGAAAGTGCGTTCCACATGTTATGAAACACCCTATATATATATTATATATATATATATAGTAAACCCTCGTCCAACGCGGGGGTTAGGTTCCTCGCGAACGGCGCGTTAGGTAAATCCGCGTTGGACAAACTTAATACCTTATGGGATAAATGGGGATACGTGAACGCGGCCGCGTAAAGTCTCCCATTAATACTTAGATATGTAGATTTTTTATTCACACATAAATGAATTTCCCTACCTATATTGTATATGAAATAAGAACATAATAAAATCATAAACATAACGATATTTACATATGATAAATAAAAATATATTGAATGAAAATAGCAGCACGCATCTTTTCTTCACTCTTTCGGATGGTGCGTATGGTAGACTCATTCACATGATACTCGCGGCCAAGTGATGTTATGCTTATCTAGAATCTTTATTTTTTCGGATAATGTCATAACCTTACGACTTTTCTTCTCTTCACTATCACTTGCAGATGCTTTACGTTTTGGTGCCATACTGCTGTCTAAGGGTAATAGCAAAACAACGGCAAAATACGACAAAAACACTCCAACACAACTTCACTGAACTTAACGCGGTAACGGGACTGAGACAAAGGGTGATGCGAGGGGTGATGCGAGGGGTGATGCGAGGGGTGATGCGAGGGGTGACGCGAGAGGGAGGGAGATGCGGGAGTGTTGGAGAGTGTAGGAGAAAACACGAGAGCGCGCATTGGCACGCGTACAGTACTACTGTATTAGAGCGTGTTTGGTGGACCGTGTATAATCAAATTTTCCGCTTTCGGCAAATAATTGTTCTCATTTATTTTTCCGTGTATAGGCAAATTCGCGCTGGACAAACACGCGTTGGACGTTTAAGTGTATATATATATATATATATATATATATATATATATATATATATATATATATATATATATATATATATATATCCCAAATTACGCGCGTCTAAATTAAAACCTTTATAATACTTTCACGTTTCAATATTAACCCTTTATATGAACAGGCGAGATTTTAGTTTAAATTTTGACGTTTCCTGATTCGAGTGGAACACAGGAAACTTTGATTTCTCTCTCTCTCATATAAGCAAATAAACACGCAGTTGCAATAAAAAAAAAATTGCGAAACGCCTGCAGGAGACATGAACTCATGTTTGCTGCTGCGGAAGGCAAACG
The DNA here is from genome assembly GCA_023014485.1 of Bathynomus jamesi. Classification (NCBI taxonomy): domain Eukaryota; kingdom Metazoa; phylum Arthropoda; class Malacostraca; order Isopoda; family Cirolanidae; genus Bathynomus; species Bathynomus jamesi. The sequence goes on from JAJOZX010000450.1 coordinate 426,761, forward strand.
TTTGCGTGGCACAAGTCTTGAAACGCCTCACCACCTGCAAAGGCGTTTGAGTACAAACATGCGTCGACATGGCCACCTCTGCATCCAAGGAGAAGATGAACATTTCCAACACATTCTGTAGGTTTAAACATTCAAAAAATTTCAGGTAATCTTTGATTTTTAGAACTCCTTCAGAATCGCTTCTTTACTCTCGTGCCAAATGTATTGTTTACCATTTCATCTCCTACTGGTGTTTCCCAGATTTTTTTATCGCGATCTCTATGTAATAATTTGTTGAAGTGTGAAGTGGTGAGAGAGATATCTAAGTGTGATGAAATGTCTTGTATACCACCCAAATGAGGAGACTTCAAGCTTTAGAATAAGGCTTAGCTGCAGGCCTAGACCTAATCTGAGAGGAGCTATGAATTTTTATGTAATCATGCTAGCGTATAACTTTCGGGACACCCGACATGTACAGTGTATTAGGTATACTGTAGGTCAGTCATGGCGAACCACTGACCCGCGGGTCAAGTACTGACCCACGAGGCATTTCTCAGTGACCCAAGAGCTCTTATTTAAATAAAATATTACTTTATTTTTTAATATTTTCTGCCTTACAGTTTTAAAATTATTTTATTCTCCCACCGAAATAAACAGCTGATACACATTGAAACGTTTTTAAACGTATAGTATACGTTTAAAAACGTGTGTGTATGTATGATAACCGACTCATGGTACGCGCCGCGCGGTCATCCGCCTTCCCAGTTTTGCAGTTCAAATCCTTAAGTTTGGGAGTGCCAAATTATTGGTGCAGAAATTATCACCCATAAAAATGGCTACAAAAAAACCCGAAAAATTAGTTCTGATGGTAGTGGAACTGGAAGATTATTTCACGAAGAGTGGACTGTGAAATATGATGCTATTAAACGAAATAATAAAGCTTTTTGTTGTATTTGCAAAGTGGACATTGTTGCTCGCTTTCATAATATAAAGCGACATTTTGAAAGTAACCACAAAAATTTGTGCTTAATGTCAGATGAGGAAAGGAATGAAATTATTATGCGGCAATTAAACCAACAGCAACAACAATCTGCTATTTTCAAAAGAATTTTTAAACCAAACAACAATATTACAGCAGCTACTTTTCAATTATTATCTACTATTGCTCGACACGGAAAATCACTTTCTGATGGTGATTATTTAAAAGAAGCTTTTATAAACTGCTCAGATCATTTATTTGAAGATTTTCAGAATAAAGATCAAATAATAATTAAACCAGAAATACTGTCAAAGATAGAATAATTATCATGGACAAAGATGTATCTGATCAACTTTTATTGGATTTGACAAATGCTGGAATGTTTTCAATTTGTTTGGATGAAAGTACAGATGTCACATCACAGGCCCGTCTAGCAGTTATTGCGAGATTTTATTCCGAAAATATAATGAAGGAAGAGTTAATTAAATTGATGACACTGCCTGAGAAAACCACAGGACAGGATATTATGAATGAATTGAAGAAGGAATTCATCCAAATGGGTATTAATTTCGGAAATATTGTATCTGTGGCGACTGATGGAGCTCCGAGTATGATTGGAAAAAATGTTGGATTTGTTCAATTACTTAAACAAGAAGTAAAACATCCTTTAGTTGAATTTCATTGTATTTTACACCAAGAAGCTCTTTGGGCAAAAAAAAGTTTAAAATCACTTGAAAATGTGATGTCTCTCGTGACAAAGACTGTCAATTTTATAGTTGCTCACGATCTTAACAAACGTCAATTTACCAAACTATTAGATGAGGTTGACTCAATTTTCAGGGTTAGTCATGTATAACAATGTCAGATGGTTAAGTCGTGGTCAAGTTTTGAATCGCTTTGTTGAATTGTTAGAAGAAATAAGATATTTTTTTAATAAAAAGGAACATGAATAATTGAATATCCAGAACTGACTGACGTGAATTGGTTGAATGACTTACATTTTTTCGCTGATTTCACATTGTATTACAATGTTTAAATAAAAAGTTGCAAGGTCGCGGCTGTGTTGTATCATCAATGTTTGAAAATATTAAAGCTTTTGAAAAAATATGAAATATTTTCTCAAAAGATCTGGAAGAAGAAAAATTGAAATATCTTCCATTATTGCACTTCTCGACTTCAAAATATTTTGCAGACAATGAAGAAAATAAATCCGACGTGCTCAAAAAGTACTCTTTAATAATAAGAGATGCCAGACAATCACTTTCAGAGATTTTCACAATTCCGACAAATTGATGCAACATTACAATTCATCCAATTCCCCCATACTATTCAATTTGAAGATCTTCAGTTATTAGCTTTTCATTGGCTTGACATTGGTCATTTAGAAATGGAATTGGTTGACTTCCAAGAAAGTGCAGTATGGAAGACTAAATTTATTGATCTTAATCTGAAGTTACAAGAAAAAGAATTGGAGTCGTCAATTTTGGGTGTAACCAGAGAACAACAATCCATAGAGAGTAGAGAATCTTATTCTTGCAGAATGGAACTCTTTACCAAATTCTTTTGCATCAATGAAAAAGCTAGCATTAGATCTGCTAACAGTGTTTGGTTCATCTTATTCATGTGAACAGTTGTTTTCCTCCATGAATTTCGTCAAATCCACTAGGAATCGCCTTGGCACAGATACGAGTGCTGCAAGTGTGAGACTAAAGACACCTAAATATAAACCTCGGATTAAAACATTAGCAGCTAAAATCCAACAAGAAGTTTCTCACTAAAAATAGTAAGTAAATAAATTATTGTGACCCAATTTCGTTTTTTTTAAAATCAAAAGTAACAAAAATGACCCTCCACCAAAAAAGGTTCGCCACCACTGCTGTAGGTTACTGTAACAATATAGGTGACTGTAAACGATATGGACATACGAACTAGCTAATGAAGACTTTCTGTTCACGCGACTTATCTTCCACTAACTGCTAAACCGGCTCAAAAATCATGTTTCAGGTTATGTAACCTCCCTCAAATCGTCAAAAGGTCATATAACGGGGGGAGGGGGGGATACCTACAGTTTTACGTGGTATCCGAACAATCTAAGGGTCATTACATCATCTGAACGCGGAGGAAGGCCGCACAACCAACCACTGAGCAGACCCAATCAAAGTCACTTAATCTCACCCATCTAACCGGGAGCGGTGTCACGACGAAGCAGACGTAGACCTAAACCGGCAAGAACGAACACATCTCTGCAGGGAGAAACGGACAACAAGAAAGGAAGAAAGGAAGAAAGGAAGAAAGGAAACGCAAAAAGATCAAATGATAAACGAGGGAGGAGGATGGACAAGGAGAAAAAAGCCAACTCGGCAGATGAATATCTTCGCTCAGGGATTGAATCGCTTTACCAAATTGATTCCGAAGGTAGGCGGCTAGAGAAAGGAGATCATGGCACCTGAGGAATCATTCCCCCTCATATGAAGACCCCTGGAACTAGAAACAAGGTGCGATGACCCGTACGGCGGGACGCATGGACGCTGCGCAGCCTAATATTAAGAGAACGTACATTTTACGATTACATTCAGGGCTGGACGACATTCAACTTACTCTGAGGATAATATATATATATATATATAATATATATATATATATATATATATAGTGTGTGGCGCACTGAAAATTCCTATGATGCGCGACTTTTGCGCCACCCTATATATGTATATACAGGGCGTCCCAAAAAAATGTATACACACTTTAAATAATTATAAAGGCAGTGTTTATTAAAATACATTTCATTTTCAAAATGTAATAGAATCTACAGACATTATTTAATTGTTTTGTCAACGCCTGTTTTCAAACTGACGTCCGTTCTGGTCCAGGCACTGCTGATAACGCGAAGCAATGGAATCGCAAACATCACGAAACATTTCGTTTGGTATTTGTGTGCATTCTCGTTCAATGGCTGCTCTCAATTCAGCGACTGTTGCAGGTTTTATAGCGTAGACTTTGTCTTTTAAGTATCCCCATAAAAAAAAGTCTAGTGGTGTGAGGTCTGGTGAACGCGGAGGGTATTCTACGAAACCCCTTCGTCCAATCCACATCCACATCGTGCCAAGTACCACTCGCAATACTCCACTCTTCGGTCCGGATCATCATCATCATCTTCATTAATAGCATGGACTAATCTTGGAATGTAACTTTTCCATTGACAGCGCTTCAAAATGCGTTGGACAGACGATTCTGAAATTCCTACCTCACGACTCGCTTGCCGCACAGATTTTCTTGGACTTTGGTGATACGTTTCCAGTACTCTTTCTTGCTTTGTGGGGCTTGTCGATGTCCGGTCTTCCGGAACGCTTCTTGTGGACATTCTGAACAGTTCCATCGGCTTCAAACTTATCTCTAATTCGAGTGATGGTAAGTCGCGTTGGTGGATCTGTTTGAAACTCCCTCCTAAACTGTCTTTGCACTTCAACTGCGTTTTCACACTTCCAGTAGCATTTTAGAATGAATTTCCTTTGTTCAAAGCTTAGTCTGACTGCCATTATTAATTCTAATGGGTTTAACTTGGAAAGAAAGAAACATCAATTGAGCTATCAGCTGTTAAAGTGTGTATACATTTGTTTGGGACGCCCTGTGTATATATATATATATATATATATACACACACAAAGCTATAAAACACAGTCTCAACGATCGCTTATATGTTTTACGAACTCGAGTTTCGCTGCATGAGCCTTGGACCTTTATGCTCCTAAATTTGATAAATAGGCCTACAGAACCTACTTTGGAGGACCTCGACACGGACTTAGGCTTTTAAAGCTTCTTAATTGAAGTTAAAGGTCAAGTCAGTCGGTTGCACACAACCTTATCAACTTTTGTACGAAAGAATTGTGCATAACATTATATGTACAGTATATAAGGGGTTCCATAAAACATTAGCCCCCCCAATTTGCAGCTTACATGTTTACTTATATCGAAATAGTTTTTAGTGATTATAAAAATATATAAAATTCTTTATTTATTGCCGGTATTAAAATTACTCTAGCTGATAAAGTGATAATATAATGGCTTCTCAATTAATTGGTGATTCGGAGAGGCAACGTGTGATAGATCGCATACGAGCAATAACATTTCGGGAAGCTCGTGATGCTGGAGCCACCTTTATAACACGTTCATGGGTTGCCACAAAGTTGCGAAGAAATGAGGACTTCGTCAAAAGAAATTGGAATAAAACTTTGGATGAATGTGAAATGGATACAACCAAATCTGGGCGCCCAAATTTGCCACTCTCTCAGGAAACAAAGGACATCATTGAAAGCGGTACGCGTAAGCGGAAAAACGGCTGTGCTAAACTTTCTAGAGAGATTGAAGTGTTGAGAGGAAAGATCGTTAGTGGTGAGATCATTCGACTGTACCGTCATAGGCAAGGTTTAAAGCCTTGGCATGAACTTCCAAAGCCAAGAAAAACTCAACTTAACATCGATGACAGAATGTGGTTTGCCCATTATCTTGAAGATTGGGATGTGAATGATTTCATGCATTTAGCTGTCTCCGATTAATTTTTTGTTTACGTAACACGTCGGCCTAACTACCAAAATGATCGAGTGTGGGCCACAACACCAGATGAAATCGATGACAATGAACATTATCGAGAATTATTAAAAAGTCCAGACTGTGTTCGTGTGTTTCTTTTGTTCACTGCAAAGAAGCTCATGTGGGTGCTGAAGCCAAATGGTCAGAGTTGGGATGGACAGTATTTTCGTGATATTATTCTATCCCAGCATGTCATTCCTTTTCTAAGAAACCCAAACAATGTTATGGATGTCGATCATGTCACACTTCTGCACGATAAGGCCCCCTGCTTTAAGGCATTAGCCACTCAACAGTTGTTGCGGAACCATGAGATCGATTTCTTTGGAAATGAAGAATGGCCAGGAAATTCTCCTGACCTGAACGTTTGTGAACACATTGGATCAGTTATAAAGGACAAGGTTGAATGTCTCTTGTTTCAAGAACCTGCAGCAAATCGATTTTCGAAGGATACAATGACGCAACACATTGAAACTGTTTTAGCAAATTTGCGTAACGATCAAGATCTATTCACGTCACTTTTGGCAAGCTACCCAAAGCGAATTCAGGCTGTCTTGGAAGCCAATGGCGGGAACACCAAGTTTTAATTGTTTCTCATTAAATGCAGGATTAAGTTCTCTTTTGTAAGGTATGTTTAGTTTTACTGTACCTCTAATGGTTTAGGCCATGGGCTGGGGGGCTAAGGTTTATTGGAGCCCCGTATATTATTAACTTCCATTGCTTAGAAAAATGCATTTACAAAATAAAATAAAATGAGAAAATATGTATTTTGTCAGCTCACTGCGTATCCCTGAAAAATCTAATACGTACCCCAAGGGATGCATTACCCCGGTTGAAAATCCTTCATCTAACTCGTGCATAAAATCTACTTCCATAAGGCCAAACCTGTACAAACAGTTTACGCAAAGCAAAAACTCAATATAGTAACATTATGTCGATTCGGGTTAAATTAAGCAAATTTTAACGCTCGGCTAGGGTAGGTTAGGTTTAGTTAAGTAAGATTAGATTTTTAGAGTATGATGGTTTCCTTTCCGGAGTGAAGTGAAACAAAAGCCGTACGCAACTCAGCTTTCATTAGGTCGAGGGTGATATTATATTCAGTCCAATTTATGCACACACACACGTGTGTGTGTGTGCGTGTGTGTGTGTGTGCGTGTGTGTGTGTACATTTAACCCCATAATTCTAATCTGAAATGAAGGTTCTTTAACTGGGAGTACCTAACGAGGAGGTGTCTTACTCCTCCCGAATCTTTTAAGCTAGTTTTTTGGCCACCTACCAAATACTGAATAAGGAAGCTACCCACTCTTATCTCCATTTGATGTTGATAAAAACTATTCTGATCTGATCTGATCTGATCTGATCTCTCTCTCTCTCTCTCTCCTCTCTCTCTCTCTCTCTCTCTCTCTCTCTCTCTCTCTCAGGGTACAAAATCAGTGTGAGGAATCGCCAGCGACCCACGTGGAATGCACGGAACCGCGGCGCAAGGTGAAGGGCGTAAAGAAGGGGCCGATAGAGAAGGGTGGGAAGGGGCCGATAAAGAAAAAGGGTGGGAAGGGACCTACTGATAGCCCAAAGAAACGGAAGGATGTAGCTGCCGGTCGGGGTGGGTCGGGTGGTGTAAGTGCCAGGGTTGTGGAGTCGGAGTCGTGGAGTCGCACGTTTCAGGGCGGAGTCGGAGTCGGAGTCGGAGTCGGTAAAAAACTTCCGACTCCGACTCCAATTTCTGTCCTGTGTCACCCTTAATTTCTAAATCCTAAATACTAACATTTAGGTTATTTAGTTTTTTTGGTCAATAAGCCTTATTCATTGATAGCCCCTAGATTAAGTTTTTTTAATATTTTTTTTTTACATTTTCAGAATATACAATTAATAAATATAAAATATAAAATATAAAATTTCACACTTAGTGTGGTGGTGATGAAATGTCTTATTATTATGATAATTATAGAGTGAAACACTAGAGGAGTCGGAGTCGTATATTTAAAATGTGAGGAGTCGGAGTCGGATTTTTAGATTTTTTACAATGTGTGGAGTCGGAGTCGGAGTCGGAGTCGAATTTTTGACAATGTGTGGAGTCGGAGTCGGAGTCGGAGTCGGAAAATTTTGGACCGACTCCACAACCCTGGTAAGTGCGTCTATGGATGGCGATGGGTATTGAAAGGTCTCAGGCAAGAAGGCTGCGAAGCCGAAGGCTGAGATCGCAGTTGCCCCTGTCAGGACCTCCAACCGCTTTAGTCTCCTGTGCTCGAAGGAGGAAGACACCGTTTTGATTGGGGACTCGCAGATCAGGGGCCAGGAGAAGTACTTTGCTTCTGCAAACCGGAACGGGAGGAAGGTAAGGTGCTTACCTGGGAGGGGAACGGCGCACTTAAGGAAGGAGGTAGAGAAGCTGCGCGTGGCAAGTCGGAGGACTGCGATCGTTGTCCACGCTGGTGGCAACGACCTGTTCCTCAAAGGCGGTAGGGTACGTCTTACAGAAGGGATCATCACCGAGATCATGTCTCTTGCGGATGATCTAAAACTGAAGACAGACATGGGAATGTTGATGGGTATTTTACCGCGGATGAATGCCAGTGACCACGCGCTCAGTAAGGTCATTGGCATCAACAAGAGGATGCAAGACTTGTGCGTCCCGCTGTGCGTGAAGTTTATTAACCTCTTCGACGCATTTTCGGGTAGGTGGGACCTTTACCAGAGAGATGGTGTCCATCTCACTGATAAGGGTAAAGGTGTGCTAGGCGCGCTGCTCGACCAGCACCTATACAGAATGGTGAGGTCGAGCCCGGGGAGAGATGACGGGCCCCCACCGGGGAGAGATGATGTTGAGCCGGTGCCGGACGTATCTTCAACAGAAGGGTGCGTCCAAGTACAGGTGGGTGACCCTCCTTCCACGTTGGAGGGGGCTCAGGCTCCTGTGGAAGTTGCCCCCTCGTTGGTGAGGGGCTATTCAACTCCCGACAGCCCTGGCTGTTCGGGAAACGGGTCGTGCTAGGGGGCGGTCAGAATAGGGAAGGCTCCCTCCGTGCAATGCTTTTTAATGCTAGGTCGATTAGGAACAAGTTTTGCGAGCTACGGGCGCTCTTAGCATCAGAATACCACGATATCGTTGCTATCACTGAGTCCTGGTTTCATACTGATCGTAGGGACTACGTTGGGGAGTTCGAAATTCCAGGGTATAGAATGTTCGCAAAGACCGCACCCGTGGGGAGGGGGGAGGGGTACTAATATAGGTCAGAGACACGTTGAGTCCGGTTGTTTGCCAGCTCCGGTCGGAACGGGAGCTGCTTGGCGTTGATCTGAACGTGGGAGGGACGAACTATAGGTTAATCTTGGTGTACAGACCTCCGCATCTCCTCCTCGAGGAGGATACAGCCCTGTACACCGAACTCAGTAGCCTGCTAGGGGATAGGGTGTGTGTAGTTTTAGGAGACTTCAACTGTCGCGGCATAAAGTGGGAAGACAGGATTGCTGATGCCGAAGGTAGGAGGCTAGTTGACTTTGCTGATGAGAACTTCCTCACTCAGTGGGTCAATGAGCCTACACGAGGCGAAAGCGTTCTAGACTTAGTATTCACGACCGAAGAGAACCTCGTCACTGGCCTCACCGTTGAGGAATCGTTGGGCAGGAGTGATCACGGTCTGATTAGGTTCCGTGTGTGCGTCCCTCGGGTGAAGCGTAGTAACTCGAGAGGCAGTAAGCTCGATCTACGGCGGGCGGACTTTGTTAGCCTCCGGGTAGCGTATGTGAGATGGGGTTAGAGGTCGGCGGCGATGTTGAGGGAGTGTGGAGTGTATTCCGGGACGAGTTTATGGTGCTGCAGTCTGCTGCCATACCCTCAAAACCGGTCACCCCTGCTTCAACGCAGCCTAAGTGGTTCAGTCGTGACATCGCTTCGGCTATCCGAAATAGGAAAGTAGCGTGTAGGAGGGCGAAGGCCAATCGTTCCCATGAAAACACTGAAGCGTATGTCCGCCTGTGTAGGGAGGTGAAGGCGAAGGTTAGGCTAGCGAAACGTAACGAAGAACTACGGGTGGCAAGCCTCTGCAAGGGGAACCCTAAGGAATTCTTCAGTTATGTTAATAGTTAATAGCGGACATCGCTAATGTGCTTAATGAGTACTTTGCGGGAGTGTTCACCAGGGAGGACACCAGCGTCATCCCAGAGCCAGGCGTCAGGCACGAAGGTGCTGGCCTGGATAGTGTTCGATGTACCGCGACAGTCGTTGACAATAGAATAGACAAACTGAGCGCGTTTAAGGCTCCTGGGCCAGACCAGTTTCTCCCCAGAGTGTTGCGGGAGGTGCGCGACCAGGTGGCTCCCCACCTGGCTACAATCTTCAACAAATCGTTGGAGACGGGCCAGGTGCCTGGTGACTGGAGGGAAGCCAACGTGACCCCTATCTTTAAGAAAGGGGATCACGAAAGTCCAGGGAACTATCGTCCCATTAGTCTCACTTCAGTTGTAGGTAAATTATTAGAGGGGATAATAGCGGATAGGATCGTTGACCATTTGGATTCCTACAAGCTGCTTGGGGACTCCCAACATGGGTTTAGACGGCATAGGTCGTGTCTCACCAACTTGCTCGAGTTTTTCCACGTCATGTTGAGTGAGTGTGATAAGAGTAGGGCGATTGATATATTTTTTCTCGACTTTCAGAAAGCCTTTGATAAGGTACCTCACCCCCGGCTAATGGCCAAAGTGCGCGCGCTGGGTATTGGTGGGGAAGTAGGTAGGACCGTAGGTGGATTGAAAACTGGCTGAAGAATAGGCGGCAGAGGGTTGTAATTAAAGGGGCTAGTTCGGGTTGGGCCTCGGTCATTAGCGGTGTTCCTCAAGGATCCGTTTTGGGGCAACTGTTGTTTATCATTTACATAAATGATATCGACGGTGGCATCGTCGGTCGGATCACCAAATTCGCTGATGACACAAAGCTTGGGGCCAATGTTGGAACGCCCGAAGCGATAAAGCAACTGCGTGCGGACCTAGGTAGGATAGGAGAGTGGTCCGAAAAATGGCAAATGCCGTTTAACTTCGGTAAATGCAAGGTGATGCACATTGGCTACGCCAATCCCAAGTCGGACTACTCGATGTTGGGAAGTAATATCGAGGCCACTGATTTGGAAAAGGACTTGGGTGTGCTTATTAGCAGCGACCTTAAGTTTACCAAACAGTGCGTAGAGGTGGAAAAGAAAGCCCAGAAGCTGTTGGGTTATATCAGGAGGCAATTTCAGTTTCGGAACAAGGAGATTGTGCTCTCTTTGTACAATTCCCTGGTTCGGCCGCACCTGGAGTATGCTGTGCAGTTCTGGTCGCACAACCTCAGGAAAGATATTGAGAGGCTGGAGCGAGTGCAGGCGAGGGCCACAAAGTTAATCCCTTCCGTTAGGCATATGGGCTACAATCGACGCTTACGCGCCCTGAACTTGTTTTCGCTTGAAACTCGGAGGCTGCACGGTCAACTCATCGAGGTTTTCAAGCTTTTACGCGGGTTCAACGATGTCGATTTTAGAAACTTGTTTAGTTTAAATGATAACCCAACTCGCAACAATGGTTGGAAGTTGGATTTGAAACGGTTTAGGACTAGTGTGTGTGGGAATTACTTTACGTATAAGATCTGTCACACGCGGAACAGTTTACCTTCAGAAGTTGTGAACAGTTCCTCTGTGGATCATTTCAAGAAAAGGTTAGACCAAATCTTGCACACTATTTGAGGGTGTAGAAAATTTTCCGTGGTACCCGTTGCCATTGGTGCCTCCTTGGTATGGGCCGCAAGGCCTTTTGAGGCACTTATTTTCCTTGTAACTCTCTCTCTCTCTCTCTCTCTCTCTCTCTCTCTCTCTCTCTCTCTCTCTCTCTCTCTCTCTCTAGTATGAAGAGCTAAACATCCTTTTACATAGAGCACTCTTCCGCCCATACGCCCATTTCAGGGTACGAGCAGCTCGCAGAAGTATTGCCAAGCAAATAAGGGATCAAAATACTGACGAGGCTTTCCTACGTGGTTCATCACTAGCGAAAGCAACAATGCTCTGTGTTAGCCTACTCCAAAGAACATCCATATCCGTATTCAAATGATTGCAATTTTCCTTAGATTGTGTTGCAGACACCCACAGTTATTATCAGTCCTGGTGCATAATTCTTCACGAGCAAGACGAACCGCAAGTTTGTGTTTCATTCCCAAGGCAGCACAAATTTACATGTATCAATCACAGCCACACTCGCACTACCTTAAACTTGCTCAACACAAACTGGACCAAAAACCACAAGTATCGACAATCGCAAGCCGTCCGTATACAATCCTGTAAAAAAAAAAAAAAAAAAAAAAAAAAAAAAAAATTATATATATATATATATATATTAGGGCAGGGGTCCCCAACCTTTTTGTGCCGAAGAGCACATTCAAGACTACCGGTAGTGTGGCGGGCACCATTTACTTTTTCAAGGCAAATTTATAGTTGGACTTAATAATGAACATGATACACAAAAAAAACATTTAATTCCTATGTAAAATAATGAACATAATACACAAAAAACATTTAATTCCTATGTAAAATAATGAACATAATACACAAAAAAAACATTTAATTCCTATGTAAAATAATGAACATATTACAAAAAAAAACAAGGATGGGCTAAGAATCTTAGAAAAATTATCAAAACGATAACTTAATTTATTTATAAAGAAATAATTATTTTCAAATAAATAAGCATCTGTTTCTGTAATTAACTACTAAAATTTAATAAAATGTTAAGTATGTTACATATTTTAAATATTTAGTAACTAAATATTTAAAAGATGTAACATACTTAACATTTTATTAAAAATTTAAATAAAAACTTATCAATCGCAGTCAGTCAGTGGCGGGCACACGCAAAATGGTCGGCGGGCACCATGGTGCTCGCGGGCACAGGGTTGGGGACCCCTGTATTAGGGTGTCACTTAATTGTATGGTAAGAATTGAACCATGAAGAAGTTTCGGTCTGACCCTCTAGAAGTGTGACATTGCATGTAAAAACGCTGATTATGAAGTTTCATGAGAAAATATTAATATTTAGCAGTGGTGGGCACCGTTAACCAAAAAGTTAACTTCGATAACGATAATCCGTTAACCCCAATTTTTAACTCCGATAACGATAATCCGATAATTTTACTACAAAGTTAACGGAAGTTAACGATAATCCGTTAACGATAACTATTTCTTTACTAACATTTAAAAAAATCAAGGAAAAAAGCTTTAAAACCCATAGAAAATGTTTATTTATGCAAAATCCAACAATAAATAGGTATTTAACTATTTTTATCAAGTTTTGCAACTTTTTGCTTAATAACTTTTTTTTTTATTTTTAATAAAAAATGTACTGATTACATGTTTTGAAACCCTTGTAACCACTAACCATTAACTAAATTTTAATTTACCAGAGAATTATTATGGCGGGAACTGAAAGGTAAAATTAAATTTTAGGCACATTTATTAAAGACTATGACACAATGTGCTGGTTGCCCTTCAGAAAGACCAACTTCTCAAAGTTAGGCCCAACTGCCAGTCTTGACCTCTTGGGCCTCCCCAACCTCCCCTTGCGAGATCTGGAAGCAGACTGAAGTTATGGCGGTTTGAATTCATTCGCGGAGCGGTGATCTTCCGTGAATGACTCCTCGCAGTTAACGTGTTAACGGACTTTAACAGACTAAATATCGAGTTATCGGAAGTTAACTGGTCTGATAACGATAAATGGAAATTAACTTCCGTTAATAGTCCGTTAAAAAAGTTAATTTCGTTAATTAACTGTTATCGAATTAACGCTTTAGTGCCCAACACTGATATTTAGAGGTTACTCAAGGCCATTAAAATTTTGATGACGCGTCGTTACTTTTCCTAAATTGAAATGCGCTTCCTTTCTATGCCTCACCCCAGTATCATTTCAGTCGCCTTAATGGTAGGGTGTTTGCATTAGTGTGTGTTATTTTAGTCTTAATAGTAGGATATGTGTATTAGTGTTTTTTATTGCATAATAACTATAACACTTATTTTTTATTTTCAGGTGTAAATTTATATAGCAAAATACATTTATTAGCTAATGATGGAGACTCGAAAGAAATTTAAGGTTTACTTGATTGACAAGTGTGAGAATGATATTAGAGGTGGTAAATTGCCATCAAATCTTCAGGCTCTGTCCTTTTTCCTTCATTTACATATAAAAAAGAAGACGATAAGAGACGCTTCGTCAATGACAATTGAAAAAATTGAGGAGTTTTGGAATCGTGCCCGAATTCCAACTCAACACAAACAGGACACAATCAGAAAACTGGAAAAAACTCTTCTCACGATGGAAAGCATTGAAGAAAAATGCGTCCCGCAAGACAGAAGTACAGGCAAAGAATGAGAGCATGTTCAAGGACTGTTTTCACGACCTCTTTGAAATCGCTCATGCAAATGCCCTCGACATAATCAAAATGGAGGAAGATAAGCAGTTTCTCATTGCTCAGCGTGAAAAAGGCCGTCGTGGAACAATGTCTTCTGTTGATATTGTGCTACATCAGAAGGAGGCAAAGAAGGAGAAACGTGTGTTGAGCGAACAAAGTCGAAAGCGAAAGGCAGAACAAAGCAAGGATTCATTGTTAGATTCTGTTACACTAGAGAGCAGCAGTTCATCGACGTTTGAGGAAGAGGACTCAGAACCTGAAGCTGTTCCTGGAACAAGTAGGCAGAAACCCCCTTTCAAGCGGGGAAGAAAAGAAGTCATCACGCCTGGTCTCTCAGCAGTTCTAGATCGCTGTAAAGTATCTGATCGTGCTGCTACTATGATTATTGCGGAGACTGCGAAAAGTCTCAGCCATGGTATCCCTGATCTTGCTGTGAATCGAAAGACCATCCGACGTGAACGAAAGAAGCAAAGGGAGGCACTCTCTATGACCATCATGAAAAACTTTAAGCCGACTGTACCTCTTACTGGACACTGGGATGGTAAATTATTACCGGGAATTACTGGAAAGAAAAAATTGATCGTCTTCCTGTCATAGTAACAGGTCAGGGAGTACATCAGCTTCTTGGCGTTCCAAAGCTCACATCTGGAACTGGGAAAGCACAAGCTGCAGCTGTCATTGAAGCTCTCCGTAAGTGGGATATTGAAGAAAAGGTCCAAGCTATATCCTTCGATACAACGAACTCCAATACTGGTCTAATGGCTGGGACGTGCGTTATTTTACAGCACATGCTGAAACGTGACCTACTCCATCTGGCCTGCAGACATCACATTATCGAACTTTTGGCTGCAGCAGCTTTTAAAGAATGCATGGGCCTCACATTAGTTGCAAATGTCCAACTTTTCAAGAGATTTCAAGGAAAGTGGGACGACATTGATCCAAAGCGGTATGAAGACTCCACCACTGATGAAATTGTCACTTTTGTTACTCGCAGATGTAAAGGAAGGTCTCATTAGCTTCTCTAAATCTGCAATGACTACAAAAATCCCGCGAGATGACTATAAGGAGCTACTTGAACTGGCATGTCTGTTTCTTGGTGCTGTCTCTAATCGTGGTGTAGTTTTTCATGCTCCCGGAGCGATGCATCAGGCACGATGGATGTCAAAGGCAATCTATTCCTTAAATATTTGGATGTTCAGATCACAATTTAAGTTAACAAACCGTGAGGAAAGAGGACTTCGCGACTTTTGCATTTTTATTGTATGCATCTAGGTGAAAGCTTGGACCACGTGCCCTTGCGCCATTAGTGCTCCCCAAAATTACCTTCATCTCCTACAGTCACTAATAAAGTATTCAAACATCCATCCACACATTGCCATGGTAACTTCACAGAAGATAGCAGCTCATTTATGGTATTTGTCTGAAGAGCTGGTGGGTCTTGCTTTTTTCGATGACGATGTCCTCCCTGATATCAAAAATCGCATGGTCCAGAGCTGGGCAGTATTTAAATACATTTGTATTTAAATACGTATTTAAATACATTTGTGTATTTAGAACTGTATTTATAAATACATTGTTTTTCATGTATTTAAATACAGTATTTAAATACTTTAATGAGTATTTAAATACAATGTATTTAAATACTCAAAATATAAAAATGTAAATACTTTTACTGGTTTAATACATGTTCTGTACTAGCACAGTACGACGCGTCGACAGTGTAGTACAGCATGGTTCATGTTTCAACGTGTCAGTTCAATCAGTTGTGTGCCACTCTTAGTCGAAAGCGGTTGATTTCTTTATCGTGTGCGTGTCATGGCTTAGTGAATTAGTGAATGCATATGTTAAAATTTGTATGTATTTAAAATGTATTTACAAATGTATTTAAATACAATTGATGTATTTTGTATTTAGTATCTAAATACATTCGTAAAATGTATTTAGTATTTAGTATTTAAATACATTTCTCCCATGTATTTAGTATTTAGTATTTAAATACATTCAATGTATTTATTGCCCAGCTCTGGCATGGTCATATCTATGACTATTGTTGATGGACAAGAGAACCCTCCAAAGCGTGTGGTTGTTGACCTGGATACTGTGAAAGAAAAAAGCTTGGAAAACTTTGTAGCAAAAACACAAAATCATTGTTCACGAAGCTCAACCTCCCAGATGAATTCTTGGAGAAAACTGCTAAGCAATGGGAAGAGGATACCCATTACCAGACTGCGAAAGAGACTGTAAAAACTCTAACTGTAACAAATGACTTCGCTGAACGTGGAGTTGCTCTCATCCAGGATTTTTCTGGATACCTAACCAAAGATGAAGAACAACTCCAGTTTCTTTTCCAGGTTGTTGAAGACTATCGCAAGTATTCCACATGGGGACAAATTTACAAAAGCATACCTTGAGTGGAAATAATGATTAATCATAATAATTACGCTACTGTCTGATGTTAATGTACTTTATTTTAATATTATGATAATGTCTTGTGCACTTCCTGCTAATGTAGGAACATAATAAATTGTTTAAATACATTTGGAAATTGTTTATATTCACACTTTCTGAGAATCTCGTATCCAATACTTCGAAGCCGTTGAGCGACCTCTAAATATTAAAATATCTCAATAAAACTTTGTACAAAGTGTTTTTACATCATATGGCATACTTTGATCGGGTCAGAGCACGGAAACTTAAAAGTTGAAAAATAAGTGACACCCTAATATATATATATATGATATATACACTTTGTTACCCTCAGAAAGAGTACGAGTAGAAAATTCACTTAAAATAACCAAATATTTGCACATTTTACCAAACAGTTACTCCAGCTGTACTATAACTGCGCTAATCATGCTTATTGTTCTCCTAAAAACCTAAATATGATAATTAGTGCAACCAAAGAACAGTTTCGATTAATCAGTAAAGCTTAAAGCTGAAAAGTCGAATTAAATTAAATAAATAGTCCAAATTCACAATTATTTATTTCATGTTAAAATTATTGTAACAACAAAAATCGTAAAACTGTAAAATTACATTTATTTCATAAATAATTAATTAATTATTCATTCATCCATTCATTAATTAAAGCAGTGGTTCTTAACCTGTGGGTCGCCAGGCCATTTTGACTGTCATTAAATTGTTATTTATCATTTATTTTATGTTATCCATAATCATTTTACCATTATTTATTTATTTTATTATCTATTACGAGTGAACTGTTTGAAGGCATGAGGAGCTACCCCGCGACCAGAACTTGGGTCACAGCCTAAAAAGGTGAAGAATCACTTTGGTTAGCTTCCGCCTGAATTGTTCATTCTGACGAAGGTCAAGCTTTTCACTCCACCTTAGACCCAAAGTTTAACGTGGAATCCCAACCACGCCCTACCAGCAGCCCAGCGTCTTAACCACTAGGCCACCCAGGGTACCCATTTATCTACGAACCACTTTCTTTATTGTGTGGAAGGATGAACAGCTGGGTTGTGCTGCGCGCCGGCTGCCGTCACCGGGTCTCGAACCCGGGGCCGATGGATTCGTAGTCAGCGACGCTAACCACTACACCATCGAGGCTCATTAAACCAAAATGCAGTTGCTTCACGATTTAGTGTAGTGTGCAATAGTTAACTCCATATTAAGCTGTTTTAACTGGGGATTTTTCTCCGTGTAATACCAAAAGACATTATAATAAGTGGGAATAAATACAAAAAAAAAAAGGACAATCTTTATATTATTACCTAGTGGCACCAACTTTTGTGTTGATAAGTGTCTTAACCCCGTGGCCTCAACCTGGTGGGAGCAAAGAATCTCAAAGATTTAAAATAACGTTTCGCTCCAGATTGAGTTTTATCCCCGTAAGAAATCCCTTCAATTTGTTCCACAATGGAGGGACGTTGACGTTGTATTCTCAACTCCTATTCAGATGCTCTGACAGGATTGGAATGCCCAAGGAAAAGATTCCTTTCCACTGTGAGGGTATAACAGAGGTATGACACGTGTCTCCATCTTCTTGGAAAATGTACTGCTAAAAGTTAAGGAGGCTTTGCTGGTATAGTGGGTGCATATGAGATTGAAGGAGGAGATTACAGACACCACTCGACCAAGGAAGTACTCCGGGAGACAGGGAGTGGGAAAAGATTCCTTTCCACTGTGAGGGTATAACAGAGGTATGACACGTGTCTCCATCTTCTTGGAAAATGTACTGCTAAAAGTTAAGGAGGCTTTGCTGGTATAGTGGGTGCATATGAGATTGAAGGAGGAGATTACAGACACCACTCGACCAAGGAAGTACTCCGGGAGACAGGGAGTGCTGGAACCCCCGCTTTTCCTGTTACTGTCCTCCTTAACTGATCTTTTTCCGTGTCTCATCTACCCTGTGAGGGAGCAGTCCAGCATGATCTCAAACACACACTTCTCCCTCTATACCTCACTACAAATACATCTTTTTAAAATTTAAAAAAAAAAATAGCACCGTTTTTGTCCTTCATTTCGGCTCTTTTGTTCTTCTATGGAGGTGGACGTTTTTCGGGGAGTTCGCCCTTGGCCCCTCCTTCCTGTATATATATATATATATATATATATATATATATATATATATTAATATATATACAGGGTTTCCCATAAGTCCGGCATCATAGGAGAAATTCATATTTTTCTATTTCTACAAAGGAAGAACGAATCCAGATAATTCTACTCATAGGAAATCGGAGTCAAAGAGAGGCCGCTGCTGAATTTAACAGACTGCATCCAGACCGCGAGCCAATAACACAGAGTTGTGTTAGCAGACTTGTTGCAAAGTTTAAGGAAACATGATCCATAGAAGATAAACCACGCAGTGGACCTTCAAGGAAGTCCACTGACGATGATACAGCAACTGCTATCCTGGCTCATTTTAACAGAAGTCCTAATAAGTCTCTTCGGCGATTGTCCGCCGAGACAGGAGTGTCGAAAAGTAGCATCCATAGCATCCTTCAGGCTCACAAATGGCATCCATATAAACTTCAGATCCTACAGAAATTAAGCGAACATGATCCAGACCGGCGGATGGAATTTTGTGAATGGGCTACGGAACAATATGCTCGGGATGCCAATTTCCCGTCCACCATTCTATTCAGTGACGAGGCTGTTTTTTATGGAAATGGTGAGGTAAATCGACAGAACACCCGCTACTGGTCTCAAAACAACCCTCACTGGTATACCTCTTCAAAGGAACAAGGTGCATCTCGGGTGATGGTATGGTGTGGCATTTGGAAGGATCGCATCATTGGCCCCCTCTTTTTCGATGAACATGTCACTGGAGGCACCTACCTACGTATGCTCAAGGAAGAAGCATTTCCCAGTGTCTTGAACGAAGAAGGAAATTTCCCAACATGGTTCCAGCACCCAAGTAAGGGAATCCTGTACCAACAATTTCCTGGTCATTTGATAGGACGTCGAGGGCCTGTGGAATGGCCAGCTAGAAGCCTGGATGTCACGCCAATAGATTTTTATCTCTGGGGCCACTTGAAAGCGCTGGTATACGCAGAGAAAATTAGGAGTGTTGAACATTTGTGGCAGCGCATTATTGGGGCATGTAACACCATTACTCCTGATATCATTCACCGTGTGCTTGCTGACTGGGTATCACGTCTGAATTTGTGTATTGAAAACAATGGTGGACAATGAGGACAAGCTTTAAAATGGTGGCTACATCCATACCCATTCTGCAATCCAATCATTTTTTTCGATTTTTCTACAAGGTATAAAAAAGTTTAAAAATTACGCCAATCCAGTTTGGCTTCTCTCCTTCCTAAACTTAGCCATGGTTTTGTGGTTCGTAAATTACCAGAATAACAATGTATTTAGGCCTACAACAGTGATATTTTTGCAAATGTAACAAATGTGAAATGTGGAACAATATTGCTGAATAGTAAAAGTGAAATAATTCAGCTGAGAGAGAGAGGAGAGAGAGAGAGAGAGAGAGAGAGAGAGAGAGAGAGAGAGAGAGAGAGAGAGGTATTTTTTCAACTTTAAAGTATCGTAGACAACTATATCATTATTAAGAGCATAATGCACAATAAATAAAGCGATTTTCCCCAAAAAAACCGAAAAGCTGGAACTGTTTTCGTTTTTCGTGAAAGAAACAAAAATTCCCAGAAGCAGTGAACTTTTCAAAGAAACTGAGTATTACTAACACTGACTTCGAAAGGCCTACAATGCGGACCATGAGAAACGGAAAATTATGGCTAAAATATCTTGTCCTCAGCATAGCGGAGCTGCGAATTTACGATTGACATTGTAAACACGTGAAAGAAGTTCTTGGAATATTCTACAAAGCCGAAATGTCCGGTAGAATGAGTACCCACACTATTTTGGTAAGACAGTGTACAGACACACATACACACACACACTATATATATATATATATAAGTATCTTAAAAGATCAGCCTCTTTCTGTTATCTGAAATTTATTTCTGAAAGCAGAATCATAAAACTGTAGGTCAACATATATTTATTTATTCGAACCGGGAATAAAAATATTTCTTTAGGCGTGAAAAAATAGCTCGAAAAGTGTTCTTTTAATCCGGTTACGCCAAGTGAAAATAATAGCGCTCTCTCTCTCTCTCTCTCTCTCTCTCTCTCTCTCTCTCTCTCTCTCTCTCTCTCTCTCTCGCTTGCTTCCATCTTCCATACCCGTGTGCAAGTGTTCTTTTAATCCGGTTACGCCAAGTGAAAATAATAGCGCTCTCTCTCCTCTCTCTCTCTCTCTCTCTCCTCTCTCTCTCTCCTTCTCTCTCCTCTCTATTTCGCTTGCTTCCATCTTCCATACCCGTGTGCAACTCTTGCTCGTTCTTCCTTTCGAAAGCTCTCTCTCTCTCTCTTCTCTCTCTCTCTCCTCTCTCTCTCTCCTCTCTCTCTCTCTCTCTCTCTCTCTCTCTCTCTCTCTCTCTCTCTACCTATTTCGCTTGCTTCCATCTTCCATACCCGTGTGCAACCCTTGCTCGTTCTTCCTTTTCGAAAGCTTTCTCCGTCTTCTCTCTCTCTCTCTCTCTCTCTCTCTCTCTCTCTCTCTCTCTCCTTTATCATTCTCTTCCCTCCCTTTCCTTCTTCTTGTGCCACAGTATTGATTATCTGGTCGCGTTCAGGGCATGTACGAAAGTTGCAAACACCTCTACGCACATGTATGTGCAACTATTTCTATACACACATTCACCTAAAGAATACAACCAGCTTTTATTATTATTCAATAAATATTCGTTTAAGTGCATCGCGCATGGAACAAATCTACGTGCATGATGGGTTTCGAGCCTTTTTGCACCATGCACGCATAATCAGTCACCAGTTGCTATACACACACACACACACACACACACACACACACACACACACACACACACGGAACTGACACAGAGGCCTAAAAACTCTCTTACGGAAACCACCTTCATGTTCTTCCCTCCTCCCGACAATGAATACGTTAAGTTCTTTGCATACATACAATGAAAACAATACATTCACCCAACTTCTTTTTTGTGTGTGTGTATATATATATATATATATAAACAGCACTTCGATTCCAATTAATTTCCGGACAGTATTCACTCTTTGATACATTTCCTTCCGACCAATCCGCTTAGACGATGAATTCAAATTTAGAGCTTCGTCCGGTGGGGAAACCGCATGAATATTTAAGATGCGTCTTTCCTAAATTTCTATAAAGGAAAAGATAATATTAAAAGATAATTCATAGATAGCGATAAAAAAAAAACTTACTTTAATCTTGAAGCGATCATAAATTCCGATAATAGCGCTCCTATATAATAGGCCGGAGAAGGATCTCGTGTTTTCATACAGGACCGACGACGGAAGAGAGAAAAATCTTCGGTTGTGCGAAACTGTGGTATGTGATGAATGTGTGGTGCTGATAGTGGTGGTAGAAAAGTCTAAATAAACGCTTGACACACACACACACACACACACGTTATTAATAATAACTTAATTATCAATAAATGACAAACATTTCTCACACGAGAATTTGTGACTCGATAGAACAAAGTCGTAACTCTGCTCTTCACTTACTCGTTTCTCAGTTCGGGAAATAGAAGGAATTATGAACTCGATCTTTTTAGAGCTTCTGACATCTTTCTATATAAAAATGCTTTCCTCTCACTAATTAAACAAGTTATAACTTCTTGAAACAATGGAAGTAAAAAACTAGTTTAGCTCATATATATATATATATATATATATATATATATATATATATATATATATATATATATCCCCGCAAGGGGGTTCTAAGCTCGTGCTCTTGACTGCTCTTTGTGCTCGTTTGTACGTGCTTGTTCCTGGAGGTTTCACGTGCGCCCTCCCGGCCCTAGCACCCAAGGATGATGGGGCTCGACCCTGCAGTCCTTGTCATCCTTGGTCTTTTTCCACTTCGACTGTCCCCTCCACCCTTTCTTTTTCCTCTGTCTTTCCTCTCACTTTTTCTTTGTTTTTCCGCTGAGATATGCCCTTTAAATAGAGGCGAATCGGTTCTTCCTGAACTAAAAAAATAAAAAAATATATAATATTATATAAATAAAATTTCAGCGTGTATACAACTGAGCAAATAATTGCAAAGGAATAAGTTTACAAAGTAAATACGAGAGTCTGCTTCGAAAATTGTTAAACAATTTGTTCCCTTCGAGAGGAACAAAAAATTCTCGTCTAAATTTTGTGTTTCGAGAGTGAAAAAGTGAACTGAATTAGCAAAGGAGACGGATCTTATTGTCAACAACTCCGGAAAATAAAAGAAGTTTGCTTTTGAACAGTTTTTGAATTCTATATCTCGAAAATAAAATGAATATGACGTAGAAAAGACGACTGACAAGAGAGAAGAACGAGAGGGAGGGGCGTAGCGAACGCGTTTTCAAACAGTTTCGAAATGTAAACAACTGTCTTATAAAAATCTTCTCCACAGCAGAATGCGGATCTAAATAAATATAGATTGACAGATGGTTCACGAATGTAGTAAGCGATGTTCTACATACTCAGTGAATGTGCTGGAATTAATTAGATCAAAATCGATTTATTTTAATAAGACTTTATTCCAGTTCGACCTTGTACCAAACTTAATTTAACGTGACTCGTTCTATCCCAGCCCAATATAACCCAGTTTAACCTAACTTCACCTAGCCTAATCTAATAGTAATTCAGTTTAACCCCTGCACTCCGTCGCCCAAAAATGGTCGCTCTGACGTAGCAGGTAGGTCAAAAGATTGAAGTGGTTAAATCCAGTCTAGGCGATTCGACTTAATTCCAGTTCGATTTTATATTCCAGTCGCAGGTTTTGGGTTAGACTTTATTCGCGTAGGTCCTGTTCTATTCGATTTTATTCCATTCGATCTACTTCAGCCTTCGTACCTATGCCCCAGAGGGTTAAGAACAGGACCTTTATAAAAAAGTTTTTGGGCAACTTGGAGGTTTAGTTTTGGTTTCAGAATTTTATAGGTCTACATCGCGGACAGTGTCGTAACTCCGCTTCTCGTCGACCAGAGAAGTTAAGCGACACCGGGTCTGGCGAGCAGTCGGATGGGATATTTTGTTTAATTCATGTTATCAGGTCATCCCATAAGTAATGTCGTTTTTTACGATAGATTAAGTTTAAACTAGTCCTACTCGGTTTAAGTATAAATTTTCCGAAGGTTATATCTAAGAGGAGATCTATCGTGTTTCGCTACATACTTTACAGACCTACATACTTACAGACGTGTGTTTTGCTTTATGTGAACCCCCTCATAAACATGGCAGTATCAGAAGAGCATATCAGGCATATAATGATTTACGAGTTCAAAAAAGGGAATAGTGCTACTGAAGCAACGCGAAACATTCAGGACGTTTATGGCAACGATATTCTGCATGTGAGGAAATGTCAAGATGGTTTCAAAAGTTTAGGAATGGTGACTGCTGTTTGACAGATGCAGCACGCTCTGGACGCCCTGCTGAGTTTGATGATGACCTGCTGTTAGCCGCACTTGAAGAAGACTGTTCAACGACTGTCAAAGAATTAGCCCAGAAACTCAATTCATCCCCGTCCACCATCCATGACATTTGTAACAACTCGGGAAAGTGCCTAAGTTAGGAAAATGGGTGCCACATGAATTGTCGGTCGACAATCTGAGGGTGCGGGTAAACATTAGCAAGGCTCTTCATTCCCGTGAACTCCAAGATCCGTTTTTGCACCGTTTAGTGACTGGTGATGAAAATGGATACTGTACCAGAATGTTAAGCGCCGTCGACAGTGGGTTTGTGCCGGAGAACCAGGACACCACAGCCAAAACCAAATCTTCACCCTCAGAAGGTGTTGCTTAGTGTTTGGTGGGATAAAGGTGGTGTAATACACTTTGAAACCTTACCACACAACCAAACAATCACCGCTCAAGTCTACTGTCAATAACTGGATCGATTGAACACTGAACTAAAAGAAGAGAGACCTTCTTTGGTTAATCGGAAAGGAATCGTGTTCCACCACGACAACGCACGTCCTCATACCGCTCGGATCACTTCCGCAAAAATTGAGGAGCTTGGGTGGGAAAAACTTCCACATCCTCCATATTCTCCAGACCTTGCGCCTTCAGATTATCATCTCTTCAGGAGTCTGCAAAACTATCTTGACGAGAAACAGTATACTTTTTTAGATGACCTGCACACCAGTCTTTGTACGTTTTTTGCCTCAAAACCGCCTGAATTTTATAAACATGGCATTGAAAAGCTTGTAGGACGTTGGCAGAGTGTCATTGATTCCGATGGAAAATATATACTAAATTAAAAAGTTTCAGTTGAGTTTTTTTTTGTCCTTCAAATTCCGATCTAAAAAACGACATTACTTATGGGACGACCTGATACAAAATATCTCACTTATAGATTTTTACATCAATATTTTTTCGGAACTTTGGAGTATTTTCAAGTTTAAGTTTAAGTCAGGCTCACTAGGAGACGCTATCATCGAATTTACAGTTTAAGATGATATATTTTACAGTTTCCTTTCGACGAACAGGACTTTTCAAATTATCCTTCACATTTCCATGCAATATCTTCGAATTTCTTCATTTGTCTCTTTATCGAATGTCGCAGCGTCGCTTTCCCGTAGATCAAAGCGAAGTTAAGCGACATTGCGTCAAGATAATGTAGCTACCCGTGGTTCGGATCTCACGTAAAGTCGTACGTCCTTTCCATCACATAACTTTTACCATTACGAAGGAAATTAAGCAACTCCAAAAACATCAACGCATCTCTTTACCGCAGATTTGCTTTGGAGGATTCCTAACTCCAATTTGTGCTTTAAAATCACGTTGCCTTTGCAGAAACACTTTGTATGGAAATAACGACTAACAATACACGTTGAACTGTAGAATATGCCATCTTCTAATGTAAAATCGATGACAGCCAAGCTTAAACTATATGAAAGAACTCAAAAGTTCCGTGAAAATAAAGATTTTTTTTTTAATTTCACTTCCCGTCGATCAGCAAAGTTAAGCGACATTGATTTTGGGTAGTTGTTGGATAGGGGGACCATCTTTTACGTTCAGGTTATGTAGCGACCCGTGATTGGTATCCCACGTAAAGCCGTAAGTCCCCTCTATCATATGACTTTAGATGTTACGAAAGAGGTTAAACAACCCCATCAACCAATCAACCACGAATAGTTAGCACGCAAATCCCCAGAAGACATCGCACAAAAATTAGAACAAATTTGGCAGAGAAAAAACAGAAACACGTAAGTGTCTACAGCAGTGGTTCTTAACCGGGGGGGCGCGCCCCCCTAGGGTGGCGTCGGTAATTTCCAGGGGGGGCGCGATCCCTTGGGGAAAAACACAATTGTATTTGTTATTCTCTTAACGAGAGCATGGGCTAATATTGAGAAGTTTATGAAAAAATGCAAAAGTATCCCCCTCCAAGGGGGGCGTGGAGGGAAGGACCAATTCCTAGAGGGGGCATGGTAGTAAAAAGGTTAAGAACCACTGGTCTACAGGCATTACCGAACCATGTTTCATAACTGCCAACAGTAAGGTAACTAATGAAATCGATCTAAAACACCATCTATCACCTTCCAAAAACCTATTATTCATATCAGTATTTTTTAAATGAAATATTATAAACAACTAAAAAGGTAATTTTTGTCCTTTTTCAATTTTAATTATCGTTCGAAGATGCTGGAAGAGGAAGGGAGATTGTGGATTTGATGAAGAAAAGAAGAGTAGATGTGCTCTGCGTACAAGAAACGCGTTGGAAAGGAAATAAGGCAAGAGAACTCGGTGAAGGGTATAAATTGTTTTACAACGGAGCGTCGGTCGAAGGTAGAAAATGGTGCGGGTATTATATTGACGAAGGAGCTCAGTCAGTGTATTGTGGAGATAAACCGGAGGAGTGATAGACTAATGACTATGAGACTGAACTGGGGGAATCATGTGCTCAATATAGTGAGTGCATACGCCCCGCAAATTGGATGCGCAGAAGAAGAGAAGGAAGCCTACTGGAGTTCGCTGGAAACAGAAATGGAGAGTGTGCTAGAAAATGAGAGAGTGGTAGTTGGTGCTGAAATAACAATGATGTTACGGAAAGAGTACATGGAGGATATGGGTTGGGAGAGGCAAATCGGGAAGGTGAGAGAGTGTTGGACCTGGCTGTCTCTTTTGATAAGGCAATTGTAAACACATACTTCAGAAAGAGGAACGAACATTTGATAACTTACAAGAGCGGAGGTAGAACGTCACAGGTTGACTACCTACTCAACAGGTCACAATTGAGTGAAGTTAAGAACTGTAAAGTGATTCCAGGAGACCATGTAACATCACAGCACCGGATATTAGTTATGAAGCTGATGTTGAGGAGACCGAGAAAGACACGAGAAACGTGTGTTAAGAGGATCAAGTGGTATAAGCTGAAAGGAGAAGAGAAGAGAGTTTAAAGAGCGGGTGCTGAGCGAGACCAGTACGCCAGAAGATGTACAAAACTGGTGGCAACGTAATGCAAATGTAATACGAACCGTAGGAAAGGCTGTATTAGGTGAAACATCCGGTAGAGTGTGGAAAGATAAAGAAGGATGGTGGTATAATGATGACATCCAAGAGTCCCTACAATATAAGAAACAAAGAAACTAGGTCGGGTGAGCGGAAGGAAGTATATAAGAACGCAAAGAAACAGGCAAAAAAGGCGGTGGCACTGGCAAAAGCCCATGCATGTCGTGATCTGTATGAGAAATTAGAAACTCGAGAGGGGCAAAAGGAAATATTCAGGTTGGCTAAAAGCAGGAATAAAGCCACAAAGGATTTTACTCAAGTGAAACAGGTTAAAAGAGAGGATGGGACAGTACTGCGGAGAGTGAAAGATATACAGGTTAGATGGGAGGAATATTTTGAGGAACTATTAAATGAGGAAAACCCTAGGTTGGTCCATGAGGATGGACTACCGAATATGGCAATGACGAGGAAGGTGGAAAGAGCGGAAGTGAAGAAAGCGTTGGATAAAATGAAGAGTGGTAAAACAACGGGTCCTGATGAGATACCGGCAGAGGTATGGAAGGCATTTGGCGATGAAGGAGTGGATCTCCTGCATGATCTTATGGAAAAGCTCTGCGACCAAGAGGTGATCCCGGAGGAATGGCGTGTCAGTATCATAGTACCCATATTCAAAGAGAAAGGGGATATACAGGAATGCTCAAATTATGGGGGTATCAAGCTGATATCGCACACCATTAAGGTGTGGGAGCGAATTGTGGACTTAAGGCTGAGGGAGGAGGCAGGCGTGTCGACAGAGCAATTCGGTTTTATGCCCGGACGAAGTACGTCTGATGCTATTTTTGCATTACGACAGTTGGAGGAAAGGTACAGGGAAGGACAGAAGGCATTGCGCATGGTTTTCATAGACTTAGAGAAGGCGTATGATAGGACACCGAGACAAGAGGTTTGGAGGTGCCTGAGGGAGAAGATGGTCCCAGAGAAGTACGTCAGATTGATTCAGGAAATGTATAGAGGGGTTACGACGAAAGTGAGGTGTAGTGTTGGTGTGACGGAGAGTTTTGGAGTTGGGGTTGGTCTGCATCAGGGGTCAGCACTGAGTCCATTCCTATTCAACGTGGTGTTGGATGTGTTGACTGAGGAGGTTAGAGGGGTTGCTCCTTGGTGCATGATGTATGCCGATGATGTAGTGTTGTGCGCAGAGACAAGACAGGAGGTAGAACAACAGCTAGAAAATTGGAGGGAGGCATTGGAAAGTAGAGGTATGAAAGTTAGTCGGAAAAAGACTGAATATCTAAGATGTAATGTTCAACCGGATGAAGGAGGGGGAGTGATGTTAAACGGTGAACTGATCAAACGGGTAGATCGTTTTAAATACTTGGGATCAACAATCGAGGCAGAGGGGGGAGCAGAGGGAGAGGTGAATCGTAGGATACAGTCGGGATGGAGGAGCTGGAGAGAGGTGTCGGGAGTTCTCCGTGATCGTAGGATGCCGGTGAAGCTGAAAGGGAAGGTCTTCAAAACAGTGGTTAGGCCAGCCATGTTGTACGGAATGGAGACGGTGCCAATGAAGAAGACTAGTGACAGAAAGATGGATGTGGCTGAAATGAAAATGTTGCGATGTATGTGCGGTGTAACTAGAAGGGATCGAATCAGGAACGAACGCATTAGAGGAACGGTGAAAGTAGTAGACGCGTCAAGAAAAGTCCAAGAAGCCAGACTGAGATGGTATGGGCACATGATGAGAAGAGAGGAGGATTACGTGGGACGTAGGGTGCTGGAGGTGTTGGGACGGAGAAGAAGAGGTAGACCGAAGACGAGGTGGAGGGATTGCGTGGCGGCAGACATCCGGGAGAAAAATTTGGACGAGGACATGGTGCGTGACAGAAGAGAATGGAGGAGACTCATCAAGAACAGCGACCCCATATAGAGATGGGATTTAAGCTGCAGAAGAAGTAGTAGTTCGAAGATGCTGATAAAGCCTAAATATTTAGATTGAAAATATTATTTAAAAAATGCATTTTAAAAAAAGTGCTTGGAGTGTTATTTTTTCCTTTTTTTAAAGTGGGTAAAGGGGAGAGAGCTGCGTTAATTTGACCCCTTGTTTAGAGGGGAGAGGGCGAGGTTTCTAATGCCAACCTTAAACTGACTGCGAGCATCACGCCTCAACTCCGTTCATAAAGAAACCATAATGGAATACATCATATACAGAATATGGAGGGAAAGATCACCCATACTACTCATAACACACACACACACACACACACACTAGAGGGCGTTTTGCACCAAGATAAAGAGATCTTATTAATCAACTTTATTCCATAAGCAACACCCTTCATGTCATTTAATTAATAGTACGCAGTGAAAAGGTTCTTTTTAATTAAAAATTGAAGATCGTAAATACAACGTTGGCATTAATTAAAGTATGAAATAACTTTCCCCACTTTTAATAATATACACGTCAAATATCCGAAAAGGAAATTTAACAAATTAAATATACTGTATATATATATTAGAGTTCCGCCGAGACGATGAAAGTTTAGGGAGGAATTTTGAGGAATAATTGCATGAAGCAGGGTCTCCTCAGTAGGCTTAATTGTACCCAAAGGCCACGAAATCATATACATAACCTTTGGTAACATTTGGTTAGCTTCCGCCCGAATTATTCATTCTGACGAAGGTCAAGCTTTTCACTCCACCTTAGACCTACAGTTTAACGTGGAATCCGAACCACGCCCCATCAGCAGCCCAGCGTCTTAACCACTAGGCAACCTAGGGTACCCATTTATCTACCAACCACTTTTTTTTCTTTTATTGTGTGGAAGGATGAACAGCTGGGTTTTGCTGCGCGCCGGCTGCCGTCGGGTCTCGAACCCGGGGCCGGTGGATTTGTAGTCAGCGACGCTAACCACTACACCACCGAGGCGCAATATATATATATATATAATATATATATATATATATATATATATATATATATATATATATATTTACAGTCAATGCGTGAAACCAGTCATTTTACGTAATGCCTAAAAATTTCAGGCATTTCGCGTAATACCTGTGACCCTTAAATATAGGTAATACGCATTACTGACAAAATCTAACCAAACCTAACCAACCCAATCTAACCTAATCTTCACGAAGTCGTTAAACGCTTAATCGAATTACCCTAATGCCTGAAGCTTTCGGGCATTACGTGAAATTACTGGTTTTACACATTGACTAACACACACACACACACATATAATATATATATATATATATATGAAAATTATTCACGAAAGTAACACGTGAAAAATATTATGATGAATAAAACCACGAAGGAAAGGAAACACAAAATGGTGCTCAAGCGCTTTCGTCTAATGACATCCTCAGGAACACTGAAGTACATAAAAAGGTTAAGCCTATATATAGGTTACAGAAAGAAAAAAAGAAAAAATAAATAACATACATACACACACACATATATATAATATATAATATAATATATATATACATACATACTATATATACAAATACATACATACATACATACATACATATATATACAATAAACAGAGAAGTAAAAATAAAAAAAAATTAAAATTAAAAATTAAAGGATTACCAGTGAGGCGTACAGATTTGTAAGGAAAAATATCGATTTTTAGCACAAGATCAAATGGATTATAAAAATACAAATTTATACTGGAACTCTGCCCGGGTTTTAACACACTGCTGCCTATGGTCAGGTTTCGATATATATAAAAAAATAAAATGCAAATTAAAAGTTAATAAAGTAGAAGACAAGTTTACCAAAGATTTAATGTTTTACCCTTCTTATCTAAATCTGTTTTAAAGGAATTCAAAATAACAGGATCGAGTTGAAAAAGACCTTTGCTTATGTTGAAGTTATTTGAAAGTTGGATAATGGCAGACTCAAGAATATTTCTATTAACAATGTTGCTTGAATGGAATAAAACTGAAGCATTATTCCAATCAATACAGTGGGCTAACTCTGACAAATGGACAAAAAGGGCACTGGACAACTGTCCTGTTCTAACGGAATATTGATGCTGTTTTATACGTGTGTGCAAATCCTTTCCCGTCTGACCTATGTAAAAGGAATCACATTGTTTACAACCAATTTTATAGATAATGCCTGAATTATTGGTAGGGCTATTTTTTACTATGATATTTTTCACAATATTGTTATATGAAAATACTACATTAATATCCAAAAGTTTAAGTACATTAGCAATGCCTAAAAAGCCCGGGAAAAATGGAAGTACTAAAATATTTTTTGACAAAGTACGAGTGTTAATATTGACACGATAGAAAGTTCGTTTTGCCTTGTTGAGACAAGATTCCATAAACGCAGATGGATAACACAAATCACTTCCAATACCGTTGATTTTTTCCAATTCGGCATCGATGTATTCCGGACTGGCGATCCTAAGGGCGCGGAGAAACATTGATGAAAATATGGCCTTCTTAGTGGGGGTATCATGTCCCGAGTAAAAGTGTACGTAGGACAAATTGTTTGTCGTTTTCCGATAGATACTAAACTTAAAACCTGGGCTTTCCCTATGTACACGCACATCCAAAAATGGGATTGAATTGTCTTGCTCAACTTCTAAAGTAAACTTAATGGAGGGGACTTGATCATTTAACTGAAGGAGGAAGCTATCCAGGTCACGATTCATGGGCCAGATACACAAAATATCGTCGACGTACCGCAACCAAGGGATGCCAACCCCCAGGATTCTCGGAATATAGGTAATTTCGAAAAACTCCATATAAATATTGGAGAGGAGGGGCGATAAGGGGTTGCCCATAGCCATCCCAAAAACTTGTTGATAATACTCGTTATTGAAAGTGAATTTACAGTCTTTGATGCAAAGCTTAATGAGTTCCAAAACAATGTGTGAAGGTAGTGGCAGGTCATACTTATGTAATTCTTGGGAGAGAAAGTCAAGCATATCGTCAATCGGCACTTTTGTAAACAATGAACAAACATCAAATGATCAATTTATCGTTAGTTTCAGTACGTGCATTATTCAATTTTTCCGTAAGATCCATGGAATTTTTTACATGTGAATCAGAGATAGTTCCGAGAATGGGGGACAAGACTTTGACAAGCCATTTGGAGAGTTTATAAGTAATAGAGCCCACCGAGCTAATAATAGGGCGCATAGGGTTACCAGGTTTGTGGGTTTTAATAAGACCGTAAAGGTAGGGCAGAGCAGGTGAAGTGGACATGAAAAGCGGAATTAAGTCCTTATGATCTTTGAGAAGGCGTTTCAAGCCACTATTAAATGATTTGATGACGTCATCCTGCGGGTTCTTCCTAAGTTTGGTGTATGTGGCGGGGTCCTGGAAAGCTCGTTCATCTTTCCGATGTAGTCCACTATGTCCATAATAACATCGGAAAGATGAACGAGCTTCTCCAGGACCCCGCCACATACACCAAACTTAGGAAGAACCCGCAGGATGACGTCATCAAATCATTTAATAGTGGCTTGAAACGCCTTCTCAAAGATCATAAGGACTTAATTCCGCTTTTCATGTCCACTTCACCTGCTCTGCCCTACCTTTACGGTCTTATTAAAACCCACAAACCTGGTAACCCTATGCGCCCTATTATTAGCTCGGTGGGCTCTATTACTTATAAACTCTCCAAATGGCTTGTCAAAGTCTTGTCCCCCATTCTCGGAACTATCTCTGATTCACATGTAAAAAATTCCATGGATCTTACGGAAAAATTGAATAATGCACGTACTGAAACTAACGATAAATTGATCAGTTTTGATGTTTGTTCATTGTTTACAAAAGTGCCGATTGACGATATGCTTGACTTTCTCTCCCAAGAATTACATAAGTATGACCTGCCACTACCTTCACACATTGTTTTGGAACTCATTAAGCTTTGCATCAAAGACTGTAAATTCACTTTCAATAACGAGTATTATCAACAAGTTTTTGGGATGGCTATGGGCAACCCCTTATCGCCCCTCCTCTCCAATATTTATATGGAGTTTTTCGAAATTACCTATATTCCGAGAATCCTGGGGGTTGGCATCCCTTGGTTGCGGTACGTCGACGATATTTTGTGTATCTGGCCCATGAATCGTGACCTGGATAGCTTCCTCCTTCAGTTAAATGATCAAGTCCCCTCCATTAAGTTTACTTTAGAAGTTGAGCAAGACAATTCAATCCCATTTTTGGATGTGCGTGTACATAGGGAAAGCCCAGGTTTTAAGTTTAGTATCTATCGGAAAACGACAAACAATTTGTCCTACGTACACTTTTACTCGGGACATGATACCCCCACTAAGAAGGCCATATTTTCATCAATGTTTCTCCGCGCCCTTAGGATCGCCAGTCCGGAATACATCGATGCCGAATTGGAAAAAATCAACGGTATTGGAAGTGATTTGTGTTATCCATCTGCGTTTATGGAATCTTGTCTCAACAAGGCAAAACGAACTTTCTATCGTGTCAATATTAACACTCGTACTTTGTCAAAAAATATTTTAGTACTTCCATTTTTCCCGGGCTTTTTAGGCATTGCTAATGTACTTAAACTTTTGGATATTAATGTAGTATTTTCATATAACAATATTGTGAAAAATATCATAGTAAAAAATAGCCCTACCAATAATTCAGGCATTATCTATAAAATTGGTTGTAAACAATGTGATTCCTTTTACATAGGTCAGACGGGAAAGGATTTGCACACACGTATAAAACAGCATCAATATTCCGTTAGAACAGGACAGTTGTCCAGTGCCCTTTTTGTCCATTTGTCAGAGTTAGCCCACTGTATTGATTGGAATAATGCTTCAGTTTTATTCCATTCAAGCAACATTGTTAATAGAAATATTCTTGAGTCTGCCATTATCCAACTTTCAAATAACTTCAACATAAGCAAAGGTCTTTTTCAACTCGATCCTGTTATTTTGAATTCCTTTAAAACAGATTTAGATAAGAAGGGTAAACATTAAATCTTTGGTAAACTTGTCTGCTACTTTATTAACTTTTAATTTGCATTTTATTTTTTATATATATCGAAACCTGACCATAGGCAGCAGTGTGTTAAAACCCGGGCAGAGTTCCAGTATAAATTTGTATTTTTATAATCCATTTGATCTTGTGCTAAAAATCGATATTTTTCCTTACAAATCTGTACGCCTCACTGGTAATCCTTTAAGGTTTTAATTTTTAATTTTTTATTTTTACTTCTCTGTTTATTGTATATATATGTATGTATGTATGTATGTATGTATTTGTATATATAGATATGTATGTATATATATATATATATATTATATATATATTATATATATATGTGTGTGTGTATGTATGTTATTTATTTTTTCTTTTTTTCTTTCTGTAACCTATATATAGGCTGTAACCTTTTTATGTACTTCAGTGTTCCTGAGGATGTCATTAGACGAAAGCGCTTGAGCACCATTTTGTGTTTCCTTTCCTTCGTGGTTTTATTCATCATATATATATATATATATATATATAACCCGAATGTTTACTTAAATAACAAATACCAGAAAATTAAAATCTTCAATACACGCCTAAGTAGCTTCAGCATTTTGCCCAGTAAACTGAACAAAATATATACGAGCCTAGTTAACACTACAGGGTGTCCCATAAGTTCGGCATCATAGGAGAAATTCATATTTTTCTATTTCTACAAACCATAATTCATATGCTCGGGATGCCAATTTCCCGTCCACCATTCTGTTCAGTGACAAGGCTGTTTTTTATGGAAATAGTGAGGTAAATCGACAGAACACCAGCTACTGGTCTCAAAACAACCCTCACTGGTAAACCTCTTCAAGGGAACAAGGTGCATCTCGGGTGATGGTATGGTGTGGCATTTGGAAGGATCGCATCATAGGCCCCCCCCCCACCTTTTTCGATGAACATGTCACTGGAGGCACCTACCTACGTATGCTCAAGGAAGAAGCATTTCCCAGTGTCTTGAACGAAGAAGGAAATTTCCCAACATGGTTCCAGCAAGACGGCGCTCCTGCACATTACAGCACCCAAGTAAGGGAATACCTGTACCAACAATTCCCTGGTCATTGGATAGGACGTCGAGGGCCTGTGGAATGGCCAGCTAGAAGCCCGGATCTCACGCCACTAGATTTTTATCTCTGGGGCCACTTGAAAGCGCTGGTATACGCAAAGAAAATTAGGAGTGTTGAACATTTGCGGCAGCGCATTATTGGGGCATGTAACACCATTACTCCTGACATCA
Organism: Bathynomus jamesi; assembly: GCA_023014485.1. Classification (NCBI taxonomy): domain Eukaryota; kingdom Metazoa; phylum Arthropoda; class Malacostraca; order Isopoda; family Cirolanidae; genus Bathynomus; species Bathynomus jamesi. Next base: position 461,954 of record JAJOZX010000450.1, read on the forward strand.
TTCACCGTGTGCTTGCTGACTGGGTATCACGTCTGAATTTGTGTACTGAAAACAATGGTGGACATATTGAGCACGTTCTGTAAATAAAAGCTTTTGTTTTGCCTTTTTTTATTATTTTTCCTATGATGCCGGACTTATGGGACACCCTGTATATGAAAAATCATATTCCCGATAATACGTTTTACAAATCTCGTTATATGATTTAATATTTAACATACACATGATTCATGTATGCAAGTGCGTTTAACTGCACATTATAAATGATAAATTAAAAGAAAAATAGGCTTTACGTTCCATTTCCAACACTATCCATTTTGAAACCGTTATCAAACTCTTAATTTTGACAGGACAAACATCTAATGAAGTTTGACACAAACTTTCATCTATTTTCTTTAAATTAAAATTAAATTTCTTGGAAAAAAAATTATCTTTGAAGGGATACTTCATCATTTTAAATGTTCAGTATACTAAACACGGTGCAAGAAGGATTAAACAATCGTGGTAGCCACATTTTAAATCATGATACTATTTATTAATTCATTGTAACGTGGTTCCAAGGCTTATGATAGTTCAGAAAATACAAAACTATCACATTATCCGGACAACAAATTAAAAATTAAAACCATCAAATACTCCAAATTATAAAATATTCTTTTTTTTTTCTACTTGTCTCTCACTTCCTTAGTTTATATATATATATATACTCAGGTAGTACGGTTCATCAATCGCCTGCTGATGCATGCAGCATGGGTGATGTCGCTGAAATGTGGCTGATATCTGTGATCGTTCACCAATTAATACTGACGTACTGTTGATGTAGCAATATGTTGATGAAATAAACTGCAGTCAGAATTTCCAAAATATATTTTCGTAAAAGGTGAGGATATTATGTTGTTTCCGCATTTACTGAATAATGAATTTACATCAGTACTCGCTTTCAACCCCATTTCGATATCGATATCAAAATCTGTGTCATTCAGACTCCAATTTCGAAATTGCCAGATCACTATCGTTTCAATATTAAAAGATTAATTCGTCAACATTTCTTCATCATTATATCGATACAAGTGTGTTACCTATATATATATATATATATATATGGTACCGCATGGCGTATACTGCGCTTCATACATGGAATTTCACATTGCTGCGAGTTTCCGTTAGCTTATGTGAATTAGCACTATTATTTAATTATTAGAGATAAGTCCCATGCATTTTAATTGCTTACTCTCTCTCCCCGTTATTTCTCTCAAATTCTTGTCCTTGTATTTAATGCACGTAATTTGGAGGAGAGAGAAAGTGGCTTTATAAAATACGTGATTAAAATTCTTTCAGAGATTCAGATACGTTGAAATTAAAAACAGAAATTAACTAAATTGATCTCTCTCTCGAAAAATTAGGAATCACGAGGAAAAATTACAGAAAAGGATAAGGTTTCGGTTCAGGTTCCATTTTAATAATGTCTGGGGTCGTTTTACTTCCTTCGTAAAGGCAAAAGTCACGTGACTAAAGGGACTTACGCAGTTTTATGTGGGATCACGACCACGGGTCGCTGCTACATCTTTTGAAAGCGGAGGACGGTAACCTATACAATTGCTGAACGACACCCCGTCGCTTTACCTCGCTGATCTAACACGTAAGCGATGTTACAACGTGGCCACGACGTAACTTAGTTTAGGTTACGAACGTGTCGTGTCGTCGAAAGAATTTGTAAATTGTGAAAAATGTCTCGTGCAGTTGGCGTTCGTTTACCCACAGTAATGTGAGTGAACATTCAGAGCGTGGTAAGTGAGAAGCAATCCAATCCGCGCGCGCAAAGCCTGCAGACATCGCAAATCATGTCAATTTGTCGCGCACAAGCGCTCAAGAATATTTGCATAAACTGAGCTACGGTAAACGTGTGGCTCTTCGAAAACTCCTGTTTACAGCCGCCATTTTAAACAAGAGCAAAGCGGATGATACGCTGACCTATATTTGACAGTTTAGGTGGGGTCTCGGTTCAATTTCTTCACAATGAATAAACACATATATACATGAAACCCTTCACGAATCAAGTTTTCAACCTACAGCTCAACATCAAGGTTTTGATGTAACGGAATGGACAGTGATTTAGAATGCTGGACAAACTGCTCTTGTATTCAACACACTTACGTTAAATATGTATTTGTTCGTGGCAACCGTCATTTACTGTTGCAACAGGGTGTTTTGAAGTTAATATACAATGCTTCAAGAGGACTGTGTCACGTGTCCCACCTCCAAAACGGATTGAAGGTTCTTCTTCCCTGGACACCCAGGAACCCTGACGTCAGCTGAGAAAACGAAGATCTTCAAAATCTGCATTTGGCATCTCCGAAAGAAACCTTGAGTGAATTTCAGAAGAATCTTGAATATGTAGTACCGGATTAACGCACGGGCAAACTGGGCTGGAGCCCATGGGCTCCGAGGCTCAGAAGGGTCCCCAGCACCACTACCGAATAGTAGAAATTATCCTCATTAATGTTCATTATTATTAAATTATTTTATTAATTTTTTGTTAAAGTCCAAAAATAAATTAACTAATTAACATTACTGTACTGAGTTTTATTCATGAAATGGAGTTTAAAAACTGAAGCATGGGGTCCCATTGAAATTCCTAGACCAGGGCCTCATGAATGCTTAATCCAGCCCTGTGAACATGTCATGCTAATAAACAAAAAAAAACAGTCTCTTTGCGCAAACATGTCATAGCTGTTCATAATGCTGATAGAAATGCTATTTACTCGATAACTATTTGGCTGTTTTACCATTCTGTTACATTTGAAATACATTTTGTGGGAAAGGCAACGAATTGCCTCGGGCTTTGAATATTGAAGGTTTGTCTTCCATTAATTAAACTATGTTCAATACTCTGTCCTATTTCTTATAGGGTGACGCGAAACTTTGAATATGAACTTTTGGATCTGAAACAGTTTCTATCCGTATTATAGAAAACTAAAATAATCGTAGATCGTAGTGGATGGAGACAGTGGCGGTTCCTCATATGGGCAATATGGGCAGCCGCACAGGGCGGCATTTGTGGAGGGGCGGCATGAGCGCCTGCAAAAAAAATAAAAATAAAAATAAGAATAAATAAAAAAGACATAAATAAAAATAAAAAATAAAATAAAATAAATAATAAAAGATCAATAAATATATTTTTATTAATAAAAAACCATCTATTGCATTTTCCATAAACCTTCCCATAAAAGACCTAAACAATGCAAAATGCTTCCAGATTAATATTATTGGGAATAAAGGCCCATACTTTAACATATGTAATGTTATTTTTCTGGGTTTGGTTAAATAGTGAAATGTATATTATTTATTACAGAACGAATCTTCACACTAAGCCACTAAGGTCTGTCAAATAACCGCAAATGGATAAGAAGAGGTCAAAGCTATCAGGTGCTCAGTTTAGAAAAAAGAGGAAAGAAGAAGAGGAGAAACGAGCAAAAGATAAAGGTATAGAGCTATGTCATCTACTCTTCACTGCTATATTGCACTGCTATTTTGTGATATAGCTTTCTGAGTCATTTGAAGTGTACTATTATGTATATAATTAGCCATTAACCAAGGAGGTTGTATTATTCATTTGTTTCCTATTCTAAAAGTTTAATAAATTGTGCTTAATAACATGTTAAATTAATTGTACTAGCCTATTCATGCATTGGTCTGTTATGTTCTATTTTACTATTTGCAGGGGCACTTTTGAAATATTTTGGAACACCCTCTGCCACTAGCCAGGATGAGAAGCCGTCTACTTCTGCCATTATTGAGGCTGAGGAGCCATCTACCTCCTCAGCCTCACATATGTCTCCACAAATGCAGTCTGATCCTGAGGATGAAGACCCATTTGCTTCTACTTCTCCCCGGCAGGACTCTTCAGGTGAGTTTGTGTGCACATATGTCTGTGAGTGTGTGCGTGTGTGTGTATGTGTATGTGTGTGCATCCCTGCAAAGCATTTTGCAAACAGTTATAAATTATAATGTTATTATCACTGGGTCTGGGTTACTGGGTATGTGTGGTGTTTCACCACCATAATTCCATAACACCACCACCATAACAAAGTGCTGTGAATAATGTGTTATCTAACTTAGGTGTGTATACTAATGAGTAATGCTCTTGTTCTTTCTATTAGAAAGGCCTGGAGCAGAATCGCCTCCTGAGGATGAGTCTCTGTCCACCGACCCTGCTAACTGGCCTTCAGTTCTGACTGAGAGAATTCGGACACAACTGGTTTCCAGGGGACCAAGTCAAGTACCATCTGACTTTGTATTCCCTAGAAACGACAGTGACGGAAGAAGTTTCCACCATCAATACTTCAGGAAGTCATTGGTTAGTGGGGAAAATATAACCAGAAGTTGGTTGGTCTATTCCTTAAAAAACAACAGCCTTTTCTGTTTCTGTTGTACATTATTTTCCAAGAGGAAAATAAATTTAACAAGTTTGGGACTCTCGGACTGGAAGCATGCAAGCTCATTGCTCACATCACATGACAACAGTTCAGAACACCTAAATTCTATGAAAATCTGGAAAGAACTGGCAGTGAGGATGAGAAAGGGGGAGACCATTGACAAGCAGGAGATGGCACTTCTGGAGGCTGAGAAGTTGAGATGGAGAGCGGTGCTGACACGTCTCACTGCTATTGTGCATTCTCTGGCAGTTAGGAATTTGGCACTAAGGGGACATACAGAAAAATTGTTCTCACCATCAAATGGCAATTTTCTGAAAGAAGTTGAACTGATGGCACAATTTGATCCTATAATGCAAGAGCACATTAACCGTGTCCAAAAAGGGACCTCCAGTCACACCAGCTACCTCGGCCACCACATACAAAACGAACTCATTGATTTGTCGAGCAGCAAGACCATTTCAGCAATGGTGAGCGACATCAAACAATCAAAGTTTTTTTCAATAATTCTAGATTGCACTCCAGATATCAGCCACACTGAACAGTTGTCAGTTGTGATTCGGGTTGTGTCACTGGAGGGGAAGCCCCATATAAAGGAACATTTCATGGGGTTTTTGGAGGCAGAGGAGTCCACTGGTCAACATTTGGCATCTCTGATTCTGAAGAGACTGGAGGAGCTAAAAGTTCCTTTCATGGACTGTAGAGGACAATCATACGACAACGGGGCCAACATGAGGGGAAAAAACAAGGGTGTTCAATCCAGGCTCCTAGAAATTAATCCCAGAGCTCTGTTTGTTCCATGTGGGGCTCATTCTCTGAATTTGCTTGTGGCCGATGCTGCTAAGGGATCTATTGATGCCACAAGTTACTTTGGCATCTTGCAGAAGCTTTACAACTTGTTTTCAGCCTCCACACAACGATGGGCCATTTTGAAAAAACATGTGAACATCACATTGAAGATGTGGTCTGATACAAGGTGGGAAAGCAAGATCAAGAGTGTGGAGCCCCTGAGATATCAGGCAGCTGCAGTGAGAGATGCACTGATCGAGGTGAGGGACCACACCAAAGACTCTGTAATAAAGGTCGAGGCTCAATCTCTGTCAGAGGAGGTTGGGTCATACCGCTTCGCCATTTGTTCAGTGGTGTGGCATGACCTGTTGTGCCAAATTCAGCATGTGAGCAAGCAGATGCAGTCTCCTAGCATGCACGTTGATGTTGCAGTAAATCTCCTAAAAAAAACAGAGAGAGGTCTCCGCAATTACAGGGCAACAGGTTTTGTGGCTGCACAAATGGCAGCCACAGATATCTGTGAACAAATGAATGTGGAGGCTGTGTTAAAACAAAAACGGCTGAGGTCCACAAAGCGGCACTTCTCCTATGAAGCATCTGATGAGCCCTTGATTGATGCTTTGAAGAAGCTGGAGGTGACATTTTTCAATGCAGTGGTTGATGCTGCAACATCAGCCATTCAGGAAAGATTTTCCACGTTGGAAATTGTGGGAGAGAAGTTTGGAGTGCTGACACATTTCCAAAATCTCACATTTGAGGAGCTGACAGAACAATGTGTGAACCTTAGTACTACACTACACTTTAAGGGACAATCTGACTTGGATGGCAGAGAGCTTGCACAGGAGCTGAAGAACTTGCCTGACTTGCCATCAAAGACCATATCCTTGCTTGAACTGCTGACATTTATCCATGAAAGGGAGCTCTCTGAAATATATCCAAATTTGTGGACTGCTCTCAGAATTGGTCTTACTCTTCCAGTCACTGTTGCTGAAGCAGAGAGGAGCTTTTCAAAGCTGAAGCTCATCAAATCCTACCTGAGGTCAACTATGTCACAGGAACGCCTTACCGGTCTGGCCATCATCAGTATAAATCATACAATTGCTGAGCAGATTTCATATGATGATTTAATTCATGACTTTGCATCAAGGAAGGTAAGAAGAGTCAGGCTTTAGATGGCAGTTGTGCTGTGGTGCAATTTATTTTGTTTCTTGTTCAAAGTGTAGCATAATAATTACCCTCTCTTAAGTGTCTTATTCTATTTATGTGATAGAGCATTTGTACAATTTAGAAATTTGATTCTCTAGTTTATTTATGGCAGTTGTGCAATTTAATTTGTATTTTTCCTGTTCATAGTATCATAATTACATTCTCTTAAGTGAGTTATTCTATTTACGTGATGAAGGATTTGTAAAATTCAGAAATTTGAGTCTTTGTTTTGGTTCTGAAGTTCCAACAATTAGTCCAATAAAAAGTTATTTTGTGAAAGAGTTATGTCTGTCCTTTATTTTGGGGGGATTCGAATGTGTGTGTGTTGGCGAAAAGGGGGGGGGGGCGCTGAAGGTGAGGTTCGCCCAGGGCGTCATGTAAGCTAGGACCGCCACTGGATAGAGAGACGTGCTATATTGCCCAGTGACCTAGGGACGAACCACCCTCTGTGCTGCACGCTTTACTTCAGCCTCTGTGGCAGATTCTATCAGATATTTTCCATACTCGTACCGTCAGGGGCGTACACAGCATTTCTTAAAAGGGGGCACACACACACACACACACATACACAATAGCTCAAAATTGATGATGATTGATTTGGAATCAAAATGAATTGCATCTTGGAAGGCTTCAGTTGTATTTTATTTCCAATTTATGGGCAAAGAATTAAATTTGTACAAATTAATCGTACGTATAAAGACATATAAACGTTCCTAAGCCAGCCAAAATAGTAGAATCATAATTATTATGGGGCTACATTAACATGTGTACAATACACCCAACGGTCACGGAGGTGACGGAGCCCTTCCACACTGCGACTCACGTACTAGTCATGTACCCAGAATTCGGATAATCATTGCTTTTGAGTTTTAAGTTAATAACATGTCCTGGTAACCATAAAATAACTGAAATTCCATATGACATCAATATTTTTTTGTGGTGAATGTTGCAAAGTTATCGATTTTTGAAACTCTTTTTCAAATATCTTTAAGAAAAGTAGTAATCATTTTTACAATGGGGAGGGCCTGTTCCCCCTGTGCCGTCCCCCCTTATGTACGCCACTGTGTACCGTGTAAAGTTCACATTGTGTTATAAAGTAATGTATTCATACTATACTTATGTGATATGATATCCTTACTACAATTAACACAATTCACGTTACATATCCGTGTACTAGTCTCACTATGACGATATTACCTACTATTTTATTAGGTCTTCATATTCTTAATTATTCTTTCCTGCTTAAAAATCTAAACCATGAACCGTTAGTGAACATTTTATTCCAGTGGTTTTCAACTCGTGTTCCGCGGATCCTCAAGGTTCAGCGATAGGTCACCGCTGGGGTTCCGCGAAAAAAAAAACGGTAATGGCAGTTATTTTACTTTTCGAGCCATCACAGCTTCTGTCATATTTTATTTTTTTAACAAAATTTTTCACGGAAATGATTTTAAAAAGTTAAATTTTTTAAGAGCAAAAATCTGCTTCAAATTTGGTTGGTTCATCCCGACTCGGTCAGACTAGATAATTGTCGGCTAGTCCCAGTCAATTTTTTATTCACGGCCTACGCCCAGTCAGTTCTCGTTGACATTTCTGATGGAAGAGTTCGTGTATCTTTTCCAATTTCTTTTTTGTTTAATCATTTCTATTAATTTAAAAATCGACTGTGGGTCTCTGATTGAAAACTAAATGTGTGAGTAAAAATAATCAAGTAAATTGTCATGAAGAAGATGCGAGTGAACACGAAGAGAATGTTTGTGATAATCCTGTTGCAACGTGTTCCAATGTGTGTTAGCAGCCGCGAGACTCGCAGACAACAAAAGATTATAAGCGTAAAAAGTGTAGAAGATGAAGTAAAGGTGTCAATGAAAAAAAACAACTATGAAAACAACTTTATTAATTAAGGTTTAACGTGGATAGGAGCAGTGGTGTAGTGCTAAATAAAGAAGTGAGGGAACGCATTTTGAAAGTGTTACTCAGATGCGGGGGGGACAATGGCGAGCGCGGCGAGCCCATACAGCTGGGGTCCGGGGGCACTGTAAGCCCCCGGAAATCTTTTGAAATCTGACCAATTTCAGGGATATTTTGAGATCATATGCACTGGATATTAGGATATATTCCAAGGTTGAAGATGCAGTATTTCCAGTGTCATTAGATATACGACATCCAGTACGATCAATAAAAATAGCTAACAACTGGAATGATTAACTAAAAAAAAGTTAACAACTGGTACGCCGTGGTGACTGTTTCACCAGATCTTTATAGGCTAGCATTGCCTCAGTCGAAGCTAAAAAAGAAATGAAGCAGTTAATGATTCTTTCTCATATTTCTTCTAGGGGTGGGAATTAAAATTTCATGACGTTAGAGATTTGTAAGTTCGGATTTATTTGAAATAGTGAGGGAACGCCGTTCCCACGCGTTCCCACAGCACTACACCACTGGATAGGAGACTCTGATGGGCCAGAAGTCACTGTGTTTTGCGTGGAAAAGTTGGATCAAATAGCAGTCTTGTTCCACCTGAACTACGCAGACATTTTCAATTAAAATATACACAGTTTAAAAGCAAACCGAAGGATTTTTTTTTTAAAGCGTGAATTTGATGAACTCAAGAATAATTTAGCAGCAATGCGTCATAAGGTTTGTAATAATAATAAAAATGCCTTTGAAGCCACATATTGCGTTAGCTATCGAGTTGCAAAGGCAGATAACTTAATTAAACCGTGTACCAAAAGACATTACGGAGTTGCATAATAGGAGAATCGACAAATTTTGTCGATATTATTCCGCTCTCAGACAATACCCTGTCTCGCTGTATTGGAGACATACCTGACAATATCAAAGCAGAATTAGTGAAACATGCCAAAAATAGTTCTCATTTTACAATGAAGTTCGATGAATGGACTGATGCAGCTGTGCTGACTATTTTGTGTATTTTTGCGTGCTATATTTTCCGAGAAATTGGTAAACGAGGATTTGCCGTTTTGCCCATCATTGACATCAAGCACGGACAGCTGCAGAAGACATCTTCGCCCTTGTAGACAATGTCATGACAGAACATGGAATTTGCTGGGAACTATGCACGAAATCTGTACCGACGGGGGCTAAAGCAATGGCAGGTAAAATCGACGACGTTACCTCACGCGACAAACAAATGGCACCTAAGGTAAAAAGTAGATACTGTAACATTCATCGCCAGGCACTCGCATTTAGGGGCACGCCCAATGATCTAAAGGCTATGTTCGATGAAGCTATTAAAATAGTGAATTTCGTCAAGGGTAGGCCTCTGAAATCGAGAATTTTCACAACTTTTTGAGAAGGTACAACGGGTTCCACGAAGTCAAAAGAAATTTTGGAACGATTCCGGCGGTTCTTTGAAAGCTTGAAAACCACTGTTTTATCCTGCAATAGAATTACCATATATCGAATGTTCTAGGATTATATGCTAATTTAAAAGATGGTAATCAATAATATATATATATATATATATATATGGGGTTTAACCACCCCAGAACACAATATAAAAGGTGTATATTTCTCGGTGTACATTTGTGAAAGTGGAACTACAAACAGATCTATACATTAAGTGTAATTTGGCAATTAAATTAGGGACCGGACCTACAGAGCGGGGACCTAAAGAAATCTAATATGGAGGAGGATTCTTAATAAACTACGTCATTGGTTCTTAAGCGGTGGTCCGTAACAATTTTATAGGAGTATGGTGGAAATGGTACGTAAAAGTAACATCCAAGAGGTTCATTTTCCCACGACGTCGGGCGAATGTGCCCCAAGGGTCACCTGAGCCAGAGTAGAAACAGAGTAAGCGGCCAACTCAACTCCACCCGATGCCACCGGACGGAAGCGAACCAGCGCCACATCGCTCGGCGTTCATCGCCTCAAACACTGAGCTTTGAACTACCGGACACCCACCATGGTACAGCATGTATATTATTCTACAAAGCCTCAACCTAGGCCAGAAAAGCAACAGGTAGAAAGAAAAAGTCTAAGAACAACGACACATCCTCATCCCTTTTCTGTCCAACTCTAACAAAGAGATCAATCAATATTCTCAATCTTTCATCTGCTCAACCGGTCAACTCTGGAACAACCTTCCTTAGTCCATCTTTCCCCGTCTCTGGCCTCCACTGTTTCAAACGCAGAGTGTCCAGGCATCTCGAAAACTCTGAACCTTGATTTTAGCTCTCAATCTCCTTCTATTTGGGGTGGGTGGGGTCCTTCCTCCATAAAACAAATGCCGGAATGATGTCTGATTTATAAAATTGATAATCTAATTCAACTATTTTGGCTGACATAAATAATAATAATGTTTTGAGTCATTCAGCCACCTTTGTAACGGCAAATGTTGTGTGATTGAGAGGACCTACAGCTTGACGTGGGTTCCAAACCATTTACGGGGGGGGGGGGTCGCTAGGCCTATCTGAACGCAGGAAAGACGGTCCCTCGTCCAACTACTATCCCCATCCAACGTCGCTTAACCTCGCTGATCTAACGGGAAACCAGGGTTGGCAAGAAACCCACTTTTTTTGAAAAAGCCCACCCCAGGTGGGTTTTTTCGGGTTTTTTTCGGGTTTTTTCACCTAAAACCCGAAAAAACCCGGGTAAAATTGGGTTTTTTCATATGTCCATATGGTAGTTCATATTAGACCTACCTATTCTTATTTTTATAATAATACTGTACTGTACCATACACTATTAATATAACATTTGTCTTGTTTTTAGCAAAAAGGTTGCCTTCCAGGCAATTAAGCATAAAGTTATTATTTTCTCAGATTGAGCTTCACAACAAAATTTGGAAAACATGGACCAATTTGAACTAAATTTGGTGTGGTAAATTATCCTATTTGTTAGGCTATACTTCCTATGGAAGACAGGCCCCTGTGTCTTCTGCTGGAAGTAGATGAATTACAGCTCCCAAAGGGAACTTAATTCAGCTAGTTATATCTATTTAATTCATATTACTGAATATTTTTTCTTTTATTTCACAGTTAAATAAAACAAACTGGCAACAGCATATTTATCTTTACTGCTAGCCTACAGAATTAGTCTGTTTGAAGTTATAACTGCATTAAATAATGCCAAAGACCTTTGGATCAGGAAGAAAATCAGGGCATGAATGGAGTGAAGTCAATATTATTGATGGGACTAGTAAAGTTAGATGCAAACATTGCAGTAATGAAATAAGTAATAAAATAGAGCGAATAAAAATGCATTTAATGAAATGTTTGAAACACATGGAATCAAGAAACAAGACTGACAATACTGCCAGTACATCATCTTCATACTGCCATGACATAGACCTCTCAGATGATCCAGACTCATCCTCACCACCATTGACACAATTACAGATGAAAAAAAGAAAAATTCAAAAGAAAGTAAGCGATTTTGGCATGACAACAACAACTTTGCAGAAAAATGTCATTGATAACAAAATAGCCAAATTCTTTTATGCAAATAATATTCCATTTCTATGTGCAGAGTCTAAGTATTTAATGAAATGATAGAGACTCTAAGACCAGGCTACACTCCACCTTCCCGTCGAAATTTGTCTGGTCCACTTTTAAATACAATCCATGAAGTAGAAAATTCCTTGAAGATGCAGTTGACTGAAGAATCAGGATGTATAACACCCTGATTGGCTGATGTCTACACTCTATAACCTGCTACCTCACCCAAAGAGTTATACCTGTAGGTCTATTTGTTGACTCATGTTTGCTTGCTTTGCATGTAAAATCATTATAGGCGCCTATATGACAATTTTTTAAAATAATTGCATATGCACTTCTTAAGTTTCATGAAAAAACCCATAAGTGGGTAAAATAGTGGGGTTTTTCAAGTGGGTTTTTTTGAAAAAACCCAGGTGGGTTTTTTCGGGCTGGGCCCACTAGTGCCAACCCTGCGGGAAACGGTGTTGCGACGTGGCCAAGACGTAACCTCTTTGGTTAAGATGCATGAGATGACTATTATAAAACAAATTAATCGAAATGTAAGGCATGAAGAGTAGTTACGTGGCATTAACCCTTCATAACCTGGGTAAAATATACCCTTGGTGTAATTTATCATGGCTATGAAACAGGGACTTACCCTTATTTCATAACCTGGGTGTAATACACCAAAAGCGTATTTAGCATTTTGCCGCCGCTAGGTAGGGAAATTGTCACCACAGTCACCACAGTTGTGCCATTTGATATCACTAGTTTGGTATTAAAGGCTGCTGTTTTTTTTTATTTTAAAACTTTTTTGTGAATCCATTTAATTTGTTAGTGCCTATAAGTTGTTTATTTTCTATTTTTGTTTTCTTTGCCCTATTTACGTTGAAATACGACAAAATTTGCCGCCCTTGACAGGTGCCTACTGTGCCTATAGGTAAACCCGCGTATGAATATACCCTTAGTATAATTTACCATGGTAATAAACTAAGGGTTAATAAACAAATAATAAAACTGAAGGCAATATCTTGCAGCAACAAGCACGTGAATGTTATTTTCGTTAAATACCAAAACCTTTATAGATTGTTGAGTAGTTCATATAACTTTCAATGTAGAGAGTTCGTCCAGAAGTAAAGTCCAAATAGATACATGCATATACAGGGTGTTTCACAACCCGTCTGCCATACTTTGAGGGGTGATTTGGGGGATGATATCGAGTAAAAAGTGAATACAATATTGGTGCTATTTTCAACCGTTGCGGAGCTATGGACGTTTTAAGATGTGCAAACAACAAATCCCTTCTTCTGTGATGCCAGCACTGGTGATAGTTTCGGTTAACGAAGTTACCACTACTAATCCTCAGTTTTTTCTTTCAGTTGATTCTGATCTGTGGTACGAGACACTGTGTTGCGCTAAGGTGAACATTGAACAATCAAAATGAATCAACAGTTCACACCCGCTGAATACGCTCATATCCATTTCATTTATGGATTCTGTGATGGTAACAGCAGAGCGGCAGTTGAAGAGTATCGAAAACGTTTTCCGAACTGCCGAATACTGAACAGGCAAGTGTTTAATGACACACACACCACAGATTAAGGGAAACAGGGACAATTGTTTCACGTAACCAAGAACATGTAGCACGACGGCCCGTTGCTATGGAGGAGCGCATACTTGGAGCTAGTACAACGTAGCCCAACTACCAGTGTTCGAAGGATTGCTAGACGAATTGGTGAATCCGCATTGCGCGTATAGCGACCATACATGATGAGGGTTTGTATCGATATCATTTCCAACGTGTGCAAGCTCTTCAACCGGATCATTACGATAAACGCGTTCAATTTTGCAAGTGGATAGTTGTGCATCGCCAAATTCTTAATCGTATATTGTTTAGTGATGAAGCACAGTTCATTCGGGATGGAATTACCAATAGACGAAATTCCCACTTGTGGTCCGCCGATAATCCCCACGGTATCGTTGAAGGAAATTCTCAACGTCGTTTCTCGGTGAATGTTTGGTGCGGAGTAATTAGAGATGAGATGATTGGACCGTTCGTTTTGAAACAACGATTAACTGCTGATATTTATCTGAACTCCCTGACGAAAGAGTTGCCGCTTTTGATGGAGGACGTGCCCTTGGAGACAAGGCGCAGGGTGTTCTTTTAGCATCATGAGGCGCCACCACATTTTGGTTGTCATGTTACGGATTACTGAATCAGCGGTACGGGAATCGTTGGATGAGTCGTGCTGGTCCAATATCGTGGCTCCCGATATCTCCGGATCTAACCCCGTTAGATTTCCTTTTATGTGGCCTTATGAAAGAGATGGTCTACAAGACCAAAGTACAAACGAGAGAGGAACTCTTGCGTCGGATTATGGATGCCGCTGCTTACATACGAGAACATCCCGAAATGATTTAATTTAATGGCCAGTGGACTCCTGTTTGGAATGAGCAAAGCTGTGCAGCGTGCATTGAAAATCGAGGCGGATATTTTGAACCTTAAAACCTCCGTAGCTCCGCAACGGTTGGAAATAGCACCGATGTTGTACTAACGTTTTTACTCGATATCACCCACCAAAGTAAGGCAGACAGGTTGTAAAACACCCTGTATAATGTAGTAATGCCATGCAACTGGAAAAATCAACAAACCAAACAAATTTAGCAGAAATTGAATAATAACAATTCTGGAAAAAAAATCGCCGAAATTAAAAATAAAAGAACAATTCTAAATTGAAGTACAATTTATTAAAGCTGAAATCTGCTGAAAATGAATAAAAATGCGCAATTTTTTTTTTTAAATTGAAAATATTTTCTACATGAATGTAATAAAATACGATAAAAATATTTATATTTAATTAATTAAATGATTGATTTTCAGAAACGTTTTTGTAATTCTACGAATTAAATTTATTTATATTCTGGATCTTAGAAAACGTTTCCTCTCTCTCTCTCTCTCTCTCTCTCTCTCTCTCTCTCTCTCTCTCTCTCTCTCTCTCTCTCTCAACTGAACATGAGAAAAGTCTAGTATGTGATGATTCACAGATTTCGTGGGGTAATTTTTTTTTTGTGAGGTAACACTTTTGGTATTTCGCAAAATGAAAAAATTATTTAAATTCTAGAGATATTTTTATTGTCGAAAGAAACGTATGTTGGTCCTGATTAAATTACGTTACTCTGGGTTAGATTAGTTAAGGTTTGGTTAGGTTAGGTTAGGCTACATTAGCGAGCACCTAATGATTTAACAGAAAACCCCCTTCGAACCCTCAATTGCGTCCGAAACGCTTACCACGCCATTCTATGTTCGACGGCACAAAGGTTAGGTTAGGTTAAATTAAGTTCGGTTAACCAGTTTTTAAGATATATGGATTTTAAAAATTCAGTACCTCGTGTTTGTGTGTGTGGAAATGAGTATTTGGAGCTTCGTTTATCTCACAGATACTGAATTCAA
Organism: Bathynomus jamesi; assembly: GCA_023014485.1. Lineage (NCBI taxonomy): Eukaryota > Metazoa > Arthropoda > Malacostraca > Isopoda > Cirolanidae > Bathynomus > Bathynomus jamesi. The sequence goes on from JAJOZX010000450.1 coordinate 477,268, forward strand.
TTTGAAATTGAACATTGTAAATTCATTAAAATTCTCGTATTTGAAATGAGATTACATTTCACTGTTCGTCATTTCCACGTTTTTTTTTATTGTAAGAAGTGGAGTCCGACTCGAAAGGTTTATTACCACTCCACCATAAATAATAACCTAACAAAGTGATAATAGTAATTTAATTGACTTTAACAATAACTAAGCATGTTATTAAAATAACGTAAAACCCCTAATTTACGTTGACGTTTCCAACACGGGTAATATCGTTGGGTTTTAATATTTGCCTAACCAGGTATAAACATTCAAAATTCCCTAAATCCAGCCGTTATGAAGGAAACGGGAAAAAACTTCAGATTCTCACTAAGTGTTTCCCGTTTAGTCTGAGAATGAAATAGAATCCTATGGGCGAAAACAGACGAAAAATTCTTCAGACGAGAATGACTTTTCCTGCATGATGTCTCAAACACATCTACTCACGATGTTTTTCCAACATCCACATTTTCGATCCCTTACAAATGTTTAATTTACCACAAAAACTAGTTCTCTTTTGCCTTTACATTTTGCTCGTTACGGGAAAACACTTTACTTGAATGTGCAATACAGTTTCGCGAAAAGGTTCACTCATGAACGTAAAATTTCTAAAACGCATAAAAAATTACTAATTGTTAATATGCTTCTTTGGATACTTTATTTTTTTAGTGACGGTAGTAAAATTTAAAAAGCAAAACCGATATTACAATTTTTTTTTTTTTTATTTTCCTGTTTCTGGGGGAACTTTTTTTTTGAAACTGTAAACTTCGTAGGAAAGAAGTAAATGCCTTTCGAAGCATATGACACGAGAAACCTTTGCGTACCACTTCATGTGATCAGGAAGGAAGAGAAAATTTGAACACAGAGTGGAACATCATACGACGAATGAATGAAGAATTTGGCTTCAATTTCTTTTATATCACTACTAATGGCTCGACCTGATCTTTGTAATACAGGGTGTCCGAGAATTATCTGTACAATTTTTGGCTGTTATTAAAAGTCAACCATGAAGTGTAAAAATTCCAGTGTTGTCCCATTTTACAGAGAATCTCATTATGTTTTTTCTGATACCAAGTTTTGACAAGTTTTTTAGAAATTCCAGTGTGTCCGAACATTATCTGTACAATTTCATCTTTTAATAAAATTCTTGATAACACACGTAAAATTCTTAAACAAGATTATTTAGAATCTGTATTTTCAAAAGTTTCTTTTATTAAAGTAACGTTGTTACAAACATTCGATATGTGCACCATTAGTGATTCGCAAAACATCCAATCGATACTCCAAATGTTGCCATGTACGCTGCAGCATATCCACATCAATTCGCTCAATAGCAGCTGTGATTCTTGCTTTTAAATCATCAATGTCTGTCACCCGCGTACATTTCTAAAAAACTTGTCAAAACGTGGTATCAGAAAAAACTTAATGAGATTCTCTGTAAAATGGGACAACACTGGAATTTCTACACTTCATGGTTGACTTTTAATAACAGCCAAACATTGTACAGATAATTCTCGGACACCCTGTATATTTCCTGGAATGAAAGAAGTGGGAATTCATCTCTTGTTGTTCCCAGTTACAACAGCTACAACTATAGTGCTGCAATTGCAACTTAAAATATCATAAATATCATAAATAAAAGAGAGTGGGTGACAGGACAGAACCCTGAGGAATACTACTATTAATAGCTTTAGGAGAACAGAGGTCATCTACAACTCGCAGCTATAGATCACCCAGAAAGGAAATCAGAGATGAAGGCACAGATCGAAGGATAAAAACCGAAAGAGGACAGTTTGGAAATTAAGAATTTGTGTCAGACTATCAGAAGTTTTTGATATGTCTACACTTTTATTGTCTAGCGCAATAGCAAAAGTTTCACCGAAATCCCGAAATGAGGATGACCAAGAGTCAGAGGGATATGAAAGAAGATCGCCAGTAGAGCGTCCCTTGCAGAACCCATACTTACGATCTGAAAGAAGATTGTGAATAGAGAGGTGTTTAAAAATCTTCCTATTAAGGATAGATTCAAAAACTTTAGAAAAGCAAGAAATCAAAGCAGTTGGACGATAGTTGGAGGGTTGAGAGCGGACACCCTTCTTTGGGACAGGCTGAATGAGCGCGAACTTCCAGCAGGAAGGAAAAGTACCAGATAAAAGACAAAGACGAAAGAGTTTGCCTAGGCACAGAAGCACAGTTTTTGAGAACAACGGGAAGAACACCATCAGGACCGTACGCCTTCCTGGAGTTGAGCCCAGATAGGGCAGAAAAAAACATTTTGGAAGAGATTCTAATTTCAGCCATAATTAAGTCGGAAAGGGTGAGGAGATGGAGGAACAGAGGAATGGTCCATGGTTGGGTTGGAGGCAACTGAGCCGTCAGAATAGGAAAGAGGAAGGAAACAAGATGAAGTAAAGTTATTGGAGAGGCTTTTGGTTAGGTGCCAAAAAGAGCGAGAAGAAGTGGAGTTAGATTGGTTTCGCATTTTTGTCTGGTGGAGGAATTTTTGGAGAGTCGAAGAACAGATTTTGCATGATTCCGGCCAGAAATATATACAGCGTGTACATTCTGTACATTCTGAAAGCTTCCCCTCTGTTGCGGATAGCATTAGAGCAAGCGAAATTAAACCAATGTCCTTTTACATTAGTATTAGGAAAAGAATATGGAATGTACGCGCCATGCCAAATTGAATCACCTCCGTGATGCGCTCAGCACACTCGGAGGGACGTCGGCCACGGAAAATGATTATTCCATGGGAAATCAAAGTACTGCGTAAAGGCCTCTCAATCGGCGGCGCCAATGTGCCAAAGGCGCCTCCTCTTGGGAGGATCCAAAACCTGAACTTGAGCGATAAGACAGGAAACCGATGTACAACAAGAGTGTGGTCGGAGGAGCTCAAAAGAAAAAAAAGCTGGACAGAGTAAGAAGAAGGATGAGTGGTTAGAAATAAATCCAGAATTACACCTGTACAGCCACTTAAAAGTTGACAAAATTGCATATATATACACACATGATGAATTACAGTTACTCTACTTAGAAATTTAGTGTATTCATAACTCAAACGCTTTGAACATATCGAATTTCGATCACTTTAACATTTTAATATCTACCAAGGAATTCTTCTCCCTCAGCACCTCCGAAACAATTGGGTCAAGGTCTTAAAATACTCATCATATTATTCTTATACTTTCGAATGAAGGGCGAGTAGTGATTGGATTGAAACGCTATAGAAAATCTTTAGTCTCATAACCTTGGAAGGTGAACCTATTGTATATTATCAACTTCTACTGTGTATATATATATATATATATATTATATATATACAGCTCACCATGAATCTAATTAATACTCGCGCACGTCTGTCTGTATGAAAATACATTAGAAGGCGAATTACAGAATATTTGATGCAGACGGAAATATCTTTAGTCCCACATGGAAATGTTTCGATGCGAAAACATTGTTACGATTTTCACGTTATAAAGATAAAGTAATTAATTAGTTACACTTACACACCACTTATTCCGCTTTCACATTCATTACTTAATTTACATATTCATACATTACAATCAGAATAGCTGCCTGCGTTCCTTAAACCTTCTAATATGATTATTTATTCTATTTAAACACACACACACACACACACACACACACACACACACACTGTACGCATCTCCGCATGAGCGAGGTATCGACTTTTTTAAATCCATATACACTATACAGGGTGTCCCAGAATTAACTATTTCAATGAAATCGGACAAATTTTTTAAAAACACACTTTTATTTATGTTTATCATGTTTAATATGTGTTAAAAATGTCTAAATTTCTAAATTTTTTTCATAATTTTATTTTCAGAATTTTTTCATAGTTTTCATAGTTTTATTTTCATTCTCTTTGAGAACCCTATTAATAATGAATACACAAGAACGCATCTTTGTTGTAACATCCCGTATCAAAGGAATGCAATGTAATGAAATCAGAGAAAAATTTACAAGAAGATTCCACAGAACCGGTCCTACAGACAAAGCGATTCGTGAACTTGTGAACAAATTTAAAAGAACTGGATCCGTACACGACGAGGTGGGAAGAGGACGCCCAAGGACAGCACGTAACAGTACCGAACAGGTACGACAATTGTTTGAGGATGAACCAACAACTTCGGTTAGGGAGGCCGGTCGAAGACTCAACATATCCAAGACAACAGTTCATAGAATCTTGCGTTCGACACTGATGAAAAAGGCTTATCACATTCAAGTACTGCATGCCCTAAATGAAGAGGATTATCCAAATCGAGCAGCAAGGTGTGCAGAAATCGTGGATCAAATCGAAAATGAAAGTTTATTGGATAACATCTTATTCAGTGATGAGGCGACTTTCCACACGTGTGGTAAAGTCAATCGACACAACTGTCGTATCTGGTCCAATGAAAGACCGTCTGAAGTCATAGAATGGCAAAGAGACTCTCCAAAAGTTAACGTGTGGCTTGGAATGACCAAATCCAAAATTTATGGCCCATTCTTCTTTGCGGGAGCAACTGTAACAGGTACCGTCTACCTTGATATGCTTCAGCAGTTTCTCGAACCACAGCTTCTTGATGATGGCATTCTTGATAATGTTGTGTTTCAACAAGATGGAGCACCATGTCATTATGCTCTAATTGTTCGAGAATACCTCAACAGACGCCTTCCGAATCGGTGGATTGGACGTGGAGGACCTCGACCTTGGCCTCCGCGTTCTCCGGATTTGACACCCATGGATTTCTTTGCATGGGGTTTCATAAAAACAAAGGTTTATCGCCAAAAGATCAATAGTTTAGCTGAACTTAAAGAACGCATCCAGTTGGCAGTGCGGGAGATAACACCTGAAATGCTTCAAAATGTGTTTCGCAGCGCTGAGGATAGATTTGAAATTTGCAGAGATACAGACGGTGCACATGTTGAAACTTCTCAATAAAGTTTTGACTTATGATTTATAAATCTATTTGTTTTTGTATCATAATTTAGTAATAAACACAAAATTATGTCAGTTTTTATTAAATTTGTCCGATTTCATTGAAATAGATAGTTAATTCTGGGACACCCTGTATATAGGTCACAAAAAAAAAAATTAAAAAAATAAAAATTGTAGGAGGAGCATACAAATTTATAAGGCAAAGTTACCATAGTTTTAGCACTTTGCCCCTCTTGTCTAAATCTGTTCTGAACTAATGTTCTGGCTAATGTTGAAATTATTTGTAAGTTAAATAATAGCAGACTCAAGAATATTTCTATTAACAATGTTGCTTGAGTGAAACAAAATTGAAGCATTATTCCAATCAATACAATGGGATAACTCTGTCAGAGTTATCCCATGGACGGAAAGGGCACTGGACGACTGTCGCGTTCTAACGGAATATTGATGCTGTTTTACACGCGTTTACAAGTCCTTTCCCGTCTGTCCAATGTAAACAATGTGATCCTTTTACATTGGATAGACGGGAAAGGATTTGCAAACGCGTGTAAAACAGCATCAATATTCCGTTAGAACGGGACAGTCGTTTAGTGCCCTTTTCGTCCATTTGTCAGAGTTATCCCACTGTATCGATTGGAAAAATGCTTCAATTTTGTTTCACTCAAGCAACATTGTTAATAGAAATATTCTTGAGTCTGCCATTATTCAACTTAAACAATTTCAACGTTAGCCAGGGCCTTTTTTCGCTTGATCCTGTTATTTTAAATTTATTAAGAACGGATTTAGACAAGAGGGGCAAAGTGCTAAAACTCTGGTAGCTTTTCCTTATAAATTTGTACGCTCCTTCTACAATTTTTATTTTTTTTATTTATTTATTTATTTTTTTTGTGACCTATATACAAAGCTGGGCACTTGCGGTATTTTTTGCGGTACTGCGGTACTGCGGTACTACCGCACTACCAAACCGGTACCGCATAACGCAGTACCGCAAAGGATCGCTGAAAGTACAGCAGTACCGCTACCGCATTCAAATTTCCCGCGGTACTTTCCGCGGTACCGACAAACACGACTTTTCAAAAAATTAACACTTTTTTTGAAGTAAACCTTATTACAGGAGTACAGTAAGACGAATGCTGCGTGTGTTGCATCAGCCTAACTCTAGACACGTTAAGTTTTCGTTCAGAACATGTTACGTTGCCATCCTATCACAACGCCTCAGTGCAGTGCTTGCTTTTGAGCCGGTTGCACGTGTGTTACATTTCTGTGACAAAGATCGATTTTTAGCCATTATGGCAGAGAAAGTTCAGGTGCGAAATCGCCGATATGCAATTTCTGAAAATATGTGCTAGTACTTGTGTTGTTCTTGTGTGCAGTACCGCAGTACCGCGGAACGCACCAGGGGGACCTGAAAAAGTACCGCAGTACCGCGTAACGCACTGGGCATGCTGAGGTACGCGAGTACCGCGTAACGCACCCCCAAATTTTGGTACCGCGCCCACCACTGCCTATATATAGTCTCGAACTTGTTATTTACTTCAGTGTTCCTGAGGATGTCATTAGACGGAAGCTCTTGAGCACCATTCTGTGTTTCCTTTTTCCTTCGTGGTTATTTTCATCATATATATACAGTATATATATTCTGAAATAACCTGCAGGGAAAAATTGAACATTTACTCCGATACTTACTAATATGCTTAATGCACACTACTTCAATTATATTTCTTTCAACACTGTTATTATTTCGAAACAAGACACCCGAATTATTTAAATCAATTGCACAATTATTGTTACGTATATGAACAAATATGGCGCTAGATTCATTAGCCACGTGAATACAATATTTATGCCGTTTGATTCCAATGGCCAAAGTCTTGCCTCATCGGATAATATCATATATTTAAGTAAATATATGAATTTATGGTAAATATACGTTAGTATCATATATTTAAGTACATTTACGAATCCGATATCGATCTTTGCCTTCGAATTTGTTATTTATAATGAATTTATTTCTCACACCTTCCTTGGAATGGTGGAATGAACGCACGAAGCATTGTTTACTCCTCGGAAAAAGGTGGAATTAGTCGTTTTGCACAGTTGGAACACCTTTTACAACTATTAATTATGAACTGTACGTAATGTTTGTAAAGAAATACAAAATAAACATAAATACGATATTATCCTGTGAGGCAGGACTTCTGATTCACCCTGTATACTAAATTACAATTTTTTACATTTAATACAATAGATACATCCAGGGACATTCAGAGGTGTATTACGAATCAATAAACTCTTGACCGAATTATTGGAAGTAAACAGATCCTTAGTAAGAGTTTCAGATAAGGCATGCGTATAAACTGGGCTGACTCGTTTGCATTTTCAGTTTTCCTGAAGAGGAGTTGAAATGTACTCGAAAGTACTCGGAGTGGGTCTCATTTTTCCTGCGAGTTATTTCAGAATAAAGAGGTTCACGCGTTTAATGCAAATATAAAAAAAATATATATATATATATATATATATACACTGGCAACATTTTAATTATGTCAACATTTTAAAAATGGTGATTATGTAATAATAATAGCGTTCTTTTCATTCTTTTTCTAAGTTACAGTAAGTAAAATGATATGCCTGTTTAATTAAGGAGCTTTCTAATGTGGAGTTTTGTTTTATGAAGACTTAAAAGCAATTAATCAATATTGAAAGAAATTGTATTTAATAGTGACGTCACGTTTTGATTAAAATAATTGTTTATGTTCACAGAAATATTGATATTTATTGGTTAGAATGTTTTTCACTTATTCCTATTCATAACATTTCAGCCCATTTTCTTCAAAAAATCATCTCTGACCCAGAGCTGGGCACTTGCGGCATATTGCGGTACTGCGGTACTGCTGCACTACCAAACCGGTACCAAACCGGTACGCGGAAATTTGAATGCGGTAGCGGTACTGCGGTACTTTCAGCGATCCTTTGCGGTACTGCGTTATGGGGGCCCGGGGTGGTAGTGCGGTGGTACCGCAAGTACCGCAGTACCGCAAAATATGCCGCAAATGCCCAGCTCTGATTAATTTAATACCGTCTTAGTGAAGAACTGACAAATAGCCAATAAAGTGAGTTTCATTCTCCACGGTCAGCAAAACCCTCTCTCGTCATTCTCAAACTGGGAATGTAATGGACAAAGTAGGTCGACAGTGAAAAAGGAAGACCTCGGAAAAAGAGGAAATACATGATTTTATTGAGCAAATGCAACAGAAAGAATATTAGCGTTCGAATATCTGTTGAAGTGAAAGCGTCACGCAACGGCAGCATTTCTACTTCAACAGTGAATAGACGTCCGAGGGAGGTTGGTTTAATGGGTCGGGTTGCTCGTAGAAAGCCGCTTTTGCCAGTTTTGGAGTGACCATTCTTTGTGATTTATGCCAATTTCAAACGTTTGGCTCTATTTCTTCGCCGCAAAAGAGGCTTTCTGGTAGCAACCGACCCATTAAACCAACCTCCCTCAAACGTCTCTTCGCTGTTAAAGTATAAGTATTGCTATTGCGTGATGCATTGACTTCAGCAGCTATCTGAACGCTAATATTCTTTCTGTTGCGTTTGCTCAATAAAATCATATATTTGTCTTCTTTTCCCGAGGTCTTCCTTTTTCGCCGCCACCTCATTTAACTTGTGATTTCTGGCTTTGGGCTTATTTGCGTGACAAACTCGACGTAACGGATATTCATACAAAGGTTTCATACAATATCCGTAACCTTTCACACAATATCCGTAACTCGAAACACGGGTAACAACTACCCGCGGTGTTAAATAAATAAATAAAAAATATTGCTTTCACGGATATTGTACGAAACACTAAAACAATGGGTGTAATATGATTCGTATATAAATTTCGTTCCAATGTATACAGGGTGTTCTCAAATTACCTAGTGAACTTTTATATGACTGTCGATCAGTAGTCGGACATTGTGAACAATGTTTTCAAGTTGAAGGAAGACACTTTGAACATCTAAAATAAATAATTATTGTTGTTTTTCTTAATGTTACTATGTTTGAAATAAAACTGTTAAATATCGCATACTTTTTGTTAAGATATTGCCTTCACATAAAAGTTTACTAGGTAACTTTAGAACACCCTGTGTGTCAATAATTTTATTGCTACGGACAAATGAATGCAAATAAGAAATAACCGTTTACATACGTGAGTCTTCCTGCCCTCTGGCGTCTGCAGTCTGAAGGAAAATCTGCTACCATGAGTCAGTAGTTGGTTGGACTCTTAAAAGGAGGGTGTATTTTTGCAATACATATAAATCTCTGAAATGGAACAACGCGCGTTCGGAGACGAACGAAATGATTGAAACAGCTTTTGGAAATGATGCTCTCAGTGTAGCTAACGTTTACAAATGGCACAAAAAGTTTAAAAATGGAGAAACATTTGCTCGTACCAGAAATTGAATCTGTTGGACATTTTCAGCCGTACGAGAAGTGGAAGGGCGGCCACTGCGTTCCTTATCTTCAAACGATGTTTCTCCATTTTTAAACTTTTTGTGCCATTTGTAAACGTTAGCTACACTGAGAGCATCATTTCCAAAAGCTGTTTTAATCATTTCGTTCGTCTCCGAACGCGCTTGTTCCATTTCAGAGATTTATACGTACTGCAAAAATACACCCTCCTTTTAAGAGTCCAACCAACTACTGACTCATGGTAGCAGATTTTCCTTCAGACTGCAGACGCCAGAGGGCAGGAAGACTCACGTATGTAAACGGTTATTTCTTATTTGCATTAATTTGTCCGTAGCAATAAAATTATCGATACTTTTTGATCACTCCTCGTGTGTGTGTATATATATATATATATATATATATATATATATATATATATATATATATATATATATATATATATATATGTTACAGTCAATGTCTAAAATCAGGCAATTTGTAAATTTACTGAAATTTTAGGCAGTGTCAAATTGATGATACACACAAAACCTAACCTAACCTAACCTAATGAATTTTTAGGCAGCATATTGGGAAATACCAGTGGCCATGCATATGCAGCATTACCAGAAAGGTTAGGTTAGGTTTTGTGTGTATCATCAATTTGACACATTGCCTAAAATTTCAGTCAATTTACAAATTGCTTGATTTTAGACATTGACTGTAACATATGTATATATATTGCAATGAAAACAAATGTGAAGGAATTTTAAACAACAACAACAATAATAATAATAACGAAAGAAAGGAGAACTTTTGAGTGAAAGCAATATTTTGTATTTATTTATTTAACACCGCGGGGAGTTACTTGGTAAATACCTCAATTTATTTTTTCCTGCTTGGAAGATATGTAAAAATTGTACCTTATTCATTATGCACATCTGCTGTCTTTTATAAATGTATATACAAGTGGCACTGGTGGCACTTTCCTGATTCTGTTCTGGCTAACGCAAGAAGATTTTATTAAGTCTTAGAAAAGAATTCCGCGTACTAAAAATTTAAATATAAATGTATAAACCAAATTATTCAGTAAAAATGGTGCTAAGCTTGACCTCCGTGTGAAGAGAGACCAACGCACGAAACAACATAAGGTTCATAAGGTATATATATTAGGGTGGCTATCAGCATATAGGGACAAAAATTATTTTTTTTTAACTTTACAGTAGAGTTCGGAAGGTTGCATTTTTTCTTTATCATGAGAAAACTTAGCATACTATTTTTTAAAGCAATCAAATCATATTTAGGGGTGGCGCATGGCAGTATAAAAATGTAGAGTAATGTACTTTTAATCAATAGTAAAATACCCCATTTATTTCTTTACAAAATTTGCAGAAATTATTATTGAAATGTTTATATGAAATATTCATATGTTTTCAGATATATAGTTGTATTTATGATATATCAATATATGTAACTACTTCATATCACGACTCAATGAACTATTTGACATTGCACAAGAGAATGATCTGTCTATGATGAAAATAGAAGATAAGAAATCTCTTACTGCTGAGCGCAGTGGAAGGAAAGGTCACATATCTGGCATTGATAAAGTGATAACAATCAAGGAAAGAAATAAGATAATTAGAGAGCAAAATTTTATTAACCGCAAGAGAAAACATGAAAAATAAATACAACTAAGCAAAGTTGCAACAATAGATTCAAGTACCAGTAGTGATAACTTGATAAGGAGTCGATCCATTCGGAAAATAGTACATCTCAAAAATTAAAAAGTTTTTTCAGGGTGACACCCAACCACAATTGAAGAAAGCAAGACCTCAAAACATAATGACTCCCGAATTAGCGCAAGCTCTTGACCAGTGGTTCCCAAACTATGGGTAAATTATCCCGTTGGGGTAATTTGGCTTTTTCAGTGGGGTAATTTGGTACTCTGCAAGTACTTCTAAAGTACAGAAAGTGGATAAATAAACGATATGGCAACACTGGGACTGGCTTTACGTGGGGTACAGGTAGGGTCGGGGTCATTATGAAGGTATCCATGTGAAAATGGGGTAATGACTCAAAAAGTTTGGGAACCACTATTCTAGACCGTACAAAGACCAGCAACCGAGCAGCAGCTCATATCGTTGCTGCTACGGCAAAAAGTTTAGGATATGATGTAGAGTCACTATCGATCAATGAAGATTCTATTTGCACTAAAACGATGAAAATTAGAAGAGAAACTTCAGCTAATATCATTCAACACTTTGGTCCAGAAATCCCCTTAGTAGTTCACTGGGATGGGAAAATGCTACCTGATATCACAGGGAAAAAGTCTGTCGGTCGTTGCCTGTGGTAGTGACTGTTAAAGATATCGGCAAGCTTCTTGCAGTCCCTAAACTTACCTCCGAAAGTGTAAAAGCAACTGAACTGCAAAGGCTGTTGTTGAAACTGTAAAAGAATGGAATTTAACCAACCAGATCAAAGCTATGTCGTTTGATACAACGGCAAGTAATACAGGAAAGAGAGGAAGTGCCTGCATCCTGATTGAACAAATGTTGGACAAAAATCTTCTGCACCTACCCTGTCGTCATCATATCCATGAGATTATAGTTGGAAATGTATTTGACGTCCTTTTTAGTCCCTCATCAGGACCTGATATTGCTTTATTTAAGCGATTACAGCTAGAATGGAGTAATATTGATAAGAGTAAGCTTGAACCAGTGATTGGTGATAAAGAAGTGACCTTAGACATATCTGAATGGAAGGAAATAATTGAATTCTGTAAAACTAACCTAAAGAATGTCAACCAAGAGACGATTGCCGAGAAACCTTAGAATTAACATTGTTGTTTCTGGGAGAAGTACCCCCACGAGAAAGAATCTATGATACATCGTGCACGTTGGCTAGCAAACGTAATTTATTCTATAAAGATTTATCTCCTCCGTTCACAGGCTCGTCTAAAATGAAGATAAATATCTTTAAGAAGATTCAATTTATTCACTACAAAGATTTATGTAAAAGCATGGTTCCAATGCCCCCAAGCAACTTTAGCTCCTGCAAATGACCTTGAGCTCCTTCAGCAATTAAAAACTTGGCCAGACACTGTCGTCTCCAAATCTGCAGGCAAGGCATTCGGTAATCATTTGTGGCATTTAAGTGAACGTCTGATTGGTCTCCCTTTCTTTGATGATCGTGTACCTTTAGAAGTGAAGAGATTGATGGTCGCAGCTCTAAAAAATGAAGGATAAATGCCCTCCAAATAGAATTTGTCCAGCGATTACTGAAGGAAAAGATCTTCATTTTTCACAGCAAACTCTCGACAACTGTTCTCAA